>OU015503.1:64176469-64223969 GCA_907164885.2 Dolomedes plantarius | reverse complement strand
ATAATCATGTTATTTTATTGCGTCTGAACTAGAATTATTGTAATCACTGCACATTTTGTTATTTTTTCAGGAATAAATTAATGCAAAAATTTATGGAAATTTTAAGTATATTTTGAACATTTTTAAAAAAATTGAAAAAATATTTTAATGTTGAATGTTTCATGTTCAATTGTATTTTGAATTATTTATTTTAAATATAAACCAGAAATTATACATTTAAGTTTAAAATTAATTTTATAGTTCTGCACGAAAGCCAGTATACAATAAAAATGCTTAAAAAGGTCTATCTAAAGCATTTTTAAAAAAAGTTATTTAAAATTATTTTGAGAGTTAAAGATTTATTTATTAAAATAAATATATCAATTTATCATATACATAAAATTTGGAAAAAATTGGGAGTAAATTGAAATAGTTAAAATGAGTTAAAATGTATGAAAATATGCCTTATTTCAACGACTTAACATTCGTGAGTCCCCTTAATATACACCCACACATAAATAAATAAATAATTTATTTATTTAATTAATTTATATATATATATATATATATATATATATATATATATATATATATATGTATGTATAAATTTTAAGTTTTGACACAATCAGTTATAAACAGATATCTTGAATTTCAAAAGCTGAAACATTTAATTACTCTGAGTAATATTATATTCCACTGGAAGAACATTACATTTTTAAACCTTTAGTAACCAGAGAACTTCAAATCTTCAAGCTGAAGAATAACTATGCACGGAAGTGTTTCAATCACAAGGAGGAAAGTGTCCACCATATTTCCCTTCACGATCCCCCCTTGCACGATAATTTATATATATATATATATATATATATATATATATATATATATATATATATATATATATATATATACACACTGATAGAGAGATAGAGAGATAAATTTCATGATTTTACATAATCAATTAGATACAGAGAATATATGTTTGATTTCATTAACTGAAAAATCTTTCAGTACAGCACATACTTAATAACTCTGAGTAATATCACATTCCACTATACCTTTTGCTGCCAGAGAAGTCTTCCGTGGGGCGTAACGTTGCACGGATGTGTGTCAATCACAAGGAGAAAAAAAGGTGTCCACTATCATTCTCTCACCATTGATTTTTAATCGAAGATACGGCAATATACATACGCATCGTGTCAAAAACGCTGTCATTTTTATCCCCGTTTCTATTTTTTTCCCCTGGTACATTTTCTTTTCTACAAAGATAAATGTGTCATTTTTGATTTAGGAAATGAAGCTCTATATTTAGAGGGATGGGGGTATTTATCACGTCCAGTATAGATTTTATGCATCGAATATTCATTTCATTCTCTTTGAAGGTTGATATTTAGGCTCGTATAATTTTTCCATTCTAAAAGAAAGATTTAATATTATGATTCATATTGTAAATATACAATACATTCGTTTAACCTTAAGATGAACGAAGACAACTTTTTTCGAATAAAAATTAATTAATTTATATTTTAATACCCCCACCCACACACACATATATATATATATGTGTGTGTGTGTGTGTGTGTGTGTGTGATAATATTACTAACTACCTATAATCGCCCATTCTGTACGACTGGCTCGAAGCGAGTAAGATGTGTTGCTTTACTGTTTAATAAATTAGTTTGTTCCTGAAACTGATTTTATTATTTTCCGGCCACGCGTGTGTGCTCTTATTTCGTGAGATGTCAATCCGGACATTTCATATATATATATATATATATATATATATATATATATATATATATATATATATATATATATATATATATATATATATATATATATATATATGTAACATGCCAACCTAGTCCCATGTTAACAGAGACCGGAGTCGACATGTCACGGTTTTAAAAACTTGTATTCGCGACCAGAAAAACGATTCTCTTCATTTAAACCATAAAATTTATTTATCCATTTTTTAACATCAATGACGGCGGTTTACTAGGCAACAGAGCCACGCCAAAATCTTCTCCTGAAGGCATGCTGGAGCTTTTATAAACTGCACGAGCGTCTTGCCATGTGATCAAAATGTCTGTAGCCATTGGCTGAACCCATGACTCTGATGTCAGAGATCATGTGATAAGTGCGCGATTATTTGTGATTTTAGAGGCACGCTACGCTTTTGTATTTAAAATCGGAAGTGAAAATAAACGCCCAATAAAATTTAGAATAGACTAGAATTTTTTATGGGGGGGGACACACTCCATAGTAGTGAAAGTTGACGAGGGAAGTTACAGCATTTATATTTTGAATTATTGTCAAATTATACGTTTATTACTTTTTTTTTTTTTTGGATATTCTTATTGTTAAAATATATTATTTGTATTGATTGACTCGGGGTGGTGACAGAAATTATTTCCAATGCATATTTCAAGTAAATTCTTTTTGTAATTAATTTTTTTTTCTTAAGGTAAATTTAATGATTTTCTTCTGAGATTATGTTGTGTGGGAAAGGGACGCCCTATTCATCATCATTTCCAATTGATGATTATGTAGAATCTTAAAATTTAAGTTTATTTTTTAAGTGATATTTTTTATGTTCTCAGTGAAATTTGTTAATGATGTACCGAGGTCTCGTCACGTGATCTTTAAAATTTTTAACTACTACTGATAATTTATCAACATAGGTTTTTCCAAATTTTTGTAACGCCCATATTTCCTCACTCATCTGGGCGAGTCTGCCTTCCAATGCAGGCATTGTTGGTCATCCTCTTCTCGGACGGGGGGGGGGGGGGATATTCTATAACATAAAAACCCCTATATCCTTTTCAAATTCTAGTCTATTCTAAATTTCCTTGGGCGTTGAGCTATTTTCGCTTCCGATTTTAAAGACAAAAGAGCTTCGTAGCGTCTCTCCAAAATCACAAATAATCGCGCATATATCACATGACCTCTGACATCACAGTCATGGGTTCAGCCAATGACTACAGACATTTTGATCGCATGGCAAGACGCTCGTGAAGTTTATAAAAGCTCCAGCATGCCTTCAGGAAAATATTTGGGCGTGGCTCTGTTACCTAGTAAACCGCCGTCATTGATGTTAAAAAATGGATAAATAAATTTTATGGTTTAAATGAAGAGAATCGTTTTTCTGGTCGCGACTACAAGTTTTTAAAACTGTGACATGTCGACTCCGGTTAACATGGGACTGGGTTGGCATGTTGCATATATATATATATATATATATACAAGTTGAATCTGAACAAGTGGGCAAAACTTTGCGGGGTGATAGAACGCATCTACACGAGCAATATTCGTCATAGAAAGTATGGGCGGAACACAAACAGCGAGGCGCTAGGTGGCGCTTTAAATGGTACCCGCTTGTCACGCGTCCTCATTCGGTCCAGCGGCGGTTTTCCATAATTGTTTGGGCAGCGATCCTCCATGACCATTTCGTTGGCCCATACCTCCTGCCCCACCGGCTGGACGGCGAATCGTATCACACATTGTTACGAGAGGTGTTGCCGGAGCTGCTGCGTCCGATTCCAACCCCCATCAGGTCGAGAATGTGGTTCCAGCACGACGGTGCGCCTGCACACTTCAGCTTGGATGTGCGGAACAATTTAGATGTAACATTCCCAGGGCGATGTATTGGTCGAGGTGGTCTCATATCTTGGCCACCAAGATCACCGGATCTCTCATGTTTGGACTTCTTCCTGTACGGACATATGAAAAGCCTAATGTATGAGTACCCCACTGAAACCAATATGGAACTAGTCGCCAGGATAGCCGTTGTTGCCGGCGATATTCAGGAAATGCCTGGTGTCTTCGCAAAAGTGCATCAGACCCTATCCCGCGGGTGTGAAGCCTGCATTACAGATGGCGGAAGTTCTTTTGAGCAATTTATTTGACCATGTAAATCAATAATATTCCTGTTAATAAAATGTTTTCTTCAGTATCTCATCTCATTCTTGTGTTAATTCTTTAAATATGACAGTGGAAAACTACCTTTTAACTTCTCACCGTTTGCATTCTGACCATACATTCTATGACGAATATTGCTCGTATAGTTGCGTTCTATCACCGCGTAAAGTTTTGCCCACTTGTTCAGATTCACCCTGTATATATATGCATGTGTGTGCGCGCGAGTGTGTGTGTGTGTGTGTAATATACACACTACATCACGTCCTTAAATTTTAACCTGAAAGGGAAAACTAGCTCATACTTACAAGGCTGGGGCTAGACTGAGCCTGAAAGGAATAAAATTAAATTTGGGAGGAGTCGGGACGAATCCTTTATTAGAGCGACAAAAGTGCATTCGTTCATTTCAGAAGAACGGCTCGGAATAATATAACTTTCAACATTAAGCGCGAGATGGCGAAAGAAACATGTGGCTTTTATTTGTAGGGTCAGCAGATTAAGGGGCACGCGAAGCTAACCAACCCCTGAATTGGGACATATACGCGTGTAGAAATGCAAAGGCATGCGATTCATGGGAAGTTCTGTGGCTAAGGGTTTTAAAGTGATAATTTAATAATACTGGGGATTGGATTTAGGAAAAGGAATTTAGATGCTAGAATGGAGGGCGTAATATTTAAGATATTACTTACTTACACACACACACACACACACACACACACACACACATATATATATATATATATATATATATATATATATATATATATATATATATATATATATATATATATATATATATATATATATATATATATATATATATAAACATACGTATATACATACATGAAGAGCAGGTGTGAATGCATTTTGGCAACTGAGACAAGTTTTTAAAACGGTGCCTTTTTAAATTTTTGGAACTCCATAGAATAGAACTTGAAAGAAATTTTAATTTTCTTTTATCAATCAGTTCGTATCATGTTTTAAAAAAAGTTGAAATACCTGAATCTAAAAATGGCCATTCTTCAGTAGAAAAAAAATTTAAACATTTCACACTAAGCAGGTAATTTTATTTTAACGCCACTCGAGGCAATTATTTAACTAAAACATTCGTTGAAAAGTCAAACTCTATTCCGTAAGAGTTTTTTTTAATTGTTAAAATTCTTTGACAGTTTTAGTATTTTAATCTGTTCTTTGGTCTCTATTTAAATTAATTTTCTTTTTTGCAGTGTCGAAGAAACAGAAAAAGATTTTTTTTTTCGAAACAAAAACTTTAAAGCAGAAAGAAAATTGTCTCAAGAAGTTTAAAGAACTACCAATTCTGTTAAGGATTAGAGTTCGGTATCCCCGTCTAATAATTCCTTGTAGACCTTGTCTTTTTGATCTTGTCTTCTATTCAATTACTAGGGGTACGGAATTTTCACTTCAAAATCCCCTGAAATTTCCGTTTTAAATATGTTTTAAATGTCTAATTTTCCACATACTTCCACTAACTCGATTATATAAACCAAATTTGCTATTTAGCAGATAAGGCGTGACATTAGTTTTTTTTCTTTATTTTTAAATAGCTGTAAATATTTCTAAGCATTTGTAATTTTTTTTTAATTTCTCCTTAATTTATGTTCATTTTGTGTTAAATTCCCCTTTCATTGTCACTGAGCGGTAGATTTCGAATAGTAACTCATTGGCGAATTGTGGCGAGATTGGTAACAAACATGGCGACGTTTGCCGTCACATGGCGGCTTTTCGGTTGTTCTGAGAAGCAATCAGATATCACCTATGGGGCGGGTTAATCGTGTTCTGGAGTTTTCCTTTTCTAGAACAAGCAAGAACATCACCATGGGTACACTGTAAAAATGAATTGCTGCTCTAATGCAGGATGTAATGTTTCTGGGTAGCGAATTTACCTGTTTTGGGTATCCCATTATTGTATCTTAAACACGCTTTCGTACCCATCTAGTTATACTTGCATCTTTGTATTTTATCTAAAACAGCATGCATGCGTTCATACTAACTATATACATACATACATACATACATACATACATACATATATATATATATATATATATATATATATATATATATATATATATATATATATATATATATATATATATATATATATATATATATATATATATTTAGGGTAACTCTAGATGGCCATAGAGGAGAGATAGCCATTCTAAATATTTCCATAACTTGATCATAGCTTGCAGTTTAAACTTTTTTCGTAGGAAATGTTCAACGAGTTCATTCATTGCAAGGTACAGCTGTGTTTTTCGATTATAAAAAATAAGTGAGATTTTAATGCTTATTTAACTTAGTGGTCGAATATTTTTGTTGAGTTAGGTATCTGAATGTTTTGCAATACGTACGTTACATTTTTTTTTATTTTACGGACTTTTATGGAACGTATATAATCCAATCTTTGCTTCTAAGCATAAAACAAAGACGTACAATAGCGGAGTGACGCTCTAAATTGGATGACCATCTGCAATTTCACTTTAGGATAGATGACCTCATAAAGTCGAGGAGAGATGACAACCTTTAATCAATATTTCAAAATTATACGGAGTGAGGATTTTAACTAAATGCAATTAAATTTAAAATAGTTATATAACTTCTATGTTTATAATTATATTAATTGATATAATTATTTCAATTGTAACTAATATAAAAATTTCAATAATAATAATAATAATATAATATGCCGAACGATGTTTTTTTCCAGTTTTTCAAGATGCCGAATAAATTCATAAAATACATAAGTATATATGAATACATATAAATACAACAGAGATAGATAAAAGTAATACTAATATAGACAAAAACAAACAGAAATCAAGCACTCTGGGCATCCACGCCCCAACGGCAAGATTCTGTATAAGTGCCGGAACTGAACCATAAAACAACATAGAGGTAACCGACAGGTCTGGTCATCAGGGAGCCTAACCATATCAGTTACCTCAAGGGGAACTTTCTGAATAGGATGCAGGTAAGCCCAAAAACATCCCAAGGCCCCGAGTCCCCCAAGGAAGCAATAAGTCAAAAAGAAAATGAAAAGACAAACACAACTTACAGTATGGGCTCAACGCACCATGCATGCAAGCACATAAATAATCCTAATGTAAAGTAAAAGATGCATACACACCCCAATTCTGTAAGTGACGGTTATGGCGAAACAGCAGCCAATTCTATCCTAAAAATTACGTCATTGTAACAATACTATAGCGCCACCTAGCATTACAGCTTAACCAAATGAAAACATAAATACTATTCTAAATATATTAAAAATTCCCGAGTCTAAATGCCATTTTTTTAAAACTTTTAAATTGCCGAAATTGTTAGGGAAATTGTTTTTACTTAAGTTATCCTTGAAAATGTTACATGCCTCTAAAAAATCCCCAGCGTTGTTACATATGTTTTTTATTCTGTAAAGTTGTGAGTAAAAAATATTATAATAAATTTTATAGTTTAAGTTGCTATGGAAATTGGTAAACGTAATAACCTCGAAGTTAAAATCTAACCTTTTATCATATATCTCTATTTTTATTTCTCTATTTTGAATTTTAATTTCAGATAAGTATGAATTTTAAATCCAGATAAGTCGCACAAAGATTATTATCGTTAGTCCGGTTTAAAGTTAGTTCCTTTGGGTAGATTTGATTAAGAAATTCCAAATCGTTGCAGTTAAAAATTATGAGGTCATCAATATATCTAAATCCGGTAACATTATTTGAGTTAAGAAATTTAGTTTCGTAAAAATGTAAGAATAGGTTGGCAAATGCACTAGAATAGCTATTTCCCATAGGTATATACCCTTTATCTGTTTAAAGAAACATAAGCCATTAAAGAAGTAGTTTTCAAAAATATTAAATTTACATAAATTAATCCAGTCACATTTTAAGATTAAAGTACTATTTAGATAAGCATCATAAATTTCGGAACAGATAATCATTAAATTATCATTCGGAATACTGGTAAACAGGTTTTCAAAATCAAACGTGTAATTTCTAGGGAATACAACTCAAATAATACCTATCAAAAAATTAACCGTTCCAAAAAAGAAATAGATAATAGGATTTTAGCTTTTAGCAAAAAATTTAAGTTTAAGATTAGTGGCATAAAATACCCTTACCTGTTTCCTACCATAAAATTCCATAAAGTACCTACTAAATTTAGGTTTGTAATAAGAAAGCCTCATTCAAACCGAGGGTCCTGGAGTCAAAATGATTTGTCTAAGGCAATGGAGGCTGTGCAAATGGGATCATATTCGGTTAAAGGAGCGTCTGTAGCATTTCACATTCCACGCAAGACTTTGGAGCGCCGATTGAAGATCAATAATTCCAATAAAGGCAGCATGAGTCCTGGTCCGATGTTTGGAAAAGAAAACGAAGAAAGATTTGTAAAAAACATTAAATGAATGTAGACACAAGGATTCTCATTTACTCGAGATCATGTGAGAATTCTCGCTTTTGAATTTGCCAAAAAACGGGATATAAAGCACCGTTTAAATGATACAAGTGAAAAAAAACACGACATTTCCAGTAGCGAAGAAGATGAAATACATTAGAAATTATCAGATTCTACAGATTCCGAGGGAATAGAATTTGATGAGGATTACCGTGTTGGTTCTGCAGAAGAATACAATACCACAACCAAAAAAGATGACTGGATAAAATGCATAAGGTGCCTGAAGTGGTTCAATGAAACGTGTACAAACTATCAAGAACTTTGCCAAAAATGTGGTAAAATTTTTCGAAAAGAGAAGGTTTGAAATTATACTTCAAATGTTGTTCATTCGAACTTTATTCACTCATTTTCCGTGATATAATTGCATCGTTACAAATTACTATATGTTTTTCGTAATTAACTATATGAAATGTGATGTTTTTTGCTATTTTAACTGCACTTCTTTCTTGTATTGGATGGCCATCTCTCCTCTGCTTGTAGGAGAGATGGCCATCAGCCATTTTAATTTCAAACTATGTTTCCCACTTTTTATTGTGAATTTTTAATTATTTTTTGCCCAAAATATGATGAGTATGTGTATAAGAATTTTAAATATGCTTAAATATTTCTTGAGTTTACATTCTAATAATTTTTATTTCAATCTTTAAAAACTTTAGCCATCTGTCCTAGAGTTACACTATATGTTGATAAACTGTCTAGATGATTTAATTTTATTGCATGCAAGCAGTTTTAAATATATTATATAAATGGAACTATAACTAGAAGGGTACGATAGCATGTTTAAGATACAAATATGGGATACCCAAAACAGGTGAATTCACTACCCAGAAACATTACACCCTGAAACAGCATTTCATTTTTACAGTGTATAGGAGTACGCCGAACTCGGCTTCCTGAGTTTTCATTCATTCGTTTCTCAGTTGAAGCTCAGTTACTCTGTATGAAACGCAGGCCTGTTGTTGTGCCTCTGCGATTTGGGCAGAATCTAAGGACTTTTCCTGAATTTCGCTGTAAGTAGCATTTGTGTCCTGTTTAACGCTATAAAAGAAATAAACTCGAGTCTACAGTCGTCACTTGCAAATATAGTTAAACTAAACGCAACTGTATTTATCCTTTAAACATGATTTTATTGATAAAATTTATAAAATTCTATGTTTTATAGTGTTGTAATATATAATACGTTTGAAACAATAGCTTGGATAAAGAACTTTTTTATACTTATCGCAAAAATACCTCTTTTTCTAGATTTACAAAACATCCCAGAATCCTTCGTTCTCCCGCGAGATAATCAAAAAACAATATCAAGCCGCTGCTTTTTCTTCTAGCCGGCCTTGGTCTTAACCCCTTAACGATCGCATAATTTTCAAGAAAACAGTAAAAAAAGTGCCTATTTTTTTCCGGAGGATTCCATTTATTTCTTCCTCTGCCACATCTAGTTAACAAACAAAAAACCATGCCCAATTGCATTATAAATTGACTGGTGCTGCCATCTGGTATGTAAAATAAAAAATAAAAAATTTTGAGGGTAAATGAAATGGATTGTTTTTAATCTTTTTGGTGTGTTACTTTTGAACACTCAAGCCTGCAAATATCACGGGCACTAGATATAGGAGGCGAAACCTAACCCCATAATTTTGACGGGAGCGAGAAGGAAGGGGGTATGAAAATTTCCGTTATATCACGTAGTAGATGATGCAACCATATGGTCATGTTCAATACCTCTTGATTCCGACATGAATCCGGCATGCATCCGACATGAATAATGATGACCCCGGTATAGCTGGCAGTCCCTGAGTGCCTCAGTGAGTTTAGGATTGGTTGGTTCCTAGATAGTCGTTTGAACGATACCCAAAATCCAGTGCTTTGATGTCTTTTATCTGGTATCGCGTTTTCGCGTCGCCGTCATTAAGGGGATAATACACCTTTAAAATGGTCGGTGTGTTTGTTTTTTATATTACTGTAAGACGGGGTGGGGTTACTTTTTGACTGCAGAGGTAACTTTGTGACACATAGTAATTTTTTCGTTTTTCTAATCTTGCTCCGCTCCCGTGATACCTCGAAGGCAAAGAACATCGCCAACAGCTTGTCTGACAGAGACATCTAGTGGCCAGTTTCTAAAGCTTCTGTGCGCCATATGTCTTACCTGGAAAGTGTATTGTTCAAACCTGTTGTCAAGCTATTTACTCAAACTTCGGAAACTGTGTGAAGGCTAACACATTATACAACCAACTACCACAGGTAATTAATTTTTATTGTCAATATGTTGGTTATATTGTGGAGCAATATAACTTTTGCGTAGGGATATTTCCGAGAGATATGAGAACATAACCTAAATAATGGAAGTTACTTTGGCATTGTTACAAAATAACTCACAAAGTCTATCCACTTCTTCCAGCCGCTTTATGTTGCATTTTTTCGTCCTCTAAAATGCCACTGGAGAGAAAGAAATAGTGACTATCTAGAAAAAAAACTACCCGAAGGCGCAGAATATGCCGAAAGACGAATTTCCTCATCTTCTCAAAGAACTGATGGCTGTCCTGGGCATCCAAGGTCTCTTTGATGTCAGATATATATATATATATATATATATATATATATATATATATATATATATTTATATATATATAGTTATTTATATATATATATATATATATATATATATATAAAGCTATCCAATATTTATAATAGGTATATATATTTGTGTATCAAGCTTTTGATAAACGACTTACTGTCTAACTTTGTGTCAAGTAATTTTTCCTCTTGGATTTCAAGGCGAAAACACAGATGTCACAAAGTTGCCCCACTCGGGGGGATAACTTTGTGGCACATTTTAACTTTAATTTCTCAATGGTAATTAAAGATCCGGGTTAGCGAAATACATTTCTACGCAAGGAAAGGATGTACCCATGTTTTACAATTGTTCGTTTTGGGCTGCTTTTAAAACTGATCAGCTGGAACAAGAACAAACTTAAAATCTCTCATAATGTAACCCCATCTTACGATAATCGAAACCATGATTTATTTTGAACAGTTTGGTATCACTCTTTTTGTGATACGTCAATTACATCATAAGAAATTAAAATAATTGTGAACAGTTCTCAGACGCTTCCACAACCATTTTGTTCCTTAAAAAATTATGTATGGTATCGAGAAATTACATTTAAAATACTCGATATTCATTTCAATTCATGTGATTTTCATTTCCAATTGTCTCAAGATTAAGTAAGGACTAATACAAACATTTCTCACACTCTTAGAGAAATATTTTGCTTCCTTAACCCCCCCCCCCCCCAAATGTTATTCAGAATATCAAGAAATTACTTTTAAAATACTTGAAATTCATTTTAATTCCCGTGATTTCACTTCCGATTGCATCAAGATTAAATAATAGTTAATACATTAATTTCTCACTCTTTAATAAACGTTTTTGTTCCTTAAGCCCCCCAAAAAATGTTATTCGTGATATCAAGAAATTATTTTTAAAGTACTTGATATTCATTCAAACTCGTGTGATTTGTGATTCCGGTTGTACCAAGATTTAATAAGATCTAAAACAAACATTTACCGCACTTTCACAAACTTTTTTTATTCATAAACAAGAAAGAAAATATTGTTATCCATGTAAAATTATCACTTTTAAAGTATTTGATATTCATTTTAACTCTTAAGGTTTTCAATTCCGATTGCATCAAGATTTAAAAGGAGCTAACATAAACATTTCTCCCACTCTTTCACAAAAATTTTTATTCGTTAACAATAAAGAAATATTATTCACAATATCAGAAAATTACTTTTAAAGTACTCGACATTCATTTTAATTCGTGTTACTTTCAATTTCGATTGGATCATGATTAAACAAGATCTAATACAAAAATTTCTCACACCCTTTCCCATTCATTTTTATTTGTTAACAATAAAGAAATATTATTCATAATATTAAAAAATATACTTTTAAAGTATTGACATTCATTTAAATTCGTGTTATTTTCAATTCGATTGGATTACGATTAATTAAATTTAACACACGCATTTCTCACACTCTTTCATAAACATTTCTATTTGTTAACAATAAAGAAATATTATTCACAATATAAAATATTACTTTTAAAGTACTTGATATTCGTTTAAATTCGTGTGATTTTCAATTCCGATTGGATCACGATTAAATAAGATCTATCACAAAAATTTCTCACACTCTTTCACAAACATTTTTATTCGTTAACAATAAAGAAATATTATTCACAATATAAAAAAATACTTTTAAAGTACTTGACATTCATTTAAATTCTTGTGATTTTCAATACCGATTGCATCACGATTAAATAAGATCTAACACAAATGTTTCTCACAGTATTTCACAAATATTTTTATTCGATAACAATAAAGAAATATTCTTCACAATATCAGAAAATGATTTTAAAGTACTTGACATTCATTTTAATTCATATTATTTTCAATTCTGATAGGATCACGATTAAATATGATCAAACACAACTATTTTTATTTGTTAACAATAAAGAAATACTGTTCACAGTATTAAAAATTACTTTTAAAGTACTTGATATTCATTTAATTTCGTGTGACTTTCGATTCCCATTTTATCAAAATTAAAGAAGATATAAAACAAACATTTCTCAAAATCTTTCACAAACACTTTTGTTCCTAAACAACAAAGAAATATTTGTTTGTGATATCAGTACGATCCATTACTCTTAAAGTACTCTATTAATATCAATTTATTTTATTTTTTATTCCTATTGTATACAGAATTAATAAGATCTAAAACAAACATTTCTCACACTCCTTAACAAACATTTTTGTTCCTAAACAACATAGAAATGTTTTTCGCGATGTGAAAAAACTACTCTTAAATAACTTGATTCATGTCAATTCGTCTGATTTTCAATTCCGATTACATCAAGATTAAATAGGGGCTAAATTGCTTTAAATCTGTGTTATAATTCGTGTGAGACGCTACCCGTCCATTGGAGACAGTAAAGAACCATTTTGTCTTACAATTTGATCAAGTGAAACGCGTCTGTTCTTTTATTCACAAGTAAGGTCACGTGATTTCTTAATTGAGGTGTGGTTTTTAGAAAAGATTCGTGCTCATGTATTCTGCTCAAAAGTAATCAACTTTGTCTTCGCCGGTCTCCATGGTAGCAAATCCCTGGAGATGAAATTGAACCGCAGATTTTTCAGGAGATATAAATTATAAATTATTTTTTGTGGATACCCTCCGCCATCTTTTGAGAATAGAATCTTTAATTTTTTATAGAGCGTCCAAGAAAAAAGGAATAGGTTGTACGAAAAGATATTTGACACCTGAAATAACTCAAAATATTACACCTGAAAAAGAATTAAAAATGCTTTAAAATGCAAATTATCATTCTAAACTCTGACAGAGAATTAATAGACTGCTATTAGAGCAAAAGAAGAAAAAAAGAAAATACAGCTTAACTTTCGGAAATTGGTCCATACATCTGAATTTCTTCTGGATTTCTTTTATAAAAAAAACATAAAATTAATTATAAAATGTAAAGGATTTTTATCAAATTAATAATCCTTCTTTATGAAAGGTTACAATATATCATGCGGTTCTATCAATCAATCAATATATATATATATATATATATATATATATATATATATATATATATATATATATATATATATATATATATATATATATATATATATATATATATATATATATATATATATATATACATATATATATATACATATATATATATATACATATATATATATATACATATATATATATACATATATATATATATATATATATATATATATATATATATATATATATATATATATATATATATATATATATATATATATATATATATATATATATATCTGAGGCTTGGTACAAGAAGTGCCTCAGTCAGTTTTTTCCAAGAGGACTTTGTTTCTTATGTCTCTTTAAAAAATATTATTTTCAATATAAGAAGTACCCAAATATGTGCAATAGTTTAGGAAACACTTTTAAAGCGTCGGAGAGAATTGGGTACTTCTTACATTGAAAATAATATTTTTTTAAAGAGACATCAGCAAGAAAATTCATCTTGGAAAAAACTGACTTAGGCACTTCCTGTACCAAGCCACACACACACACACACACATATATATATATGTGTGTGTGTGTGTGTGTGTGTGTGTGTGTCAGTCAATAAATAAGGTAAAAAGGGGAAGCTTCATTTGACCTTGACATTTGATGTAGCTATAGCGTGATAAAACATTCAAAAGTTTGAGTCTAATCCAATTTTGAAATAGAAAATTCTTTATAATTTCTTTTTTAAATATTAAAAATAATAACCCTGAGGGCCAATTTAAATAAAATTAGGTCAAAAGAATCAGATGCATTTGACCTCGATAATTCATGTAGTAATTGCGTGATAAAATCCGAATTTTCCGTTCAATAGTTAGCGTGTAAATCAAGTTTGAAATATGAGATTCATTATAATTTTTCTTTTAATATTAAAAATATTAACCTTGAGGTTCCATTTAAAACAAAAAAAAGAAGATTAAAAGGAGCAGATGCTTTTGAACTTGACATTTATTGTAGTTATAGTATGATAAAAACCGTATTTCACCTTCAATTGAAAGCATTTCAACAAAGTTTGAATTACAAAATTCTTGTAATTTATCTTTCAAACACCAAAAATAATAACCCTATCTTTAGATTTTTAGAAAGGTCAAAATGAACAGATGCATTTGTCATTTTTCTTGTAATAGTATGGTTAAATCCGTGCTTCACCTTCGATTGTTAGCGTCTAAACTAAGTTTGAATTATGAAATTCATTGTAATTTATCTTTCAAATATCAAAAATAATAACCCTAGGTTAGATTTATGAAAAGATCAAAAGGAGCAGATGCTTTTGACTTTGACATATATTGTAGTAATGGTATGATAAAATTCGCATTCCACCTTCAATTGTTAGCGTCTAAACCAAGTTTGAATTACAAAATTCATTGTAATTTAACTTTTAAATTTCAAAAACAATAACCCTTAGGTTAGATTTTAAAACAAGTCGAAAAAAGCAGATGCATATGACCTTGACATTTATTGTAGTAATGGTATGATAAAAGCATTTCACCTTCAATTGTTGGCCTCTACACAAAAATTAAAATATAAACTTCATTGAAATTTAACTTTCAAATATCAAAAATAATAACCCTAAGGTTATATTAATAAAAAGGTCAAAAGGAGCAGATGCATTTGACCTTGATATTTCTTGTACTAATATCGTAAAAAAATCCGTATTTCACCTTCATTTGTTAACGCCTAAACCCCATTTGAAATATAAAATTCCTTATAATTTTTCTTTTGTACATTAAAAGTAATAACTGTGTGGTTGGAACAAAAATAAAAAATAAAATAAGGTCAAAATGATAAGAAAAATTTGACATCGAAATTTATTGTAGTAATAGCGTGATAAATCTGTAGTTCATCTTCACTTATTAGCGTGTAAACGAAGTTTGAAACCTGAGGTTCATTATTATTTTTTTCTTTTAATTATGAAAAATAATAACCCCGAGGTTCACTAAAAAGTAATAATAAGGTCATAAGGAGCAATCATAAGGAGCAGATCCATTTGACATTCCTTTAGAAGGTTGTCAAAAGCATCTAATAACTATGAGTCAAACTTTAAGATGTTGGTCACATTAATGCAATTACCATGACTCAAACCTTAAAAAGTTTGTCACTATCGTGTGATCAAAACAACAAAAAGCAGGTACATTCAAAGAACATCTTTCTTTTTTAGGGTAAACAAGGGAGTTTCGGTAGAGTATCGAATCAACAATCCTGTTCTGTATTCGAAAAAACAAGATGAGTCATTTAATTATGAGCAATTCATCACTTTTCAGAATTTGTAGATGACAAAAGGCATTAAGCAAGAGGCTAAAGCAAAAATATTCATCTCCAGCATACATATATCCATTGATAGCCTTGAATATATGTTTATCAGTTGCTAAGGGCTCTTCAGCAACGCGTAACCGGTAAATAAGCCGTAGGAAAAGAAATTCCTAATTAGGAATATCTTTCAATTTTTACTGGTAACTCATAAAGTGTAGTCAACCGGACCACTTTGGTAAAAACCATCGTCTATCATGAACTGCAGTACAAAATTGAGAGTAAGAAGATTAAAAAATGCATAGAGTGTGCCAAAGAGGCGGAGCTTAATCCATAAATATGCAGGTTGTCCCAAAAAACTTGACACATTTTAAAAATTTATACAAAAAAAGTATGCAAGGTAAGAACTGGAAATTGACAGATGTGTTACCCTATATTTTGGAGATTTTTTTTTCTGCGTCAAAACAGTTGAACAGGTAGCGCTAGTTGTTCTGTGACAGCGAGAAGTTGTAAAATGGCTACTCCATCAGAGAAATCAGGGTGTTGGCTGGCATTTAAAAGCGGAATCTGTTACGCAGGTGCAATGATATTTGGAAAAGATCCTCCAAGTAGTAATAATATCTTGGCTTGGTATAAAAAGTTTCTGGAAACGGGAAGTGTCTCTGATAATCGATTGTTGTGTTGAGGAACTCAAAAGATGCATAAGTGGTGCAATTTCATGTGTTATGGAATCTATTTTGGAACACATATAGGTTCAGATAAATTACCAACTAAATGTTCACCAACTAAATGCCATAAACGTTGTACATACTGAAATTCATATTGACTATACTAAAATAATTCTAGTATAAAAGGTAACACATATGTGAATTTCTAGTTCCTACCTTGTGTACGAGTACCTACCTTGTACCGACATAGTGTATATATATGTAACATACCGACCCCGTGGGAACGAAAACCGGAGCCGGCATATCACAACAGTAAAGCAGAAAGTAGTAGTCGAGTGTCCAAAATAAGAAGTCGTCGTTCTTCTAAAAATACTAATTTATTCCATATTTCTACTCGAAGGATAACAACGTCTTACTTAGGCAACAGAATATCGATGAGTGCACTACATCTACATGTGCAAGGTCTTATATAGACAATCTCGTCATGTGATCTTTGTAGTGGTGTCTAATTGGTTAATGTTTAAAAGCGACGTGATAATGCTCAGTAGTGTTTAATTTAGGTACCCACGCTACGCGATTTGGAAAAAGGAAGCCATGTTAAGGTTTTTTCACCCAAAGGAATTTAGAACTTAGAATCGAAAGTGAATCCTTAGCTCGAACGCCCAAGGAAATTTAGAATAATTTAGAATTTAAAAGTGTTATGGGGTTTTTAATGTTATATATATATATATATATATATATATATATATATATACGAGTATATATATATGTATATATATATATACTCATATATACGCATTTTATCATTCTGATGAATAGAAATAAATCATAGGTTAAACATATTTAACTGCGCATCGACTGTATGACTATGTCCGTATTTAATCTAAATAAGTGACTCTAATAACAGTCTTTATGAATCACTTAAATTAAAATATTAGAATTGTTTTCATTTGATTTATTTCATTTCATCGGAACGATATACAAAGACAAAAACAGGATACGATTACAATAGAAAATTCAAATAAAGAGACTGCCTGACCTTAACGCATTTTGAATTAATGATGTTTGCACATCTTAGCTGGATTCGTAATCACCCTACTGAAAATAAGCAATTCAAACTACGAAACTGCTTTTTTGTTTACATTAGTCGAAATTGTAAAAGGCAGTAAATTATGTTTACTGTTACCCATTAACTTAATTGTAAATTTAGTTTTTAATGGCTGCTGTGTATTCTATCTTATTTACTTATTAGTTGATATATTATCCTCATCTGAAGCCAGAAAATAAAATCTAAGATTAGAAAATTCCCACCTGTTATGTTATATTGAAAAATTTACGTAAAAAAAGGTACTTTAATCATGCATGAACATGCTATGGATAACACGCCTACACAGCCTTGTCATTTTTTGCTTTTTTTTTTAATCATGCATCGATTAAGATAATGTTAAAAGCAGTTTGAAAAAATTCTTTCATCATGCCATTTTATTCTTTTATTCTTTAATATCACAGTGCTATTAGAAAAGCAATGGAGAATTACTGTAAACCAAATCTTTCCTTACTCCATTTTATTCTTTTGTACTTTTACGTCAGAGTTAGTTTAGGAAAATAAAAGAAATGTGGTAAGAAACCAAATCTTTTATCACGTCATTTTATACTTTTATAGTTTTACATATTGTTGTGGTTAGGAAAACAACAAAAAAACCAGCATAAAATAATTATTTCATATCTCGGATTTATCGTATGTTTCCGATCGTCTTTCGTATTCATTTTTATTCTTTAATATCACAGTGCGATTAGAAAAGCAATGGAAAATTATTGTAAACCAAATCTTTCCTTACTCCATTTTATTCTTTTGTACTTTTACATCAGAGTTAGTTTAGGAAAAGAAAAGAAATGTGGTAGAAAATCCAAATTTTTTATCACGCCATTTTATACTTTTATAGTTTTACATATTGTTGTGGTTTGGAAAACAACAAAAAAGCCAGCATAAAATAACTATTTAATATCTCGGATTTATCGTATGTTTCCGATCGTCTTTCGTATTCATTTTTATTCTTTAATATCACAGTGCGATTAGAAAAGCAATGGAGAATTATTGTAAACCAAATCTTTCATTACTCTATTTTATTCTTTTGTACTTTTACATCAGAGTTAGTTTAGGAAAAGGAAAGAAATGTGGTAAAAAACCAAATCTTTTATCACGTCATTTTATACTTTTATAATTTTACATCTTGTTGTGGTTAGGAAAACAACAAAAAAGCCAGCATAAAATAATTATTTCACATCTCGGATTTATCGTATGTTACCGATCGTCTTTCGTATTCATTTTTAGCCATATCATTCACTAAAATGAAACTAAAATGTAAATTTGAAGTTTTTACGAGCTTTGTATTTATCCATCAAGATGTGATGATAGCAGATCATCATTATCATGCAATCTGACGACTAAAAGTTAAGCGTGATAAAATAACTATGTTAGACCGTGACTTGTATTGCAATTATTTCGCGCTGGTGTTCAACATTCAACGAACCTCCGATGATGAGATTCAGAATTTATGATGCCTGGATGCTAATTATTTCAAATTTACGGAAAACGTTTGACACCTCGTATACATTAGCCGTTGGATTCTGCAGTTAATGGGAAATGCATTAACCGCGAAGGGTTCCTGTACTGTCGATTTTTGTTGAGAGTAACTTCTGGGATGCCTTGTCAGTTTTGTTATTCAGAATCATTTTAATTACCTTATTAGGCTTAGCTAGATAGCTTTTCGCTATTCATTTTGCTTAAATTAAAACTGGCAGCAATTCCGTTAAGTGTCAATAAGTTTCAGCTAGAAAATTTAGCCGACTGCGGAGATTTCCACACTTGGCGAAAACTGGAGATAATAGATTTTTTTTTCAACTAGAAGCGGCAAAATAACAGTCTAAAGAACACGTTTAAAATCAGTTTCATTTATTTGCGAGTTTTTTTAATTGCTATGTGAAACCAACATCTTTACCAAAATTAACCGAGTTTTCAATGGCTGTTGTTTCGTACCTGTTAGTAATTTATTGCAGTGAAATTCTTCATAAAGTTATTCGAAATATTCATACCCTCTCTGTTTTGTTTTGTTTTGAATAGTAATTAACAAAATCCAAGGTGATGGATGGTCACATGTCGTGTGCTGTGCTTTTAAAATGTATTTTGCTCACATTCGAGTACTATTTAGCTACAAATATTACGCGAAGTTTTTGTAATAAATTATAAAATATTTTTCTTATAATCATAAATATTAACAAAGATTAAGTAAACATGAGTTTAACCTTTAGATTACGGGGCCATTTTCCGGTTCCCTCTTTTAAACGAAGTGTCATTCCCCCTTTGTAAGAACGGCCATTAAGATGGTTATATATATATATATATATATATATATATATATATATATATATATATATATGTGTGTGTGTTATGAATTAATTACAAAATAATAGTAATTAAGAAATTATAGGGGGGCCACAGAATAATCGAATTTAACATTAAAATCATCGGCAGAACGTGTTGGAAAAAAGGGTTTTTCCCCATCTAGAATAGATGACCTCGATTTGCGAAACTAAATTGCAGTTCCATCGAGGGAATCTATTTTAGACATATAGGGTTTGTCACGAAAATTAATGCTTACGTAAACAAAAGATGATTCTAGAAAGTACATGTGGTACTTTGGGCATGCGTGGTAAAGGGGAACGCGCTGATGAGAACATAGAATTATGCAGATTAAATTGTGATCTCGTTGCTTGCAGGCGTTAAGCTCGGCGCCTCGGCGGTTTGTTGAAAATGACTAGCGCTAAGATGTGCACTTGGACCAGTGGTCGTAATAGATGAAACAATAAACCTGATTTACTTGGACTTATAACGTGTGCTTCCTGGTTTTAGACTACATTACTTAGGAATTCAAGGAGTTTACATGATTTCAGTGCCACGAACTTAATTTAGTAAATGGGCGTAAATCAAGCCCGTTTCATATATATATATATATATATATATATATATATATATATATATATATATATATATATATATATATATATTCATTCTTGGGCCCGTATTCTTGGGATACCTGCTATCCCACCGCGTAGGGGAAAGATTAATATTCTTTTATTTTACGCTTTATTTAAGTTGTACTAGTATCATTTAGCTCCAGATATCCACGGTTTCTCGTTGAATTCTTTGCTTATATTTCTTTAAATCTTAAGTAATAATAAATGAAAGTGATCTAAACTTACATTGATACGTAACGTATAACATATAAAAAAATTCTACCAAAGTATCTTCCTTTATGTTTTATTCACACATTGCATATATTATTTAGTTGATTAATGAATTGTTTCACTATAATAGACAACCTAAAAATAAATAGTTTTGGTGTTACACATCAGTTGACGAAAAGAAAGCAGTTTCTCGCCATCCATGCAAAGTCATAGCGCCAAGCAAAAAATGATCACGTCACTGGCACCGAAACGATAACTCTGCAGTTCAGAAATGTGTCAGTCTTCCTCTTTTGCAGTGTATTATGAATATGATAAGAAGTTTCACTTCCAGTGCTTCAGAGCTTCTAGTGTATTATTTTATAATTACACACTGGCATAGATTTATCCAAGCATACATTTATAGGAACATAAGAAAAAAAAATTTGACTAAAGACCCTCATTTATATTATATTAAAAACATATATAATTGAAAAAATTTGTGTGTAAGTTTTCTAGAAATTTTAGACAAGCGGGGAGAGTTCTTGGCGTAATACTGGAAAAAAATATTTTTTTCCCAGTAAAATTCGCAAGCTCTAATAAAGTAATACAAAACAGACGTTTATAATAAATTTAGACACGTCTGGAGAGTTCATAGATGGAGAGACACGTCTTAGAGCTACATTTAAAAATCTGTTTGTCTGCAAAAGCTGTTATATTAACTGGGGTAAAACAAATAGTTCTATGTGCTTTCAAATTTCAATTGCTCTGTGATGTGAAAATCTTTATTGAAGTTTATTTGCTCTTTGATAGCTGTTTTATTTATTTATTTATTTTTTACTAACATATTGGCATAGGTTCATCGTCAAGCATACGTTTAAAAGAACCTAGAAAAATAAAGTTCAATGTAATTTGAAAAGCACGAAAAGAAAATATTATATCATCTTGGAAACTTTAATAAGTTTCTAAGATGAATCACTATTATGTAATTATCGTATTAACATTGTTATGTTTCTACGAATATTAATATGTAAATATTTCTTCGTAGCAAAATGCAGTTCGTGTTATTTGAATTTAACATCTTTATAGTAAGCTATAAAGTTGTAAGTCTTTTATAGCTTTATAGCTTAAGCCAAGAAATGAGATAACAATGTTTCATTTTGTTTAGTTTTTCCGACTTCTGGGCCCTAATGTATAATTACCTTTTTGTTATTTACTATTACTGCATGGTAATTTTCTCACTATGCTTTCTTATAATAGAATATTTAGAAGTGTCGTCCTTCGAAGTTACGCGAATTCAAAACACAGCTTACTACATTTTCTCCGAATAAATTTAATTTAAAAATATTATATACATTTATTTTAAAGAGTGAAAAAGAAATCCGAGTGAAAAAAATATTTCTCTGTTACGGAGTACAATTTTTAAAAAATCCAATTCAACAACCGCTAGTAAAAATTTTCACCATAGGTTAATATTGATAGTCCGGTCGGTTAATGAAATTACTGTGACCTGGCGGATAAAAGCACCAAATTTGGTATGAAGGTACCTTAGGGTATACTAATAAATTTTAGCCTAGGAGCCCTCTGGAATTTGTAAAAATTTCCATGTATGGCACTGAAATTCAAAATGGACGACAAATACGAGAAGTTTATCACTTTTGACACAATCTATTTTACTGTTAATTTTCAATTACAGCTTTAAGCCAACTAAGTACACCACAAACCAAACTTAGGGTAGTGTACATATTAAATAAAATACAATAAAATATATCCATGTAATTTATTACAGTAATTTATAAGTACAAATATAATGCTAACAAGTGTTCCCAAAATAAAACAAAATATTTATAGCTATTCATTCAATACAATTCAGTATGCAACAGATATAATAAATTACACTTGTAAATTACACTTGCACTTACAAAGTGGTGAGCAGTAAAGATTGCCTTTCCCATATTTGCAGTTGTTGCAGTCTCCTTTGCAGGAACGTTTAATCAATTTCCTGCATGATCGGGAAACCTCTGGTATTGACATCCTAACTGGTGCCCATGACTCTGAAACCTTATTTGAAGAAAAATCCTGGCGCAGCTTGTCCTCTCTGGACCTTGCGCCATTAAACCCCAACCAACCAACCAACCGACCAAGCAAAATCCTACGAAGAAGGTATCACTTGCTGTGTTTGTGTGTTGGTCGTCCAAATACCTGCTTGATAAACTGCCCTTCGGATATGTTGTAGAAGTGCATCCTCAGTCAGTGGAAATCTGACCATTGCTTGATTTTTCTAAAAGAAAAGCTCCTTTCTTATCTGGTTGATACTGCTGAGAAGAGTGGTTTTATCATATGAACAACAGTCAGTCGTTCCAGCTTCTTGAAGTGTGAGTCGGCTTGCAGCAGTTGGAATGAATGAGTGGCCAAATACACAAATGTATTAGTGAGTTCTTTTCCCCGTGAGCTCTGATGAAAATTAGTATAAGGGTTTCGTACTCCATAATCAAGTCTCAATACATGAAAGTTGGACTCCTCTTCTGAATGCCGTTTCTCCAGTCTATTTCAGACTCTTCATGTTTGGGACACTCAGAGAATAGGAAAGCTTCATACTGGAGATTGTGCATGGCCACTTGAGGGATTTGAGGAGCATGCCTAGTTCGAGTTAAGTGTGCTGCCTTTAAGTAAGATTGAGCCTTGCCAAAGGATACCACTTCTGCATCTGAAAGGGCAGTAGTCCAGCCAGATCCTCCTAAGACATCTCCTAATGTATTCCAGCGGGCCATTTCAATGTGCAGTCCACCTAGAATAACCACTTGAAGTCGCTCACCATAAGTGTTCGGTCATGTCTACTGTACAAACTTAGCCAGGGCAAACGGAGGTTAATCAAATTAATGACTGGTACTTGTCCTGGATTAAGGAATTGAACAATTTGCCTAATGACATCCATGCCCTGTTTAATCAATGTGTTGCGATGGTCAACTTCTGCAACACAACATAAAAAATCTCATTTTTTATGGTTTATGTAGTAGTGGTGCTTCGAAAATAAAGATTCACATGTGATATTTTGTCGTACTCGGCCATTTTGGATTTTAGTGATCTACACGAAAATATTTTTTAATTCCAGAGGGCTCCTAGGCTAACTTTTATTGGTATGCTCTAAGGTACCTTCATACCAAATTTGGTGCTTTTATCCGCCAGGTAACGGTAATCTTAAAATACAGCCCTAAGCGACAGGACTATGAATCCAGCAAATCCAATAGATCTACTACTCGGCAGCCATATAGATAAGAGCTTTATAAAAGACTAGCTGAATACCCGTACTTCGCTACGGAGTACATTCAAATTAAATACAATTGTAAATGTGTGCAATGAATGCCAAAAATATGTGTATATATATATATATATATATATATATATATATATATATATATATATATATATATATATATATATATATATATATATATATATATATATATATATATATATACATATATATATATACATATATATATATATATATATATATTTATAATAAATACAACGATCAATGCATGCACTGGATGTAAAAAAGATGAAAAATTATATTTAAAAAAAAATTGTAACGAATATTTTTATAGACAAAATAATGTAGAAGAAAAAATTCATATTAAGTCTAATAAAAGATACTAAAAAATATAGTAAAGTTAATATAGTAGAGTTTCTATTACTGTATGTTAATATTTTTTTGGATAATGTCCAATCGTCTGCCGCATTAGCAAGAAACTTTTTTTTGTCTATTTCGTTATTATGCACGTGACGCAAAATTAAAAGAAAAGAAACCATTTGATCAGCATTTAATAAATTAAGGGGGTCCGGGACACATTTTAAAAATTTTGTTATTTATTGAGTTAAAATTTTGAATTTTTTTGTGATGGTCAACCATATAATTTGTAAACAAGATCACATCATAAAATTTCTCAAAAAGTTTTAAAAAAATTTTAAAATTAAAAATTTTTAATAAAAGTGGGGTAATTTAAAATCTTTATAACTCGAAATATTATTCGTCAAATTTCAAAATTTTTTCATTTAACTAAACAGAAATATATAAGTTTTAATTTTGATTCAAAATTTTTTGAAATATTAATTTTTAAAGAAATTAAAAATATTTAGATTCAAAATTACAAAAAAAATTATGTAACTAATTTTTAAAAAATCATATTTTCATAAGTAAATATTTTTTTCAAATTCGCTGAATCAAAATTAAAGTAAAATAGTTGAAAAAGACATGTTCCAAGTTTCAACCATTTATCTTTATCGGTTTTTGACTTATAACGATTTAAAGACGAGAAATGGGGAAAAAACCCATCATGCAGAAAAACGCATTTACAGGTTTAAACAATGATTGGCTACTATTAGAATGTTACAAAAAAAAATAATAATTTATGTTCTAATTAAGATAGAAACATGATTGAAACGTCATTTTAAGTGTAAAAGAACCAAAAAATTTTAATGCGATAAAACTTTTTTCGAAATTTCGAGCAATTTTGTGTCCTGGACCCCCTTAAATTCTAAAAATTAATATTTAAAAATTCACCAAAAATCTGCAAATGGAGGTAAAGATTCGAAAAGGATTTCATTTTTAAGGAATTTTTATGATCTTTCTCGTGATATAAATTTCATAACCTTCGGTTTATTATTTTAAAGGCAAACTTTAAAGAATGTTACAAAAACAGCTTAAAAATTTAATTTTAAAAAATCTAAGAAGAATTTTTCAAAAATCTCTCTTAGTACACCCCTACACTACGCCATGCAAAATTTCTGCCCTTTAGGTCCAGCGGTTTGGCCTATGCGTCATATGTCAGTCAGTCAGTCAGTCAGTCAGTCAGTTACGGAACTGTTTTATATATATAGATTAACAAATCAGATTAACAGCTTTTCCTGCAGTTGTAAGCCCACGTGCCGAAGTTGTCTCATCATAATTTTAAAACTTGAATTACATAGATTTTATACATCTCAGAAACTCCAGTTTATACCAATAAAATAATGTTTATAACTATGTTATTCTTTCCGCCCACGGGGAATAGGGGCTTACATTGTAACCTTTCATGCGGTGGACATGGGCTATTTCATCAGAAATAATGTTTATGACCTCATTATTCATGTCGCCCACGTGGTATAGTGATTTACATTGGGAGCTTTCGTGCCGTGGGCATGGAATTATTCATCAGAAATAATGCTTGTAACTTCGTTATTCATGCCACCCACGGGGAATAGGGGTTTACATTGTGAAATTCCATGCAATGGGCATGGGTTTTATCACAAATAATGTTTATAACCTCGTTATTCATGCTGCTAACATGGTATAGTGGTTTACGCTTTGAGCTTCCTCGCACTGGACATGGGTTCTTTCATCAGAAATGATGTTTATGACCTCCTTATTCATGCCGCTCACATGGTATAGTGGTTTATGTCGTTCCACACAGTGGACGTGGGTTCTTTCATCAGAAATAATGTTTATGACCTCGTTATTGATGTCGCCCACGTGGTATAGAGGTTTAGATTGTGAACTTCCACACAGTGGGCATGGATTCTTTCATCAGAAATAATGTTTATGACCTCGTTATTCATGCCGCCCACATGGTATAGTGGTTAACGTTGTTAGCTTCCACTCAGTGGGCATGGGTTTTTTCATCAGAAATAATGTTTGTGACCTCGTTATTCATGCCGTCCTCATGGTATAGTGGTTTACGTTGTGAGCTTCCATGGGTTTAAATCCCGAATAAAGCTTTGTCGTTACCGTGTTATCCCTTCATAGGGAACAATATTGGCTCAACTAAATGATTCTCCCAAAGTAGCCAGCAAGACTTCGGGATGGGAAATAAAAGGCGATTGTATCATGCCAAGTGCCTCCGCATTAGAAAAAAAATTGTTATTCATATGTGACGTCACACATTTTAATAAAACGGTTACCGTAGATTTCTTGAAAGCAATGAATGGAGCAAAATTTAATTCATGCTAAAGCCGCATCTTTGATTGCTCATGTAAGGAGCTAAAAGGTAATTTTAGTTCATTATTGCTAAGTATAAATCATCGGCATTTCAAAGAATAAAGGGTGGATTTTGCAGTAGTTGACATTTAAGAAAATTACAAAAGAATTCAATTAACTACTAAACCCAAAATAAATTTCGCTTTAATTGAAAATTTCCCATGAATACGAAATCAAACTATGTTTAGAATTTTCATTCCAACACGCTGGGACACAATTATCTTGAAACTCAATCAACTGCATTTCCCGTGAAGTTCTATTATCTTTAATTAAAATTGTTTTTCTCAATATCACGTGTCTATGACTCCCTTATTAATAAGCTCCCTAGATCTTTGTTGCCATAGTTGCAAAGACAACTGACAGAGTAGCTCCTATTTCGACAAAAAATTCAGCATAAAATGATCCGTTTCTGCTCTTTTGTGTTAAATCTTTTATGTTGCTCAATGGCTGCTATCGCGGATTAAAATATAACTTTCGACAAAGGCAAACAAAGAATAAAATTTCCATAATCTATCTATAATTTACTGTAGAATATAAAATAAAAATAACTTCCAGAGAGCAACATGGTAACACCATAAGTACGAAATCGCTATTGAGAGTATGTTCTGTCAGGCAAGGTTTTTTTTTCAAAATTAAATTTTAACTTTCTCTAATTTCTTGATCTACGTTGAGATTCTCGCCCAACAGTGAGAAATTGAAGAATCTCTGTGAAGGACAAAGAAAATGGATAATTCCCTGGTCTATCAATGGAAAAGGCGAGAATCTCAGCGTAGATCAAGAAATTAGAGAAAGTTAATGTCCGACAGTAAGAAATTGAAGAATCTCTGTGAAGGACAAAGAAAAGGGATAATTCCCTGTGAAGGACAAAGAAAAGGGATAATTCCCTGGTCTATCACCGGAAAAGGCGAGAATCTCAGCGTAGATCAAGAAATTAGAGAAAGTTAAAAATTAATTTTTAAAAAAACCTTGCCTGACAGAACATACTCTCAATAGCGTTTTCGTACTTATGGTGTTATCCTGTTGCTCTCTGGAAGTTACTTTTTATTTAATGTCTGCATTGAGTGGATAAACAGTTATGTTACAACTTGCGGAAAGGAAATCACCGACCGCTTTGTGAAGACAGGATGGAGCCTCAAATTCCAATGTCCCTGAACTCTGCATACCCCATGATCGATCTTAAAATTAAGAAAAAGCCTGAAAGACTCAAGCAGCTGCGGCGAGGGGAGAGCAGTAGGGGAGCAATCTGAAGGAAATATTCCCCAAAAAGTCTGCCCCGTGCGACGGCTGTTACCGCATTCGGCAACAGCCGTCAAAGCTCTACTGGCAGACCCCACTAATTCCCGATCTCTCTTTGAGAACGTATGGACTGCGAATGGCTCGTATCATGCGTAGCTCTAGGAGAGCTACGGTCAATTTTTTGTTCAACTGCCAATTGCGATCCAAGTTCTACTGGCTTGCTTGCGAGACGTGGACATTCCTGATGGACATTCCTGGTGTATGTGCCACTATTCCGCCTACCAACTGGCCACGACTGTTTGGCAACCCCCCTTTTCATTTTCGTTTGATGGCTTCCCTTCACTGCGTAGAATGAACTGTCGTGGATTGCTACCACTTACTACATCGCAGAGCTCAATGGTAGAGCATTAATCGTAGAGGGGCCGAGGTAGTCCGGTGGTAGCGAGTTGGGCTTCGGACTTGGGGTGTTCAGTTCAAATTCCGATGGACAGCATTACATACCTTCTTGTATAGGCCGGATATGATCACGTCAAATCTCTATACCGGAGAGTCCTCCTATGGTGTTATTAGGGGTGAGAAGGTACGAGACCCCCCAGATAACACCCCTGGGGGGTGCTCTGTCCTATTTTCGGTGGCATTTGGCTATATAAGACTCCGACCCTTGTTGTGTCATTACAAATTCCTTGGTATGCATCCATATTCTGGAATGCTTCGACCATGTGGCATAAGTCACAGCTACAACTAATGGTAGAGAGGTAGAGCTACTAATGATAGAGCTTTGGTAGGGCTCTTTAATAGAGCGTCATTGTGAGGTGAGGGTTCATTGTCCAGAATTTCTACCTAGGACAATGACTTTTTATTATACTTCGCTTATTTTCTCTTTTTTTGTATTGTGCTTGTTTGTTTTATAAAGTTCTCGAGTCTGCGGTGATAATTAATGAAGGAAAATTAGCTGATCAGATCAACAATGAAGTGGTTTTTAAGTTTACAGTACATGCACTAATTTCCTAGTTAGTGCGACTCCTTCGCAGTAAATGATACCTTTTAATAATTAGGGATTGTTAGTTTCACCCCTAACTCTCTGTTCCCCTTTTATTCTCAGTTCAAAATCCTAGAATAACCCTTGTTTTTTCCATTATGTTCTTTGTATCGGACGTTCTTTAATTAAAAAAATCAGTTATATTCTAATTTCCTGTCTATCTTTGATGTACTTCCTTAGTTTCAAAAATATATAACGCATCCATATCTCTTTTTATATCGAACTATGCAACGCTAAGGGACTAGACACAAGTGAAGATCTTTGACAGAATATCATGCGTTCTTTTGCACTTTTTTCGTCGTCACTATTTGTCTCTCGTCGTAGACATCCATGGTGAAACTTTTATCAAAATGAATGAAAGATATCAATAATAAAAGTTTCTTTCCTAGAGGGGGAAAATGCATTAAAAGTTGAGGTACAAGTTTTCTGCCCATGCACGTTAAAAAGAAAACGACTTTTCAGAAATGCATCTCTGTCCATTAACAATGAAAGAAAGAATTGCTTTAGAAATTTTTCTGTCTCTGCCTTAACATTCTCATATTTTGTGCATTTATCCCTAAATTTAATTTATTATATCACCTTAGCCATATTTAAAAATTTATTTGGTTCTATACCTTATTTATTTGGCTTTCCCTAAACACTCACAGACACACAGACACGCAGATACACACACACACACACACACACACACACACACACACACACACACACACATATATATATATATATATATATATATATATATATATATATATATATGCGCATTGAAGAAGCTTGAATCTACATTATGAAGTTTTAAAATTTGCTATAATTTAATTATTGTTCTGGAAACAATTTTACTGTAAAATTATTATCTGCCTGTGGCTTTAAAATTAAACTGTTTTCATCAGTATATCTAATGATATATACATGTATTTCTATAATTATTATTTTGGTAAAAGGCCACGTAATAAATACTGTATCATCGTTATGAACGCTAATTGAGAAATACCGAATTGCGATAGCAAAAAAAAAAAAGAAATGAATCTACGAGTTACAGCTCCCTTTCATGGAAAATAAAATGTTTTTCCTAAAAAAGATTATTAACCTATCAAAACATAATACACAATGCTTATCCAAGCACGGAAAGTAAAATGAGTATATGTTTGCCGTAGTTTAGATAATGTTCTCCAGTTTTACCGAAATAACATTTTATTGGTAAAACATTTTTTTCCCTTGTAAGGCATGAAACAATGAAGGTGGAACTTAGTCTAAAACCAACAGGTGATATTCACATTAGCCCATTAAAAAAACCTTTTTGAAGCAACGAAATGCATTTGCTCCTAATAATGTAATCGTAGAACACTTAAGAGAAAATGGTTTAGCGCGAGACAAAGATGTGGATTTTATTATATTCATTAAGGACAAATAAAACACCTTAATAATATTCTCTTATAATATTCTTTTCCCCGAATTGTGATAACATATTTAAGGCACCTCTTTTTTATTTCGGAAAACATGCGTGTTCTAATACATTAACGTTCTTCGTTTCACGTTATGTGAGATTCCAATACAGCCTCTTAAATGTTATTTAATATCTCTTTCTCTCTGCATACAAAGCCTTTTAACATTGTTTTTATTAATACCATTTAACAAAGTGTATTTATGTATCCCCGAGAGCAAGTTAAAATTTTATTTGAGATATGTCCAAAGAATGTTACCTACAGAATCTTAATTTTAATTTATTTATAACTAGTTGAACATACGTGGTTTGCTACAGAATACATTAGGCCATGAATTATGTAATTTCGTTAATTTAATTTCAATTTACATTGGCAGTAAATCGCTGTAATTCCTCAGAGGTTTTCATCATATAATATAAGGACAGTTTTTGGCTTTTATATATATTAAACTTTTCTTTACGGAGTGAGATAGCATGTATCCCAAGAATATGGACTCAAGAATGAATATATATATATATATATATATATATATATATATATATATATATATATATATACATACACACACACATATATATAGATAGATAGATATAGATTTATATAGATATACGTAAGCTAAAGGTTGTAGAGTATAGCTCACTTCTACCCAGACTTGGGTGTATATAATTTGAAGTGGCACTCTAAATGAATTTGATACAAACACAATTTATACATGAAACAATTTTTATTGAATTTGTTGCACATATAGAATTTGCTTTTACAGCAATAAGCATACGTACTACTTGTGTGGAATATATATTAGCATTCAATAAAATTACACATTGCAATACTCACAACCTAGAGAGTCAAACCAGCAGTTCTGCCACGTAAACATTGGGCCCCCTAAGCACTAGCGCCGGTTAACACCTGGATCTGCTTACCTCTTAGCTCCCTCTCGCTTATCTATCAACTTTAACAACTTCTTAACTTGATCAAGCTGCTTGGTATTTATACCAAGCGCGTATGCCGAAATTAGCATATCTCAAGCAGCTTCTTTAATTCATTCACTCAAAAGTTCGATTCTTGTGAATCGAATCTTATATCAAAGTACGATTCGCGCTATGTATGAGAAAATGTGTAAATTCTTAGTTCTGGGTTTGTACTATCAGCGGCGATAGCGACAACGCTCTTATCACTGACAACAGAAACTATATGGCGTCTGAAGTTGTTTTGGCTATTGTCTTCGTAAATTTTAGCTCCAAAGAATCTAGTGAATGACCAGGTAGGTGCATCCAAATTCTAATTTTGCTTATACCATTTGAAAGTGCATTAAACAGAGAATACAGAGGTGCTATCATTTTGCTAGCAACGTCTTTTAACAGGTGCTCCTAATTTCGCCTGGTAGGCGGCAATATTTACAGAGGTAGGCGATATTAGGAACCGCTCTGGGTTTCACTAGAAATTTCAGTTTTTCCAATTCAGCTGCATTACTTAAAATGGCACTGGTTTTGGACCTGGTTGATCTCAAGTTGATCAATAGTTCTTGGTGATGTTCTTGGTTGTTCTTGCGGTTGTTCTTGGTTGTATTGCGGATTTAATGGTCTCAATAGTTCTTGGTTGAGTTTCCAGCCTAATGAGAAACTAAAAAAATGGATGAAATGTCGAAAAATGATAGAGTAGTCGATATTTCGGACACCTACACAATTCTAGATTTAAAAGTACCTGAATAATATTGTACCTGCGTAATTATATTTAATTTTTAAATCACTGAGTATGATTTTAAAACAGTTTTTTAATGTTATAAATCTATCGTTATGTATAAAATTTTACTGTACCATTAATTGTAAAATTTTATTTTAAACTGTAATTCATTTCAAATAACTCGCAATATATTTTTCCTGGATCTCTCAGTTTGTCCGAAAACATAATTTATTTATCAGCTAAAAGACAAAATTCAGATCACAGAAAAGATAGGCTGCGGGAATTACTTCAAGTCATTTCACACCTTCAAGAAATTCTTCATGCCTCAAAACGAGAAAAATAAATTCCTAGACAGAGAGGAGTAAAAAAAAAAATATTATTTTAAGAAAAAAAGGCTAGAAAACGTCTCTCCAAAGCGACAGGTAAACTTGTTGCAGAAGTATGAAGAAATAAAGCAGCCTGGATTCAGCAAGAGAATGTCAGGGAGAGAAGCTGCAGATATGACTTAGACCAAAGGAAAGAAAGCGGCGACGTTTGACGCTTTGACAGTTCAAGTACGCTTGACATGACAGGTGAAAATGAAAGAGTGAGTTCTCAGTGTTTTTGGATAGCTCAAAAAGATTTTTTTAAAGTGATTTGTGTAATATATATCAGCTTTTCCTTGATATGGTAAAATAATTTATAATGTTATTTTGATGGTAGGGGACACACACGAGGTATGAAATGTAATAAAATTATATATATATATATATATATATATATATATATATATACAGTGGAATCTCGATCTATAGTTTTTCAAGGGACCGATTGAAATGAACGATAAATGCGGGAAAACGATAGATGCGGAAACATAACAAAGCAATATGTTCTTTGGGACTGGATAAAATGAACGACACATACCGAAAAACGATGGATCCGAAAACGATCGATCGAGATTCCACTATATATATATATATATATATATATATATATATATATATATATATATATATATATATATATATATATATATATATATATATATATATATATAAATATATATATATATATATATATATATATATATATATATATATATATATATATATATATATATATATAAATATATATATATATATATATATATATATATATATATATAGTACTATGTATGTTTTTATACTGTTTTAATCTTAAACATTTTCGGTAAATTCTTTTTGTTTTTTTATTTTCGTTATTTAATTTTCTAAATCCAGGCGTAAAATATTAAAAGTAAATGATCGTGCTAAATCGTACTATTATTGCAAAATATATAACTTGTGACTTGTTTCAAAACTTTGATTCGATATATTCGTTTTCCATGAGCAATTTACCTAACTACCGCTTTGACTTATTGGTAATCGGAATTCGATACTAAGAGTGACTTATCTGAGTACTGAATAAACCTCACAAAATTTATATAAATTTATCAGAAAATTGTTGGTTCTACCTCAAGCTACAACAGTATTGTATCTGGGTGACTAGAATATGTTTTGTAGTTATTTTCAATGTTATCCATCGAGACTGGCTTTCCGGTCCTTCAAAATTTCTGGAGGAATTTGTTTCATCTCTTTTATTACCAACTAGATGTATTACCCAGCTTCGCTCGGGATTCAGTTTCTGTAATTATTTTTTTTCAATGATTAGCCTCATGTTATGCTGTTCTCAAGTTTTCGCTAAAATTCTTTTCCGGTAGCAAATAGCATTAGTTTGTTGTCGGTGCTGTCGTTGTTCATCGCTTTCCTCTCCTTTCGAAGTTGAAGCTCGAAGACGATCGTTCGACGAGTTAAAAGTTTCTTCATCAGTTTCACTGCTTCGGATCACTACAATTCGAATTCTGTTGCCCTCGAGCTCTTGGGAATGTTTTTCTTCAGATTCTTGTGTGCATCTAACTGCATTTTGAATTATGTTGGCTTCGCGCGCTTGGGAATGTTTTTCTTCAGATTTTTGTGTGCATCTAACTGCATTTTGAATTCTGTTGGCTTCGCGCGCTTGGGAATCTTTTTTTCAGATTATTGTGTGCATCTAACTGCATTTTGAATTCTGTTGGCTTCGCGCGCTTGGGAATGCTTTTTTTCAGATTCTTGTGTGCATCTAACTGCATTTTGAATTCTGTTGGCTTCGATCTCTTGGGAATGTTTTTTCAGATTCTTATGTTCGTCTAACTGCATTTCGAATTCTGTTGGCTTCGCGCTTATCTGTTTTTTTTCATCACATTGCTCATTTCTCATCAATCTTTGACATTTTGCCCTTACTTCTGCAAGATTAAAAGTTACTATCCTTTTTTGGGCATTTTAAAGCATGACTTTACAGCTAGTCAATAACATTTGAATGGATTTATTATTATAGAAAATGAATCAATAATGTTTGAATGAATTGAGATCACATTCAATATTAAAACACAGCAAATCTAATAATTATTATATAAAAAGTATATACACGTATTTCACGCTCGGAATTCTTTCTCAAAACTTAATTGTCTGCTGCGTTTCAATGCCACTTTCAGACTTTCTAAATTATAATATACACGTATTTGATGATTGTAATTATTTCTCAAAACTAAATCACCTGCTATGTTTCAATGTCACTTCAGCTATATAAATCATCACGTCAAGGCTGAACGCACGTGTTTCTAGCTAAGTGAACGTGTTCTTCAGTATATTTGAGTTTGAACAGGTAGCTTGGGATAGTTTCAATTCATGAAAAGGATATATAACACATTCATTGAAAATAAATGACTTTCCATCCTTATATTTTCATTTTTAAAAAGAAATATTCCGGCGTTGCCACGTCTATGAAAATAATATATCAAATTCATTCTTGCATGCGCCAATATATGAATATATCACGTTTTTAATTCATGTCTATTTATTTTTACGGAAATATTATAATTTAATTGGCAACAATGAAATGTTACAATGGCTTTGAACAAAAATATCCGTTGATACCGCGCAAACTTATTCTAACATAATTCGGGAATAGAACGTCGTAGCTGGATGAAAATAGTCTATAATCTTTGCGCAAGTTCAAGCAATAAGTTGACCAAGTTTCATCGCAATCAAATGAACGGTACGGCAGCGCATAAAATACGAACAAACAAACATTCATTTATATATAGAGAGAGAGAGATGAAATGCTTCTTATGCGGTATCTAGCGGAGTACATCTTGGGCATGCCGGGGGAAAAGAATGCTAAAATTCTGACCAAGACCAATGCCAATATGTTTATGGAATGTTTAGCAAGGCAGGAGTGGTGGCGCTTATGTCATGCTAGCTTGTATATCTTTCCACTCCACGTCTACAGCATTGCTCTCTAACACAGTTGAGTTGTCGCCCTTAGTTATTCCAATCTATGTAGGAGGCATGGTTTTGTCTAAAATGCCTTAGTAGACATCAGCGTTTTAACGTCTAGTTAGTCAAGGCAAGTGCCGCAGACCTAGCTAAGAAAATCAGTCCCAGATTATTAAGCTTCCTAACGTCACTGAAGGTTTGGGACGTTCCAGAAAGTACCACTGATCGAGCCTATCCCAGTTCCAGACGTCTGAGTATAGACAGATCATATACGATATCTTAAGAGTATATTAATCTCTTACACTGATCCATAGTTCCATAACGCGTACTTTCCCGTGAACAACATTGAATTATTAGGCAGTATGGTTAAAAACCTTGCAGCAGCAATTAAACCATGAGCACAACCACTTACCGGTAAATAGTCAATAGGTAGCTTTTATTTTCAAGTAATTTGCGATACATGTTGATGCAATTTCCTTTTACGGCACAGTTCAGAGTTCTCTTGGCCAGATCTAAGCATTTCTTGTGGCTATAAGCTAAACAGAGAAGTCTATGCCTCCACGTTGCTTTTTCTACATTATTCTGTTCCTAACTGTAGACCGGGGTGCATTAAACTGCATTAAAGTCTCTTTCAGTAAAGAATCTAACTTATGGGATACAACTGTGACGTAATAAGAAATTAATTCTTTCGTTATGCGTTGAGGTAGAAAAGGACAACCACTTTGTTAGCGCGATCTTCACGTCTGCGCTTATAATGGGGTCAACACGGTTAATTATGTGCATTATGTGGGCTAAATATTTTACGTCTCCAACTAATTATGGTTGTATTTAAAAATGGTAGTCAAACTGGACTTCAAGAACCCTATAGTTGTTACAAATCAACAATACCCAGTTGAAAGTGATATGTGTTAATTGTTACGGATTTCCTTTGTTCTATGCACAACTCGCATCTGATTCATTCCAAAAAAGTGAGAAAAGCAACTTTTTTTTAGAAATAGCTTTCGTACTGATTATAAAATTAGAAATGAAATCTATAGCTGGTATCTTTGGTAACGAGCAAACCGACTTCCTTGCCAAGTCTGCTACAAAGCGTGAAATTGACATTAGTGTTAATATTCCCAAATATTTTTTTAAGAAGGTCATGTTTGAGAATATGGTGGAGTCATGGAACCAAGAATACATCAGCTTAAATAATGGTAGTTTAACCAAGAAATTTTTCCCGTCCATTAGAATGAGACTCTCATGCCATCACTTCTTTGCTAACTACAAATTGACTCAGTTCCTCACAGGACATGGAAATTTTAAGAGCTATTTGAGTAGGTTCAACTTGTGTTCGGCGACCCCCTATGACTGTAGCGTTGGTGGCGAGGAAAATGCTGAAGATGTTCTGTTCGAAATGCCGCAGGGAGAGAAATATTTTTAAATTGGCTCTTAAGGACTTAAATATTAACTGGCCTCCCAATTTCTTTCTGCTCGTTTCACTGAAGTGCGCTTTCAGTTTATTTTGTAAATTTATTGTAAATATTTGTAATTCTTCTTAGTTTCTTTTATTTGTTTTGTTTTTTCCATTTTTTCTGTTTTCTTAGTGTTTTATACTTACCTCTGTAAGTCCCGTCTGATACTTTGTGGTACACGGGAAATTTTATGTGTATTTTTTAATTTAAAAAAATGTATAGCTGTATGAGTTATACCCATGCATGTAGTATTTGAATTTACTCTCTAATTTCAACTTAAAGAAAATATAAATTTGTCATTTTTCTTCCTGTACGAAGTAGCTTATTCATATTATTTAACTCATTTGTTAACCTTATGACTCAATTAGATAAACGTTTTAAATTCGAAGCTTCCCAAACTTATTTTTCCGTATTCGATCTTTTAAGCCGCTTTCCACATTAGATGCATCTAGAATACTTGGGCTTTTTTGAATCCGGTTAATTTTTTAAGTACGTAGAATATTCTTCGCGTATCTCTATCGCACTTGTACTCAGTAAAGGCACAATAGAGATATGCATCGTTTTGAGTTATAGACATTAATTGAATTTATTTTATTTGATTCTTTATTGTAATAATCAAAATGAACACAATTCCCATTTGTAGGGCGTTTAGAGTGATAAAATTTAAAGAACTACCTCTTCAGTCTTCCAGACTAGTTTAAACAGGTGATTTTTCAAGGACAGACTATACACGAAAGGAATTCTCTGCCATAAGTGTACAGCAATTACTTCAGTATCAGTGATTTTGTTTCAAATTATGTTAAAGGAATGAAGACAGCAGAAGAATATCTTAAAGATTTACAACTCATGAGTCTACTACGATATTGTCTCTGTTTGCTGTCGCTTCAAGAAAACGAAGTACAATCAGAGAAGCCATTTCGATAGAAGTATTTCACATCACAACGTGTGTGTTCATTCCTGATCTACCAGTTGTAGTAGAATGAAGCTCAAGGTATACATTCACCAATGAAAATCCCCGCTTCAATCGAAACGGGACCGGATATTTTTCTGACATTGGAGACATAGTGACCCGATGTACAAAAGTTCTAAATGTCCTTGTGTACAAAGGGTCATCTTGTTTCCGGATTGTCAACATTCCCAAACTGCTTAACGGATGTGATCTGCTGTCCCGTTGTGTGCCATACCTTGTTCGCCAAGAAATGCTTACATCAACAACTTCAAGACTGACGAATTTACTAATCGGATAGCTATTCAAACGTTGTACTAAAGTTCTAAATGTTCTTGTCTACAGAAGGTCATCATGCTCCCAGATTGTCAATATTCCAATCTGCTTAATAGAAGTGACCTGTTTGATCACGTTTTATGGCACATCTTATCTGCCATGAAATGCTACTATCAACAACTCCAAAACCGGAGAATCTACTTATCAGTTTGCTATTCAAACGTCAAGGATTGTTACAAAAACAAATTTTTTTCTTTGTTCTTCAGTAAGAAAATATATTTTTCTATTATTTTAGGCTTTGAAATGGAAAAAAAGGAATTATTTCACTTAGATTTGCCTTTGTTGACCAGGATAGGGATATTTTGAAGCTTTCTAAGTTCCGACAGACTTCGCATAATTTATCGAATTTTTTTTCACAATAAGTCCCAAAAAACAAGTTGTCTAAAAAAGTATTTGATGAACAAAACTTGTGAAAAAAACTCGCTGCAAAAGATAAGTAATTTTCCACAATTTAAGATAAGATAATTCTAGAAGGGTTAGTGCATTCCAGAAAACTTTGCTGAACAATCAGAGCTTACGGAGAAAATATTTCATTTTTAAAGTCTTAGAAATAGGTACATATTCTGCGTGGTAAATTTTGAGGCTCAAATAATATTTTTTGTACTTTTTAGGCATAAGCCACTTTACAGACTCCACCAACATTAGGCGTAAGACATTAGACATATACACTTGGTAGAAGACAATACCGACAACAATAAGTATGTTATAAACAAGTATATTATAATATCAAATGAAGCTTTTAACAAACAGCATGATAAAAAGCTCGTAATGATCAATTGAAGCTTTTTATCATGCTGTTTCCAGTCATGGTAAATTTTATAAAGCAGTGTCGAAAGTAGTACGATCTGCTGGTCTAATTAGCCCTCTTATTGCCAAAAAATTTAATAATAGCGCTCTAAACCAACCAACCAACTAACCATATCGACACAAATGGACCTGCAACAGAAAGCGTATTCGTGCAGTTCACCATTCGTATGACTACAATAGTTGGATAAAGTAAAGGATATTATTGGCTAGTGTTAAAAAATGAATCACCTCTTTCAAAAACCAAACCTGAAATGCATGTTTCGCAAAAAATAATGTCTTCATTTCGTAACGTAAGCTACCAGTGGCTTATCAGGAAGAAAAAATACCATCTCCTCGAAATAAACGACACAAATTGTTAACGATAAATAATTTCACCGATAAAAACTGCCGGGATGGCTTCGTGGTCTGGACTGCTGAATTTTACATCGTTGCCGAAAGTAAGCGTTTTTAGACAGGGTCTATTATCTAACAAGCCATTCAACCCGTAGATTTTATCCATCTTTCTCCCAAATGCCTTTATCGGTGACAGCAGCATTTCGATAGTAATCCAATAAAGAGCCTATCGAATCGATTTGAAAGGATTTTGGAGAGATTAGGCGTGCAGTCTTTTGAGTGCTTTCTCATACCACAAAGATATCCTTCCTGTGACATACGAAAGCTTTTTAAGACTTAAGTAGGGGCGCAATCATATTTCTGTGCCCCAGGGGAATTTTGGAGTTTATTTTGAGTGACAGTGTTCAAAAATTTCTCTCTTACATTCAGCAGTTTTTGTCTGCTCCATGGTGCTTCTAGCTTTTCAAGAGCATTTGAACCTACTTCGACGATATAGAGATTTTTTGTTATTAATGTTTTAAGAGAAGTGTAAACATTACACGCATTTAAACATATCTCTAAACATAAAAGGCTAACTCAGCTCTTCCCTTTTAAGACTGCACATGCGCTCCAATCCTGATCTTGCATTCAGTTTGAGAGAGTTTTCACTATCTTCGTACCCTCAGTATCATTAGATTAATGTCGTTAGAAGGGCCATATTTAGCGGGTTTTATTTTCGGGAATAAAACTTATATCTATTACTTTGCATTTAAAGATTCTTAACTGCAGATATATAAAATTTTTAATGAAATACTTCAAAGGTCGAAAATGATACTTTAAAATCACGTAAATAAATTTAATTATACTCATCTACATATATAAAACAGTTCCGTTACTGGCTGACTGACAGATAACGCACAGACCAAACCGCTGAACCTAAAGGACTGAAATTTTGCATGGCGATACTTTTTATAGTGTAGGAGTGTACTAAGAAAGAATTTTGAAAAATTCTTCTTAGATTTTTTTAATTAAATTTTTAAACTGTTTTTGTAACTTTTTTTCGTTTGCATACAAAATAATAATCCGAGGGTTATAAAATTTATATCACAAGAAAGATCATAAACATTCCTTTGAAATGAAATCTTTTTCGATTCTTTACCCCTGATTTCTGATTTTTCGGGAATTTTTAAAGATTAATTTTTAGAATTTTATTTATTAAATGTTGATCGTGAGATTTCTTTTCTTTTTGTGATACTTTAAATTAATTTTGCGTCACGTGCATAACAACGAAATAAATTGACAAAAAACATTAAATACAGTAAAAGAAATATCTCTCAAACTGTACTATATTAACTACACTATATTCTTATAAGGAAATCTTTTAAAAAGCAGTTTCATTATTTTTTCATTGAAATTTTCCTAAAATGTACTCCGTAGCGAAGCACAGGCATTCAGCTGCTATTTCATAAAATATTTTAATTGTAGCTTTTAAATTGCTTCTCCTTTTTCAGATACTTGAAATGTTCGATTATAAGCTTTCAAAATATGACACAGGTATGTAATTGCATGAGAAATATAACCAAATTGGAGTTATTCCGAGGTTTTCGTCCTTAGTTGCTAACATTGCCTTCGTTTGCCATGGCCATCAATCAGTCGCAAGGAGAAACATTAGAAAAAAAATTGGCACGTATTTGCCAGATGCTGTTTCCAGTCATGAAAACTTTATAAGGCATTGTCCAAAGTAGTACGATCTGCCGATGTAAAAATCATAATGGTGGGTGGCGTGGAATAGGCGAAATCGGTAAAAGACTCTGAGAAGATTTACATTAAGGGTGTCTAATATAAAGTAATATTTGTGAAGTAAGAATTGTATTATTTTTTTTGAGACAGTAGTTCCCACATTAGTAGGAAAAATTAAGGCCGTTACGAGAAAAGTTTCAAACATGATGTTACTCTTAATTTTTCTTCCAATAACCATTTGAGGGGCGCTCTTTTCACAGTGCAAATGCCTAAATCTATTCTTTTTTTTTTCACTTGCATTCAATGTATTCCAGTTAAGTGAGCAGAATAGTAGCTAGTATTACCATCTATTATCAGGTTAAAGAAGTAAAAACATTTTGCAATCTTTAATTGGACAAATTTTCAAGATTATTTAGGTTAAAAAAATTCGGGAAAAATATCTGCACCGTCAAACGGGGGAGGTTTTTACCCCTGAAAGTGATAGGCCACGTTTTAAACTATTACATACATAATAGACGATATAGAGGGAGATATTGACGGAAATACACTTCTGATATATTATTTTAAATTCTCTTTCAAAACTATTTTCAATACTGCATCACTTCAATGAGTTTATCTCTCCTTTTCACAAGTTCTTTGAAAATCCTACTCGTGCCACTTTGGCGGGCTATTTAACGCTATGCGCTATTCCGTGCAAAAATTGTTTTGTCAGCAATATCCAGTTGAACAGGCCAGTAGACTGAATTTGACAAAACAAAGAGACTGATTTTATCTTTCTTGTAATGGGAAATAAATTCTGGACATCAAAGTTCTTCAATATCCAAACGAATCTTAATATAATCCGATTACAATGTAGTATTGAGACTGAAAAGTTGGCGAAGTTAGACTCGCCACGATTTGTCATCTTAAGCCTTCAATAAAACATTGCAAGTTTCATAAATTCGGTCTTTTTTCGACAAAATTTCTTGTATGCTGTCGTGGGACTAAATGTAAAAATGTGTCTCGTGGCCTTAAATTCAAGGAGAGGTTAACATACTATTATGTGGGGAATTAAACAGGCAATAGCGTAGAGAATCTGCATAGTGGCACTTAAAAGATTATTAATTGGAGTAAACACATTTTGACACATGTCTGAGATAACTAAAAAAAAAACTCAAATTTAATAGATAATGTTAGCATTTCAATTTGTCTTGTTCTTATATTAAATTAATATAATCGTTAGTTACAATTTGCACAGAAACAACATAATAATTATTTACATACTAGAAGGTAACCCGTCATTTTGACGTCTTAAAACTAACAATGACGTCATAATGGAAAAAGTATTTGAATGTTAAAAAATATCCCGAATTATCTAACAATATTGCATTTTATCCACACCTTTTAAAAGCAAACCCTTTCAATATTTTTATTTATTTAGTTTTTCATGCGATTGGAGTAGTAGACTGCCATCCAACCCGCATTTTGACGTCATAATACTAATAATGACGTCATAATGGAAAAAGTATATGAAAGTTAAAAAAATTTCCCGAATTATCTAACAATATTGCATTTAATCCACACCTTGTAAAAGCAAACCCTTTCATTATTTTTTATTTATTTAGTTTTTCATGCGATTGGAGTAGTAGACTGTCGTCCAGTTTTTTACAGCTCACTACGCGATATGAATACTTGAGGTACTTGATTCATTCATACTCAAACTTGATTCATTCATACTCTACTAGATTCATTCATATTCAAATTTGTTTACTTTCAGAATTCATCGCAAAAGTAAACAGATTTTTAAAAACTGTTAAATATACAGCTAAAAACATCCAATTGTTTTTAGTTCTGAATGTTTTATAGAAAAATAGGCTGAACAAACGTGATTTGATGGAGAAGATATCAGTTTTTAGGTAAGAAACAATTCTGATCCACATCTCAAATTGACATTAAGCCTAACCGGCTGTTTGTTTACTGAGGGCTTCAATTGAAAGATGAATACAGCCCGGAAGTGTTATACAGAGACAACGGTTATTATATATATAAATATTAAGAAAATATTTGAATACATATTAAGACATTGCTACATATATATTGAATATCTTGTGCTCTCGCCTGATTATGCATAATATAAATTATTTTCGGTTACCACCACCTTTATAGTAGACTTATGATCATCTCTTCATTCTATACATACTCCAAAGCAGACCAGAGACTCGGGAGACCTCGGCATAAAAAAATCAAACGCGGGCCAAAGAAATAAAGATCTCCTGACACGCCTTAACTCACCGAGCTTTTTTTTCAACTGACAAAAACGTTAAAACTTGCCTGCACCAAAAAATATGCACAGATAAGAAAATTGTTCTAGAACATTAACACTCTGAAGCCCCTGATTGGTCAAAAATCAGTTGCTGGGTCGTTGCTATGGAGGAACCGTGACCTCTTCATGACCGTGAGGGTGGTAAGTAATTCTCTCATCCTGTGCAAGTGACCGTGTGTACTATTAGTAATGCTACAGGTCATACTTATCTGCATGTGGGGAGCACATTCCTTTGATCCAGGAAACCTGGTATGAAAAACCACAGCGATTATTTTCAGAAGAGACAAAATTTAAGATAGCACAAAATAAAATATTATATACTTATAAAATGTGCATGGGACAGAATTATTGTTGTTTACAAATTATGAAATAAGAAAATAGTTGTATAACTAAATGGGATTGAATGATTTTTTAGAGTGAAAATAGTATAATAATTAAAATAATTCCAAAAGTTGAGTTCCATGTCACACATACTGAACATGATGTGGTCGCCAACCTGTTACGATGCGGCACCAATGTGTTTATTACTGCAAATTCCATGCTTTGAACCATGTGGTGGATATTAACAGCTCTCTTTGTAGAAAACCCGGAAACTAAAACCCTGCTCCCCAAACCTATGGCGAAAAAAAATGACTTAGCGGGAAGCCGTATCATGCTATGCATACTTACCCAAGAAGCTGCAGATATTTTGGTGGTTTATTTTTTTAAGCAATTTATAATGTTCTGGTACTGATGTGCGCATGTCTCCTGGAAGGCGAGTTGCTTTTTATACATCTGTGTTTTATGTCGTAAAGAATTTTAAGGATCTGATAAAGAAATCACCCTCCTTGATCTTGAATGCAGTCTTATTTTTAAATTGCTGCGCCGGTTGCTTATTCATTGTAAGTGTGAAAGAGCCATGGTGGATTAGAGAATTATCACATTTGTCTGGTTGCAATGATATTCCTGTTCCGAGTTTCAGAACTGGAGAACTTATTCTAAAATGCAAACGAAATACGAGGTAATGGGACATAATACATTATGCATATATATACACATATATATGTATATATATATATATATATATATACACATATATATGTATATATATATACATGCATGATTATTTTAAGTAATTAACGTTGATATATTTGCTAAAGTGCAGTTGTTGTTTATTGGAATTCCTTACAAGTATTTGGTTATCCTCCTACACGTCAGTAAGTACCCCCATAAAGTCAGAAGCTTTAGTTTCAATTCCGTGTTTATCTGTTTCCAAAACAACCGTTAATCCCAGTTATATAACAGCCAATTAGGATTAATCCTAATCATCCTCCTTAAACCAACGAATTTACTTTGATAGTTTTTTTTTCTAGTAAGGACTTATGAGGTTGATTTCTGGTAATGGATTTCCAATTTGCAGACGATGGTTATATGAAGTCATGGGTATATCAGCACAGCTGTAGATATTTTGACGAAGTTTATATTTTCAGCGACTGCGCAGAACCTATCCAAACAACGTAATATTTACAAGCATGGTCATAGTTTTTTGCAAGGCAAAGTACTTTGAAGTATAAACAGCTTAATTACTTTGACATCTAGGTGATCAAATTATTATCCTGATCTGTAGCTTTCTTATAACCGTGTCCTCCCACGTATGGCATTGTGTGGTCAGTATTACTTACTTTTTTGATGTAGAATACGTCTTTCAAATCAGTTGCGCATGTGGGGCGATATCCTGGAGTTGGGGGATGTGACGAAATTAATAGTAAGTTTCAACATCTATAACTAAACAACTAAATAGTGGATAGTAACTAGGGATATCCCGTTTGAAAGCCAAAAGTTCAATATCATAAACATGATACTACATGTCCGCGAAGTCTTGCGTTCGTGGGGAAAGGGGTGTAAGATAATCTCAAATTGCGTCAGTCCGTGGCTTTCAGGCACCCGTAACGCAGGAACTGCGTATCGTAGCTTGGCAAGTGAGCTGTCTACTGCTTTGCTTCAACAAGATGTGTGTAAAGGTCTTATATTTAGGAACATCAGTTCCGATTTCTGGAAGTCATAGCCATTAGAAGTGGTTAAATTGACCTATTATCGATTCCGTAGGTGCATATGAAACGTATTTACAATCAAAACCAAGTGAATGGAATAAACTTAAAAGATCGGAGCCTGGAAAATTCGGAGCTGCCTTTTGCAGCTGCGAAAGCATGCGAAACATACTTAAACGACCAAAAAGTACTGCCAAGTAAGCGTCCATTACACCAGTAAGGGCCTGTTCACATATGAGTCCGTTGCGTTGCGTTAAGGAAAAGATGACGTTGAGACGAAAATAAACCAATCATATACCTCCAAACGATTAGGAATGAAATTTTTAACGCCTAGGATCGGTTTATTTTCATCTCAACGTCATCTTTTCCTTAACGCAACGCAACGGACTCCTATGTGAACAGACCCTAACGCTATCTAGCGACAACTCTGGGGTAATTCCGTTAAATAATTATAGTCACTGAATATAACTGTCGTTTCATTTCTCTCCCAACCACAAGAAGCTTTCTACATTCAAACATACACATGCTTCCTCGACGCAGGCTATCACTAGTTTATTACCATGTTTTTATTAACTTTCTTTCTTGTTTGTGTGTCTGTTTGCGTGTGTGTTTGTCCAGTACAAATCTTGGAATTGATATTTAACTAACTTCCCGACTATCTAGACATTTAAAACTTTTAAAATAGCTAAAAACACGATGACAATGCATTTTTTTAATACTTTTAGCCATCTTTAAGCAGGATTAAATTAATTTTCAGTTATTTTCAGCTAATTTTGTTTTGTAGAATGGTACAGCCATCTATCGGCTGGAAAGGGAACGAAAAGTTAAATGCAAGAGAACTTCCAATTAACTTCATTTTTTTTCAAGTTGATGGGAAAATTCATCAAAAAAAATTTTTTAAAGTATTTATTAATACATAGAATTGTTAAGTTTATATGATTCAACCGAAAATTTAGATACATGGTATATAAAACGTTCTTTTTATCTTGTGATTATTTTTGTTATGTTACTTTCTGTCAATATGCCAAAATGGTTATTTTTTACTTCGTGTTTTCTAATAAAACCATGTCAATAAATCTTACCCGATCCTGCTTTCACGTCATAAGGGGACAACACTGGTAACTCTACAAGCTTCTATCGAACCATGCTAAATTTGTTGTTATAGTTGTTTCTAATGCCCCTGGTCGGAATTCATTCCAGACCAGGTATATTTAGGCCAACAGGCTGAGACGAGCGGCGCCTGTTTATAACGGCACCACAAGTGTCGGAGTCCGATTTAGCCAAGTGCCACCTCAATTTTGACCGAGCACAACCAGGGATGGCATCTTGGGGATCGTACTCTCTCCCACCCACTCTAAAATATCCCACCTCATAGATGGAATTTCCGGTCTACGGACTTAACTTGTCTATATACGGCATAGACACGGAGGTATTTAACGACGCTTCTTGGGGTTCGATCCGATCATTCTCAGCACTGAAAGCTGGCACGCTACAGCTAGGCCACCTGGAGCCCATGTTAAGGGCATCCGGGACACATTTTAAATTATTTATTTATAAAGTAAAAATCTTGAATTTTTTGTGATTGTTAACCATATAATTTGTAAATAAAAGCCCATCATAAAACTTCTCATAAAGTTTTTTAAAAATTTTCAAATTTAAAATAATAAAAAAAATTGTAGTGTAATTTAAAATCGTTGTAACTCGAAATATT
>OU015503.1:64145503-64170503 GCA_907164885.2 Dolomedes plantarius | reverse complement strand
TTACCTACCAACCTAAACTTCCAAAACTATTTGGGCAGCTTATTTCAAATATGAAAATACTGCAATTTCTGTACACAAACTGGTGGATTTTGTGAGGAATATATTATTTTATTTAAACCTACAGCAAAGTGTATTTTTATCCTATTTTTTTGTCTTACTCTTAATATGAATAAAGCTTATTGGTCCATGTTGCTCCGCCCACAGACTCATATCCCTTTAGCTCTTTTCGTAGAATTCGCTCCTTCGTTCTCGTTGGATCTCTGTCCGGCCATCCTTACGCTTTGAATCTTCTTCGATTGTCTCAGGTTAAATATTTTTTTTTCAAAATTCTCTCTCTCTTTTATTTATCTTTTTTCGTACACCCCCCCCCAGTTATTCCTTCATTACCTACCAACCTAAACTTTTAAAACTATTTGTAATTTAATTTAATTCACTTTTTTTCTCTCTCTCATCACATACACACTCAATACTGTTATAATCAATTTTAGAGAACGATAATCATGATACATTCCACATTGAATACAGATGATATGGAGCCTCTAAAGTTAATTATGCCTATGCCTATGCCCATGCTTGTTGGTAATAACTTCAAGAATGTAATTTTGATTGCCAGAGAGTTTAAAAGTGACTTCAGAGATCAAAATATCGCCTTTCAAAATACCTTTTAAATTTTAATCTCAAAATAACGCTTGGAATGAAACAACTGTAACATTAACAGTCCCCAAACTTTGTATTCGTTAAAGTAAAACTAAAACAAAAATAATTATCATTCAGTTGCTATCTTATGTCAAAATACTTCCACCTTGTAAAGAAAAAAAAATTAATCGGTCTGTGTCTGTTGTTCATTGCTTCGGTAAGTTACTATAAAGATCGTACTTGGACCTAAAACAATTTTAATTCAAAGCTGAAAAGACAAAATGAGCAGTAATACTCTAAAATTTTAATGAGAAAGTCAAAGGTTTATTTTAGGAGAAAGCTTTTGTTTAAATGAAGGGAAAATTTCTCTTATTCAATTTTCTAATGTTTAATACTACCCCATTATATTTAGAGATGACGTATTGCTCAAGAAAAATAAATGACTGACTTTCCATTTATTTTAGGTTTCACCGTAATTTGAGAGACATAAATAGAATCTCCCAGAAAGGTGCTAGCATGTGATTTGAAATCAATGTTTTCAGTACCTTCTACCCACTCCCATTGCAGGAAAGAATTAGACATTTATCTAACATTCATTATATACTATAATATTCATCTTTCCATAAGTTAAGAAAATCCATTATAACTCTTCGAGTTTCAGATTTGAAATGGGATCGCAAGACAACGCTGCTTAAACTTTTCTATTTTTCTATTTTTAATTTTTATAAAGACAGTTAAATTTTAATTTAAAATAACTAAAGTCAATAACTGTTTTGAAATTGCTTGATTGACGTTATAAAATATTTATAAACTTGTATCCAAAAAAGGGTTTTTTTCTAGATACAAACTTGTTTGGCATTATTACCATTAAGGTGCTATTGTTATCATTTTTGACAGATTTGCGTTCCAATCTTTCTGAAATTTGCCAAAATTTCCAATAAAACAAGCAACACAGCTTTGCCTTTGCGACGTTTGACAGAGGAAGGAAAAATAACGAATTCAATCAGAAACACCTTGGTCCGTCTTTAAAATCTCGAACCGAGTTTTTGTTGGTTTTTATTTTTATTAGCACTAAGGTGCTGTTGTTATCAGTCTGACAGAGTTGCGTTCCTGCGTTCTTCAAGTTCGCCAAAATTTCCAATCAAATGAACAATACAGCATTGCCTTGGCGCCGTTTAACAGAGAAAGGAAAATAACGAATTCAATCAGAAACACCTTGTTCCGTCTTTAAAATCTCGAACCAAGTTTTTGCTAATTTGTATTTTTATTAGCACTAAGGTTCTGTTGTTATCAATTTGACAAAGTTGCGTTCCTGCATTTTTCAAGTTCGCCAAAATTTCCAGTAAAATGAGCAATACAGCTTTGCCTTGGGGACGTTTGACAAAGAAAGGAAAAATAACGAATTCAATCAGAAACACCTTGGTCCGTTTTAAAAAACTCGAACTGAGTTTTTGTTAGTTTGTATTCTTATCAGTACTACTTGCTGTTGTTACCAGTTTGACAGAGTTGCGCTCCTGCCTTCTTCAAGTTCGCCAAAATTTCCAATAAAATGAGCAATACAGCTTTGTCTTGGCGACGTTTGACAGAGGAAAGAAAAATAACGAATTCAATCAGAAACACCTCGGTCCGTTTTTAAAATCTCGAACCTAGTTTTTGTTAGTTTATATTTTTTGTTAGTTTATATTTTTTGTTAGTTTATATTTTCAATTTGACAAATTTGCATTCCTCCTTTTTTCAAGTTTGCCAAAATTTATAATAAAACAAGTTATATAGAAATTCCTTCTTTTCCAATATTCTGGATAGACATTTCTCACCACTGGGATGGACTGATGTAAAAGTCATGCAATCTTTTGTTTGATTTACCTGAAGGTTTCGTTTCGAGACTGGAATTCGAATGACCGAAATTTAGCTGGGCTCTTGTGTGTGAAAACTGCATTAGGAAAACTAGCCTAAGGCCTTGTTTATGTCTCTTCCGAAGCGTTCTTCCGTTGGCAAAGAGTATGGTGACATGATCTGCAATTGGTTTGATATATTACGTGATCATCGTTCAATTTTTTTATCGCTGATGATCCGTTTCGCTCTGAAAGAAATGTGAACAAGGCCTAATGCCCAACAAAGCACAGAGTTAACTATACCATAGCTAGCGTAGGAGCCTGACCCAACGCATTTGTAAACAGTTCTGCCAATCAAAACACAATGTGGGTAATTGCAAAAGGAAAATTTAAACTGTGTATTCAGTATTAGTGTCATCAAGCCATTTAGTAAAATCCACAATTGTTTTTAGTCATTAAACTTGTGTACGTCTCCAGTGCAATAACTGGGGAAAAAGTTAAAGAGAAAACAAAGCCATGCCTATTTTGTTGAATTCTTCAAATATTAATGTCTTATATCTTCAAAATACAAGTTTCAAATTTTCCTGTCCCTGCAGAAATATCCTATTACTTCGAACGCAAGAAAACGGAAAATAGAACTTTCCGGATTATTTTTTCTAAATTCAAACTTAAAATGCCCACTATCGCTATTTCTACATTCTATAACTTGTATGTATTATCATCGAAAATTCCAAAAATAGGGTAGTCGTAAGTCTATTCAGAATCATCTGAAAATACGAAATGAAAGATGTACACGATGCAGTTCCTTATAAAACTGGCATTTCTTTCATAAAACTATTTCGTTTCTTCGGAAGTCTATTGTAAAGCTGCTACGATCATTAGAATCCAATAGCGGAAGATTTTGTGTTTAGGCATATCAATGCATTGTGATAACAGTCTGAAGCAGTTTAATTTGAACGAGTGCTTTGTGCATTTTCTTGGGAAATTAGAAAAAAATTCGTACATTGATAAAAAAAATATTGAAGATAAAAATTCGAAATAATTTATACTGTGGGTGTTATAAAACATGTGCTTTCCACAGACAAAAGCAGATTTGTTTATTTGTTTTGGGAGATTAGAGGAGGTCTTATAAAATGAATATCGTTCTACAGTTGATAAACAACAGCTAGTCTCAAATTGTGACACGTGTACCTTATATATATTTTTTAATTTGAAAGCATGTTGTAATTTCTTGGCAAATTAGAGAAATCGTAAAGTGAAAAAAAATTTCAGGAGTCTCTCGTAACGAAACTACCGCGGGTTATTAACGTAGGATTACATATCGTTGCTTACCTCTTTTGTATGTATATATGTATGTGTGTGTTATGTATATATGTAACTATATATATAATGTTACGAATTCTACGAGTTTATGGCAATCTCCCCAAATATGAGAGTTATCGCCAAATTGGCGATGGACTTCGAGACTTATTTTGGTCGCCAAATTTGGCGATATATCGCCAAATTTGGTGATATGGTGCCAAATGGTCGCCAACCTTCCAGGCTTTTCTGGACTGTTCCAGTGATTTCTACCTGGCGGCCGATAGGGGGTGCTTTGGAAGTCAATAAATATACCTGAGATTGGCTCTGAAAGTAAGTCTAAAATTAAAAAATCCAGCACCAATGTCTAAATCGAAGAAAAATTCAATCGCTTCTTATACTGAAAACACGGCCGCATTCTCCCCGGCTACTGACACTAACTCCACGCCTACTGACACACCTAAGTCTACTCCTGTGTCAACCTCTACTTTCGCTGAAATCTTCGAAGTTTTTAGAACCATCAAAGAAATGATGAATGATTCTAACGTTACTGGTATTATTGAACTTTTTAAATCTATAGCTCCTGCTCTCAAAGAAAATGAAAACAATCCTGTCCAAAGACTCCTTGATATCATTGAAATTATTGCTAAGTACTTAAACCCCGCCGCTGATCATGTCTAGCTCAACTTCGTTCCCCTTGCTGAGAGTTTTGTTCTGGAATTCCAACAGTCTTTCCGATAAAATTGTTGAATTTCGGGATTTCATGGAAAATTCTAATATTGACCTAGCACTTATCCAGGAAACTAAATTTACATCGCCCTGGCGCTTCAGCGTCTCAAATTATTGCCTTTTTCGCAACGACCACCCTTCTTGCCAAATTCTAATATGAATCCCGGTGGTGGTACTGCTATTTATGTTGACAGAGGTTTAAAACACTTCCCCATAAAATCTATTGAAAGGGTAAGAGCAGATAACACTTCTATCATGGTTATTCCAGATAGAAACACCAAAATTTTAATTTCTTCTGTCTACATCCCTCCTAATAAAATTTTTCTGGTGTCCGACTTTAACAAAATTTTCAGCTCCAATAATTTCTGCATTGCTGCTGGCGACGTTAATGTGCATCATAGGGGGCGTCCATTAATTATGTGAGGCTTTTAAGGGGGGTGGGGGGGTGGAGGGAGTCGAGCCGAATCTCACCCAGTCTCACGTGGGGAAGAGGGGAGGTCTCGACAAATATCACGTAATATTTTTCCTCAAGAAACAGTGTAAAACTGCGAGAAAACTGGGTTATATTAAGTAAAACATGTTTCTCAACTAAAATATGGCTAAATCCTACACAATAGTTCCAGTAGTCACTCTTGTGATCACACATGAGTCCCCGTGGACTGAATTAGAATGAATATTCTTTTACGAATTTTAGTAGTTCCTATTTAAGTATTTTATTGTAAGATTTTCCCACTGTGATTCTAGACTACGATCTTAGTAGTCTTAAATACTAGTCTTAACTAGTCTTAAATAAAATTAATTAAGCAAATTATGTTTTTTTAAATAAATCCAACGCAATCAAGCACAGATTAACGCATCAAGCTAATACTATTGCTAACACATATCGCGAGCAATTCTCTCCTAATTATGACCTTGTGGATCAAGCACAGATTAACGTATTTACACTAAAAATACGTATTTTGAAAAATCTCACGTGAGATTAGGGGGGGGGATCGAAAAATCACCAAAATCGCCTCACGTAATTAATGGACGCCCCCATACTGCCTGGAATTGTCGCTCTACTAATTCTTCTAGTAGAGCCCTTCAGAAATTCCTCTCTAACAACACGGATGTTAAACTTCTTATCCCTCCTTCTTCTACGCACTTTTACTCTCATGGCTCATCTACTATTGACATGGCTCTTATTAAAAACATTCCCTATCCTTTCACTATTGAAACTCTTGATGTCTTCGACTCGGACCACCTTCCCTTTATAATTACTTTCGACCAGCAGGTTGATATCCATAATCCCAATACCCCAACCTACACTAAAGCTGGGACCAGTTCCAGAGTATTCTAAATCGCTCCGATCTTATTTACCCCTCCATTCGTTGCCGCGAGGACATCGATCATACCACCAAAACTCTTACTAAAAAAATTATCAACGCCAAAATTAGCTCTACGCACGCCCTTAAAAAACCGAGATTTCTTAATCTCCCGGCTAATATTGTTACCTTAATCAAAAACCGTAACGCGGCCCGCAAACTCTACCAATTCTCCCGCCTCCCAGAGAATATATAAAATTATTACTACCTTTGCGCACGTTTCCGCGGTGATATACGTAAATTTAAACAACAAAATTGTTCTGAATTCCTCCAAAGTCTCTCTCCTCAAGACAACACTATCTGGCGGTTCGTTAAAACCCTGAAATCTAAACATTATAACTTCCCACCCATTCAAGGCCCTATTGGCATTGCCTTCGAAGAAGCGGACAAAGCTAATACTATTGCTAACACATATCGCGAGCAATTCTCTCCTAATTATGACCTTGTGGACGAGGAAAATGACAGAACTGTCCTCACCACTGTTCAAAATTTTCTTTCTACCCCCCCCCCTACCCAAGATACTGATCCGGCTTCCGTTGCTGAAATCACCAACATTATTCAAAAACTTAAAATCGAAAAAGCACCGGGAAGTGACAACATTAAAAACTGTGCTCTTAAACATCTCCCTATTAACATTATTATGTACATAACCGTCATTTTTAACACGATTCTTAAATTTAAGTAATTCCCCACTTGCTGGAAAACCTATATTGTTAGTCTCATACCTAAACCTGGTGCTGATCACAATCTTCCTCAAAATTACCGCCCAATTAGTTTACTGTGTCCTCTTAGTAAAATTACTGAGCGCGTTATTCTTAAGGGGACAGTGGACTTTGTAAATTGTGAAATTTGTCCAAAAACTCGATTTTTTTATTTTATTGAATTGTGAAACTACGGGCGAGTAGGAATGTGTTCCAAAAAGAATTTTTTATTTCTGTGATTACTTTCCTAGTTATAGGCATTTGTATTTAATTTATTTATTATGTGGTTACTAAAGCAATCTATATATTTAAGTTGCTAAACTGACTTTTTGGGCTGTCCGTGAAAGAAAACTACTGCATCCATTTACTTCATTTTGGTCTTAAACGAAAGAATGTAATCTGTAGATTTGTGAAATTTGATTTTTGTAACTGCAATTTTTATTAATGATCTATAATTTACAATTAAAAGTTGATTTCTGTGCATTCTCAGTGGCATGTTTCAATCTGGCTTTAGAAACTCACTGTTTCTGCGCATGCTCCGTGACATGTTTCAATGCCGAGGAGTCTCCCTAGATCTCTCTCTGCCACTTTTATGGTAATTATGTTTGTGAAATATAAGATTAAACCTGATGGAAATTGTTTATTTAGCCCTGTTAAATTTGCCTAGCGATAATTTATAATTAAAAATTTGCTTTCCGCGCATGCTCAGTAACATTTTTAAATACTCACTAAGCACGAGGACGCTTAAACATTAATTTGTTTCTGCGCATTATTATGATTTTCGACATTTGGCAATGATGTGTTGAGTATAATTTGCGTATTAGTACATTTATTTAATATCCAACTGTCATGTTTTGACGGGTACCAACTAGTAACTTTAAATGTGTTTTTCTCAAAATAAAATTTTTCATGTCATACTAATATTCAAATTGCTCCAGGCGCATTTCTAATTATCGTATTGCTTTGAAATTTTAGTTTTATATACTTAACTGTATATCAAATAAATCTTATTGAAAAAATTATGCTTCGTAGCTCAGAAATTCTAAATTTTGTACTTGAAAAGATGATATATAGGTATTTTGCGTAATAAAAAGGGTGTTTTCACCATTATTATTTTTCTGTTCATATTTTTAATGAATGTTTAAATAAGCAAAAAGTTTCATTGTTTGTTCTATAAGGTATACTTTAAATAAAAATTACCATATTATATGCAAAAGAAATACGAATGGAACATTCTTAATTAAGCCAATTTTTGATATAATTAATAATTCATAATTCATAACTTATTAATATTTCATTATTAAATTTTAACCGCTTTTACATGTCTATGGTACTAATCACATATGCAAATTTCAACCAAATCCATTCAAAACAAAAAAAGTTAGTTTTGAAGGTCCACTGTCCTCTTAATAGAATCTCTAACTTCCTGGATGACAATAACATAATTATTCCTGAACAATTCGGCTTCAGAGTCCATCATAATACTACCCTTCAACTCCTTCGTGTTGTGGAATTTGCCAGCGACGGCTTGATTGCTAAGGGACCCACTGGTGATCTCTTTCTGGATATTAAATGTGCTTTTGGCAAGGTTTGGCACCCTAAACTCATCTATAAACTTATCGATATTAAATTTTCCGACTCTCTTATTCACTTCCTTCATAACTATTTCCATAATCGTAATTTTGTTGTCCGCGTTAATCGCGATCTTTCCGTAATTTCTCTATTTCTTCAGGTGTTACTCAATGTAGCAATCTCGGCCCGACCCTGTTTAATTTGTACTTAAATGATATTCCTAGAGGAATTAATCCTCTTCTTCCCTCTATGCGGACGATACAGCTATTCTCTCTACCTCTCACAACATTAATTATCTTGCCAGTCAGATCCAACGGCATATCGACACTTTAGAGAGTTGGTTCACGCGATGGAAAATTCGAATCAACCCCTCTAAGTGCCAAGCGATTTTCTTTTCCATCGTTACTGCAATCCCCACGGCTTTACCTTTACAATTCGCCTATTGACTGGGAGAACACTGTGACCTATCTTGGTGTGACCCTTGATCGCAGTCTGACATGGAAATTCCATATCGATAAACTAGTACAAAAAAATGTAACGCTGTTACCATGCAACTTCGCTCATTAATATACGGCAGCCATCATTTCATGAGAAACAAAGTCCTTCTTTTTAAACAAGTTATTCTCCCCGTAGCTCTTTATGCAATACCGGTCTGGTTCTACGTCGCGAAAACTCATATCCATAAACTGGAGGTCATCCAGAACTTGACTCTCAGACGCATTCGCCGAGCGATCAGTTATATGTCTAATGAAACCATACGACAAGATTTCAGCATCCCTTCCTTCAAGGAAACTGCACTTAAACTCTTTAAGAATTTTTTTGATAATGTTCCTAACATTCGCAATGAGATTATAGCTGAATTTCCCGACTATGACTACTCCCACCATGCTAACAGCAAACGCCCTCGGGCGTGTCTTCTTAATAGCTAACACTGTCTCTGCTATCTTGCTTACTTATTCTTATTTTTATACTCCTCCCTCTTTTATTTTTACCAACCCCCTAGAACTTTACTATAATCTCAGTGCGAATATCTTCCTCATTTTTCTTAAATAACTGTGCCAACTCTGGCTCAGTGGTTGCGCGTGTGCCTTGTTATTTTTATCCCGGGTGCGATTCCCGGCGTTTGCTTATATTTCACTACTAGCTGCAAACCCGCGCTTCGATACGGAATACATTGAAATTAAATACAACGATCAATGTATGCCATTAATGCCAAAAAAAAATAAATATATATATATTTATAATAAATGCGACGATCAACGTACGCAATTGATGTAATCTATACTTATATATAAAGAGAGAGCGATTTTGTACGTGGAGGGTAATCTTAAGAACCACGGCACCTATTTAAAAAATTCTTTCACTGTTTGAAAGGTACATTATTCCAGATGGACATATGCTATATATTATGTATATCTAATCAATAGAAATAAAGTTAGGGGCTTAATCCTAACAATCTCCATTGTTACCGCTACTCTCCTCTACCGCTTTTTGTTCCGAAGATTTCAACGATCCTTATCTTGGTGCTATCGCGGGCGATAGCACCAAGATAAGTTCTGTTCTGACGCTAGCGGTTCGAACCTAGCCGTTCTCCGGCACTCCTTTTTCTTTTAAAAAATTTATTTTAAATATTAACTAACATAAAATTAATTTAAGGTATTAATTAGGTTATTATTAAGGTAAAAAAAAGATTTACAATTTATTGGCTATCAACTGGAAATTTATTGGTATAATATTTTGTTCAACCCGGACAAAGTCGGGACGGTCGGCTAGTATATATATATAGATATAAAAATCGTAAGGGATTATTTATTTTTTTTTTTGGATAATATCCAATCGTCTGCTGCATAAGAAAGAAAAAGAATATTTTTTTTGTCAATTTAGTTGTTATGCACGTGACGATAAATTTATTTAAAGTACCAGAAAAACAAATCACGTGATCAGCATTTAATAAATTAAATTCTAAAAATTAATCTTTAAAAATTCACTAAAAATCAGAAAATCGAGATAAAGGTTCGAAAAAGATTTCATTTTAAAGAAATTTTTATGATCTTTCTCGTGATATAAATTTTATAACCCTCAAGTTATTATTTTAAATTCAAACTTTAAAAGAGTTACAAAAACAGCTTAAAAATTTAATTTAAAAAAATCTAAGAAGCATTTTTCAAAAATCTTTCTTAGTGCATCCCTACACCATAAGAAGAATCCCCATGCAAAATTTCAGCTGTTTAGGTCCAGCGGTTTGGTCTGCGCGTTGTAAGTCAGTTAGTCAGTCAATCAGTCAGTTGCGGAACTGTTTTATAAATTTAGATTATTTATTTTACTTGTATTTTGTTTATACTGATTATAGCCTATTTATGATATTTAATTAACTGCTGAGAAAATATATTTCTGATGCATAATGTTACAATTGGAGATAAAGTCCTACAGACCTTGGAGCTCCGAAAAGTTGAAATACCTGAACCTGAACCTGAAAGTCAGTGTGTTCTCTTCTACTGCGTATTGAATGTTTGAAAGTGCGTTAGGCGTATATTATATTGAAGACTTTGTTATCCTGACTTGTGTATTTAGAGTTTTCTGGTGTAAAGAAGACATATGTTACGTGTTTTCTGTTAGTATTGTATATGCGCCTGAAGAATTTAGAGAAGAATAAATTTTATTTTGTGTGCACTTTCTGAAGAGAATTTTTATTCAATCCCATCGAACCCAGAAAACAAACAATAGGGGAAACCCTTGTACCTAGGGCCATCGTGTACCTAGGGCCACCATGCTTTATTTAAATAATTATTATTTTACAACATTTTTACTCATTGGAGTGAGTGACAACATTGTTTCAAATCATAACAGCCATTTTTAATGAAAGCAAGAAGAAGCTATAGTTAAATAGAAAATAAAGTCCTCATTTGATGATCAAAACTAAATTTTTTCACTTCAATTTGAAGTCTTATTTTGTGAAATTAAGTGCTAACTTATGTTTTAATGTATAGCAGAAATTTTTCTATATCATTAGAGGAAAAAAATGATAAAAAAACAAAGTTTGGTTTCTGCAGGTCTTTGGCTAGGGAAGCCATTTTGCGAAAAACAACAACATTTTGTACCTAGGTCCATGGCCTCTGGTAGAAAAGAGGTGGACGAAAACATAAATATATATATATATATATATATATATATATAATAAATGGGATGATCAATGTATACAATTGATGTAAAAAAAGTAAAAAATATATTTATAAAAAATCGTAAAGGATATTTTTATAGACAAAATAATGTAGAAGAAAATATTCAAGTTAAATGTAATATGGTATACTAAAGAATATAGTAAAGTTAATATAGTACAGTTTGAGGAACATAATATCTTTTATTGTATTTTAATATTTTTTTGGATAATATCCAATCGTCGGCCGCATTAGCAAGAAAAAAAATATTTTTTGTCTATTTAATTGTTATGCACGTGACGATAAATTTATTTAAATTACCAGAAAAAGAAATCACGTGTTCAGCAATTAATAAATTAAATTTATTTCTACTGGTCAGATCAAAGATTTCAATAGCTTTAAACCTTCTCGGGACAACACGGACCCTTTTGAAAAAACCGCGTGTAAATCGGTCCAGTAGTTTTTAATACTATAGAGGACACACATACGAACATTGCCTTATATATATATATATATATATATATATATATACAGAGTGGTTATAATTAAAGTTCCACATTGAAATGGTCATAAAGGAAAAACTACTGGACCAAATGTTATCACACTTGGTAATAGTTTAAAAGAGGTCACGGGAATTTTCCGACAAAAAAAAAGTTCAAAAACTCACCCCCAGGGAGGAAATGGAGCTGTATCGAATATTGTTAAACGAAATAAGACATGAAGACATCGGTTTAAAATGTGTTTAATTATTTCTGAAACGTGACACAAAGCATGTTCAATGTGACGTCCACCATTTTCCGAAAGCACCTTTGCAAAGCACGGTGTTCATTGCTATCGCATTCATAATAACATTTAACGAGAAAAGCACGGTCTTGCATGGATAGAGACATTGTCGATTCTTAACAATGAGAACACTGACAAACAGGCTCACTTTTATCCGGAAAATCAAATGACGTGTAAAGCACATCTGCATAATTCATTTGCTTCTTCCTGCCGTAAACCAATTACAAGCCATTGCGGTTTTGCATAACGCCACAAACAGTTTCGTTTTAGAAAAGATTAAAAACGTTTTAAACCGATATCTTCATGTCTTAGGGCCGAATTCAGGCTTACAAATTCGCAAATTAGCAATCTGTAAGAAAATGATTTCCGGAATGCGCAATTTTAAATGGTAATTTTGTTTAGGTCAATGTTTCTTTAGTGTATACAAAATGTTAAAACCGTATAAGAAAAGATTAAATTAGATTTCGACCCTTATTTCGTTTAACAATATTGCATACAGCGCCAATTCCCGCTAGGTGGTCAGTTTTTGAACTTTTTTTTGGCGAAATAGAAATTCCCATGACCTTCTTTAAACTATTTACCAACATTTGGTCCAGTAGTTTTCCTTTTATAACCACCTTGTATATGAAGGCCTTATTTGAATAGTGGTTCAACTCCATTCTTGTTCATTTTGAGATACCGAGTCTTAAAGTCAAAAGAGTGCTGAGAAATGATTGTCGAAGTCTGATTTGTAATGCCCTCTATTGGCAGCAGAAATTACTTGGAGGTGTACCAGTTTAAAAATAAGATAGGAATGACATGTATGAACATGAAAGTGAGGCTAACTCCATTTTCTTTAAAGTGAAGTTGGACCACTATTCAAATGATGCCTTCATATATATATATTATATATATATACATATATATATATATATATACATATATATATATATATATATATATATATATATAATATAATATATATATATATATAAATGTGTGTGTGTGTGTGGGTGGGTGGGTGGGTGTGTATGTATGTATGCATCCATTAAATTTTAATTCAATTAGTTTACAGATATCTTGATATTTTTACCTTCAAATTTATATTAACATAAGTATCAAAATATAAATTTTGTTTCGGAATTCTATCTTTGAACTGTAGTTCAACCTCAGGTAGCGTTGTTTATCAATATAGATCCAAGAATCCAGTTACATCATTTCAATTTCTTCCAAGAACATTACCTTTATTATTGAACATTAATAATTTATTTTCGAGTTTTCTCCACATATATCTATGCTAAATTCAGAACAGATAGTAATTTTCAGATAATCTTCTTAGTATCTTATTTTAGTTCCTAAATATTTGATTTTTTTTTAACTGTAAACTGTATATAGCATTCGTTTTGCATTAAGGTTTTGGATATTTTTCTTTACTTTTCCTAGAATGCAACGGAAATTTGTTTAAATATATAAAATGTATCATTCCAGCTATATAATATTAAATTAAATTTAAAACTAGGAATATTTCTAGAAATCTTATGAAACATTTTGCCGTTTTCATTGTGTATATATTTATATTTATTTATTTGTATAGTTCAATATTAACAGTATATTTTCAATATTTCTCCACATATATCTGCACTTAATTTATAGTGATATTCAGTTATTAATATTAGCTTCTGATTTTGGTTGTGTATAACGTATTAGTTTGCGTTTCAAGTGAAAACTATATATAGTAATCATTTTGCATTAGAGATGATTTTTTATCAAACTTTTCTTTCAAAATAACGAAAATGGGCTTCAAAAAAGAAAATTGTATTGCTCCAGATTCATTTCATATAATACGAGAATATTTGTAGAAATTTTATAATACAAATTGCCTTTATTATTGCAAGGAAAGAACTGCCTTTAAATATTTAATATACAGAGGGTGTTCAGACCATTTTTGTAACGATTTTGACTTTCTCTATGATTTAAATTTAAATGAACAAAAATAAAAACCTAGCTGGCATCAATTCGGAGTAGGGTTTATTTATCGTTTGCAGCAATAAAAATATTCTTTGCTTTAAAATGTCATTAGAAAAGACACAATGGATGGAAAGCTATGTATTTTGCGCTTTCCGAAGAGAATTACTCTTATTCGATTATTAAAGAAAGGTTTGAATAGCAAGGTTTTAATATTTCTAGACGTAACACAAGTGACATAATTTATAAAAAAGGAAAGAAACATCAAAGTTTACATTTGTTATTGAAAAAGGTAAAAAATGCATATCCCAGAAAGGTACGTTCACTTCTTATTATATACTAGGTAAAAACCCGTACTTCACTACGGAGTACAATCAGATTAATACAACGGTCAATGTATGCAATTTATGTACAAAAATATATATATATTTTATATATAAAAATATATAAATCGTAAATGATATTTTTATAGACAAAATAATGTAGAAGAAAATATTCAAATTAAATCTAATAGAACATACTAAACAATATAGTTGAGTTAACATAAAACAGTTTGAGGAACAGATGTTTAAATGTATTTTAATATTTCTAAATCTCTGATCATGTTTTGTTAACTTTGTCGGACGACCTTTTCTTACCTTGTTTTCAATCCAATTTTCTTCTTTAAAGCGTTTTATCTCATACTGCACAGAAGAATGGGATAAATTAAGAAATTTAGCAATATTCCGAACTGATTTACCTCTACTATGATGAAAAATATTCAATTTTCGAATGCTATTTTTTGTTTCTTTACGACTACGAGCCATTTTTAAATAATAAATAGAATATTACGGAGTAGGGAAGCAAAAATTAAAGCCAAACGATATTTTAAATGCCACCACAATTCGAAAATAAATATAAAGCGCCATACGATAACTTTAATTATGAATTTATCCGAAAATATTTCAATGTACGATGACTTTTGTGAGATTTAGGCCCGTATGCCGATCAAACACTTACGAGAGCTAAGCTCTCGCAAGGCCTTCCCTGTCGCAGATGGGTGAAAAGTGATATGCAGAACAAAACTTTTTTTCTCGTAAATACGAACGTCAAGCGATCAAAACTTGCGGCTAGTAGGGAGCTCTCGTAGCCCGGTCTTTTCTCTCGCAAAGCCGGAATAGTCATTCGCCGCATAAGGAAAAGGATGTTAACCCTTTCTTTAAGCAGGGAATGGATATTACAAGATACGGATAATCCACTTGAGATGGAAGATGAAGTTTTTATTACAAAAATTTAGACTGTGCAAACATGAATTTATGTGTTTATTACATTTTTTCTACAACATCTTCTTCAGCATTTATGAGCTCTAAAAGCTTATTATTTCTGACTAACAACTTATTTTTGTCTTCCATTATTTTAATTAATGTTTCTAAATTTTGATTAATTTTTAGCAGAATTCCTTACTGGGATGTTGTTTCGGCAGCAACATTTATTTCTTGCAACATAGTTTTTTGGGTTTGAAGAGTGTAGAGTATAGCTCACTTCTACCCAGACTTGGGTGTATATAATTTGAAATGGCACTCTAAATGAATTTGATACAAACACAGTTTATACATGAAACAATGTTTATTGAATTCGTTGCACATACAGAATTTGCTTTTACAGCAATAAGCATACGTGCTACTTGTACGGAATATATATTAGCATTCAATAAAAATACACTTTTCCATACTCACAAACCAGCAGAGAGTCAAACCAGCAGTTCTGCCACTTTGGGCCCCCTAAGCACAAGCGCCGGTTAACACCTGGAGCTGCTTACCTCGTAGCTACCTCTCGCTTATCAATCAACTTTAACAACCGTTTTTATTAATCAAGCTGCATGGTATTTATACCAAGCGCGTATGCCGAAATTAGCATATCTCAAGCAGCTTCTTTAATTCATTCACTCATAAGTTCGATTCTTGTGAATCGAATCTTATGTATACCTTACAAGAGCCTCAGCTTCAAATTTATCTAACTCGGGTGCTTCTCTTTTTCTTTTTAAGGCTAGATGCCTCCTGCCACGTACTGTTGAACTGTGTAGAAAATGATAAAAAATACATAGTAAATGAGATAGCATATGGGACAGAGCTATTATTTCATACATAAAAATCAAAATAAGTTATTTCATAGAAGTTATTGTCACAGATTATATAGTAAAACTGCAAATGATTATGAAGAAGAGTTCTATGCAGGCGTTAACATAAAACTATCTATGTTACGTAAAACATACAATTGTTTAATTTCTATAAACTATGGTATACTTTAAAATTTTTAAATATCTCCAGAAATTTCAGTCTGAAATGTATATTTTAAAACTTGTTACAAAAATTTGATTTAAATTTATGAAAATTCAAATAACTTACTTGATGATTGAGCAATATGCCTTTGATGATTGAACAATAAGACTTTGTTTCTGCTCTTTTAGTGGTAGTTACAATCTTAGAGGTTGTAATTCACTTTGTATAATATAATGGGTGGTTATTGTTTTGGAGAATGTTCCGCAATAACTAAATTGTTTATCTTATTCATTAACTGATTACTATCGAGGTAGCTAAATTTGGGGTGTATAGCCAATATATATTTAAATCATTTACCATACTACCTGATTAATGCCGTCTTCTTTAATTGCGTTGTGTTTTTATGAATAAAATAATCTAATTACCTGATTGAAATTGCAAATGGATAGATTTATTGAAATTACTAACACACATAAATACATTATACTACATGATACAATTATTGTCCTAACAACCTTATTTTAAGTCTTCTAATTTTTATAATAACTACAAGTGGACTTCTCTGAGGCATTAATTATCTATATACTGGATGAGTTCAAACTAGGCATACACAGATTTACAGGATCAATGAACAACTGTCACACGTACCTTTATTGACGCTGCATTCGTAGACCTGGGCACGCGTCAGTAATCCTGATGAACTTCGCACAGTAACAGCATAGGTGGGGGTTATATCAGTAGCTGCTGGCAGACGTCCTTCGTTAAGTCCCCTGGGAGCGGGTATTCACTCGTTCGGCTGGCGGCCAGTTCTTGGGACTCTCTTTGTCATCCGTCGAGTCAAGTCACTCTTCGCGTAGCAGGGCTCCCAATTCAGGTTCACGCACACGGTCGCTGGGTCAATCCGTCGGGCTTCTCTCTTTCGTTCGTCGGGGAATGGCTGTCTCTACGCACCTTCTGTCATCTTTTCTAGACAAACCAAAATCTCTCTCTCTCTCTCTCTCTCTCTCTCTCTGCATGTAATCTTTATCCCGCTTCTTTTATATTTGTCTCCTGTTCCTCTAACTCCTCCTATATTTTCTTGATTGGGCCCCTATTTTTTTCTGGAGTTTCCATCCCGCCTTGCTGGAGCGTTTCTTCCCATCTCCTTATCGCACCTTTTCCGGGGGGTCGTATTTGATCTCCGCCGCTCTTCTCTCGCTTCCGATCTCCTGTTGTTCGGCTAAGTCAATTTTTTTACGCCTCTCACTCCTCTCTATCCATCTCCCCCTTCTTACAGACCTATTCTTCTTCTTAACCGTTTCCCATCTGTCATCTCTTTTCATGCCATACTTGCTTCGTTTCGCCTTAATCATCTGGCGTTTCTTCGTGATATTTCTTTTCATACGTAACGATCTTTTTTTACTTCTATAGGATCCCTCAATATTATCCTTTCTATCCTCTTCTATGGATTATTATTTTCCCAGCTTGCTTCACCTTCTGACCTATTCACGGGCTCATTCATTATCCTTTTCTACTCTCTACAATGTCACTTTTACCCGTGACATATAACAGCAACTTTCTCGGGGGGGGGAATTAATTAGTATAAATAGCATATAATTTTGCTTTAAATTTATTTTTAAAAATTCAAATTTTCTAAAAACATTATGAAACAAACATTCATTTTGTTAGTTATAATAGCTATTTTTTTCTCTGGGATTTTTCTTAGCTTTATGATTATTAAATACATAGTTGTAATAAATTTTAGAAATTTCATGATAGCAAAAATTCAAATATATGAATACCATGCCATTATGTTTGTTATGCTCTTAGAACTTGTAACTTCCAAACAAAAGACACAAACTTAAATCAAAACAGAATTTTAAGTATAATACTCTTACTAATATTAGAAGGAAATAAGAAGATATACATTAGTTAAATACAACAATGTTACATTTTTTTTAAATCATAAAGCATTTATCAATACAACATTTAAAGTAATATACCCTAACTGTTATTGGAAGTACATGAAAAAAAAAATTGTAGTTTTTTCATGTACTACTAATAGAAGAAAGAAAGATGTTAAGGTAGAAATGAAAAAAAATCCTGTAGTTAAAAGTAGGAAGGTTACACTTTTGTAGATCATAAATCTTTTATCAAAACTGCATTTTAAGTAAAATACTCTTACTAATATTAGAAGAAAATAAGAAGATATACTGTAGTTAAATACAAAAAAAGTTACATTTTTTAAAAATCATAAATATTTATCAATACAACATTTAAAGTAAAATACCCTAACTGTTATTAGAAGTACATGAGACAAAATGGTGTAGTTTTTTCCTATGTATTTATAATAGAAGAAAAAAGATGCTTTGGTAGAAATGAAAAAATATGTTAGTTAAACACTGGAAGGTTACACTTTTGTAGATCATAAAGCCTTTATTAAAACAGCATCTTAAGTTTAATACTCTTACTAATATTAGAAGAAAATGAGATGAAATACTGTAGAAATACAAGAAAGTTACATTATTTAAATAATAAACCATTTCTCAAGGCAACATTTTAAAAATAATACCCTTGTTTCTACTACTAGTACATGCGAGTAAAAATTATTTCCAGAGTAAAATTTTTTTCCAGAACTTCTAATAGATGAAATCAGAATGCTGTGCTCAAATAAGAGAAAGTTACACTTTGAAAATTGTAAAGCATTTAACAAGGTAACATTTTAAGAATTATATTCTTAATTCTATCAGAATTGCAAGAGAAAAAAAAATTACAGTTTTTTCATGCACAACTAACCAAAAAAATGCTGTTGTAGAAATGACAAAAATTGCAGTTGTAGAAAGGATAAAAAATGCTGTACTTAAATATAGAAAAGTTGCGCTTCATGATATTTTTCAAAATTACTCTCATTCCACATTTACTTTCCACGTCTGACAAATAGGTATTTTATAAAACAGACATATTTCTCCGATATCTTATATCAAAATAGAGATGCAAACAACATAGAGATGTTCAGAAATACTTCAATTCTCTTACGTGTTCTATTGTTCCCAATACCCCATGCATATTCGAAATCTGATAATATATGCGGGCGAATGAATTCGAAAGCTTCCATATTTCTACAAGAACTATTTCAAGTGTGCATCTGGTCTTGATGTGAAATTTTACTGCATTATAAGAGTGATGGGAATGAATATTTAGATAGTTATCGAAGATAAACAGAATCCTAAAACAGGAGAAATAGTTAAATATAAGAAAGTTACTCTTTTGTAAATCATAAAGCATTTATTAAGACAAAATTTTATGTATAACACACTTACTTCTATAATAAGTGCATGAGAAAAAATGCTGCAGTATTTTTATGTACTTCTAATCGAAGAAAAAATGCTGTAGTAAAAAGAAAAGAAATGATGTTGCTAAATATAAAAAAAAGTTACACTTTTGTAAATCAGATGGCGTTTATCAAAACAATATTTTAAGTATAATACTTTTACTTCAATCTTAAGTACGTAAGAAAAAATGCTGTAGTAAAAAGAGAACAAAATGCTGTTGTTGAATATAAAAAAGTTAGGAATGAAAAAAATTCTGATCTTATGTATAATAAAGTTACACTTCATAATATTTTATATATAACAAACACCCTTACTTCTATCATAAGTACATGAGAAAAAAATGCTGCAGTACTTTCATGTACGCCTAAGAGGTTAAAAAAATGCTGTATGTAGTAAAAAAAAAGAAAAAAATTGTTAAATATTACAAAATTAACTTTTGTAAATTAGAAGGCTTTTATCAAGACAGTATTTTAAGCATAATACCCGTTAATCTATTAGAAGTACATGAGAAAAAATAGTGTAGTTTTATCATGTCATGCAAATAGAAGAAACAAAATGCTGAGGTAGAAATAAAAAACATTCTGATCTTAAATATAAGAAAGTTACACCTCATAATATTTTATTTATAACACCATTATTTCTATCATAAGTACACGAGGAAAAATTGCTGCAGTATTTTCCTGTACTTCTAATGGAATAAAAAAGGCTCTAGTAAAATGAAAAGAAAATGCTGTTATTAAATATACAAAAGTTACACATTTGTAAATCAGAAGGCGTTTATCAAAACAATATTTTAAGTATAAAACCTTACTTCTACCTTAAGTACATGAGAAAAAATGCTGTAAAACTGTCACGTACTTCTAATATAAGAAAAAATGCTGTACTAAAAAGAGAAGAAAAAGCTGTTGTTAAATATAAAAAAGTTACACTTTTGTAAATAAGAAGGCTTTTCTCAGTACAATATTTTAAGTATAATACCCGTCAATCTATCAGAAGTATATGAGAAAAATAGTGTAGTTTTATCATGTCTGGAAATTAGAAGAAACAAAATGCTGAGGTAGAAATAAAGAACATTCTGATCTTAAATATAAGAAAGTTACACCTCATAATATTTTATTTATAACACCCTTATTTCTATCATAAGTACACGAGGAAAAATTGCTGCAGTATTTTCCTGTACTTCTAATGGAATAAAAAAGGCTGTAGTAAAATGAAAAGAAAATTATGTTATTAAATATACAAAAGTTACACTTTTGTAAATAAGAAGGCTTTTATCAAGACAATATTTTAAGTATAATACCCGTCAATCTATCAGAAGTACATGAGAAAATAGTGTAGTTTTATCATGTCCTGAAGAAAAAAAAATGCTGTGGTAGAAATGAATAACATTCTAATCATAAATATAAGAAAGTTACACTTCATCATATTTTAAAAGAATTTTTATTTCACTTTTTCTTTCCAAGTGTGAATAGAAGGTATTTCACATTCATATATACTTCTCTTATAACCACGATGTGTACAACACATATATGTGTTTCGATTCTCTTACGTGTTGCTTTGTCTCCAACGCCCAAATGCGCATTGGGAATCTGATAATTTATGAGAGCGCATGAATTCGAAACTTTCCTTATATCTACAAGAATTATTTCAAGTGTGCATCTGATCTTAACATGAAATTTTACTGCATTGTAAGAGTGACGTGAAGGAATATTCAGATGTGTATCGAAACTAAACAAAATAGTATATCCGGAGTTCCTTGCATGTGTAACATCAATTTTAGGAATCCATCGTCTTCGTTGCTAAATAATTAAATTTTTTAAGTACGATATCTTAAATACCATAAACTGCAATATTATGTGTATGTGCTTGTTTATATATATATATATATGTGTGTGTGTGTGTGTGTGTGTGTGTAAGGAAAAACTAAAATATAGGGGGACTTTTGTTAGGGAAAAAGGGGAATTTATAATCAAAAATTATTAACTCACAAAAGTTCGCCATAAAAGAAGAAGGGTTGTTAATAGCAAAAAATAGCAATAGGGGGCGCCACTAGATGGGTGCTGTTCAGAAAAGAGATATTTTTCGGCAGGAGCAAGTTACGTAAGGAGATTGATTACATAACGAAGAATGTTACAGAACATTCGATCTGAGTAAGCAAAAAGTTTGGGCGGGAGAATGACAAAAGAAACTAAGCAGCCGGCACTTAAGTTTGAGAGAGGTAACACGTACGTCTTCATGAGAGATTTCTAGTGGGATGTTTTGATGAACTTTGTCGGAGCTCTGGACAAAACAGAATGAAAACCAGTTAATGGAACTATGTCGTGTATATTCATTGCAGTGCCCGATTGCTTTTCATTAATTAATGACCCATGACAACGAACTCTGTCATATATATATATATATATATATATATATACGTCTATATACAAAAACTAACCTTGTTTTTAACTAGTGTCGTCATTCACGAATACGGCCGAACGAAAAAGTACATTTTATTCCGATATTTTTTTAAAAAATTTAAATATTAAGGATTTATTATCATTCATCACATTTAACAACAGCATTCATTCACCCTTTCCATACTCCTTCAATACTGCCATTGGAATAAAAAAATATATAAATATATCTTTCTACATTTGCATTTGTTATCCATTCAAAAAGTAGCTGAATTTTTTTTAAGTAGTACTTTAAGTGCTGCGTTGTTCGCATTTCCTCAGTATATTCTGGATCTAAAACCCATCCGGCAAAAAATAAATTCAAAAATTTACCTTTAAATAGGAAAGAAATATGCAATACCCTGATTTTATCTTCATGCTGTAGATATTGCATTCTCTCAGAAACAAATGTTGAAGTACTGTATGTTGCTGTAAAGATTTTCCCAGATTTGATGTTGCTATACTTGTACAAGGAATTCTATTTTCGCAGTGCGCGTGTATAAGCATATCTTTTAGATACTTCTAAAGCTATATTTATTCCCACATTCATATTTAGGATTCTGCTGATATTGATTTAAATAGCTGTAAATATATGTAAACAATTTTAACATTTGTAAATATCTTTCGTTTTGCTTTAATGTACGAGGGTAGGCTGAAAAGTAATGCACACATGCTTGTAGAGCGCGAACAAAAAGAAATAGCGAGATCGGGCAAAAAGAACATTAAAGACAGTTCTTAAGCTTCAAAATCATATATTTATATTTCAACTTAGTCACCGTTAAGGCTAACACATTTCTCCCAACGTGTAACAAATTTTCTCATTCCGTCACTGAAAAATTCTTCCGACTTTTCTCGAATCCACGACTTGACAGCTGCCTTCACCACATCGTCCGAGGTGTAATGATTACTGTTTAGGTCTCTCTTGAGTAGAGGAAAAAAAATAAAAATTGGAAGGCGCAAGATCGGGGGAATAAGGAGGGTGTGGAATCGGTTCAAACTTCAGGTTTCGCAGAGCCTCTCCAGTCCGACGCTGTTCTCGCCTGTGAGACGGCGTGGAACTCATCGACCACAGATTTTACGGTATCCCAATCGTTCTATAATGAAGCAGACACATTCCTTGGATACTCCATTATGGTTTGCGATACGCTTTTGAGTGATTCGCCGGTCATTTTGAATCAAATCGTCGACGAGTTTGCGATGTTTATCGTCTGTGGCACTGATCGGACGTCCGTTGCGTGTTTCATCAACAATTATGGCTTTTTCAGGCTCGAAACCACGAAATTTTACTACCCATCGATTTACAGTACCCCTATCAACAGCATCGTCACCTTAAACAGCCTTTAAACGACGATGAATCTCAGTAGGACTCACTTTTTCAGCTGTTAAAAATTCGATAACAGCGCGCTGTATAACTCGCCGTTGACATAGCACTAGAACACGTCTCCATACTACCGCTTTTCAAAATACACAGGATGAACACAACGATTTCAAACCTGCGCATGGGTATTGAGGAGGGATGGAACTTCCAAATGCCACTTGGCGCTGTTTTGAAGGTCATTTCGTTCGCGCTCTACAAGCATGTATGCATTAATTTTCAGCCTACCTACGTATATTTATTTTGTGTCGAATAATGTTTATTTACGAATTTCAAGTTTTATATTTCAATATCTGATCCTTTAGTGATATTTTCTAGGATTTTTGCAAACTTGGGGACAAATTCCTCGAGTCTGACGAAAAATGAGGCGACTTTTCGTGGCATTTTGGATATTCTGAGTACCAATCAGATTTCTCTTACGTGGTGTTTTACTTGTTGAATTCTGGAAGTTTCCATTTCTAGAACAATCGGAAATGCCACCAAGGATATATCTATGGTACCAGGTATAAAGGACTTCAGTCAAAAAAAGTGATTTTTAGATATTTGTTAGTATTGACAGAAAAAAAATCATTTTACTTTTATAAAAGACTTAAGTCTATCAATTTTGTATACAAAAGTGCCGTTATTTGTACAAAAGACTCAAGTTGAAATTATTTTTCTGCGATTGGTATAAAATCTTTTAAATACTAAAACGGACAATATTTTTCTGTTGCCAAAATTTATTTATTCAAAATATAGTATTTTAAAGTTAATTTTGTAATTTTTGAACACCAACATATTTGCAGTCTTTATATTTAAATAGGACAAGCTTATTTTTTACCGGCTTATGACGTGTTGCTTCTATCCACGTTACTTTATAATAATCCCTCTTAACTTTTCCCTAATATAAGTATTGATACAGCAGTCAGTGAATAAAGGCCTGTGGCGAAGAACTACAATTAAAATACACCTAAGAGTTTTATTTCCGAATATAGTTAATCTCAATTCAATCCGTGCTAATTATCTGCCAAGCAATCATCTCAACTCTCGCGATGCGTGACCATCCAAGATCAAAGCTAATCCGTCTCTAATTTAAAAACACTTTGTTTCAAACCTTCTGATGCCATTGCGCATGCGCTCATGACGTTGCACCGAACATAAGGCTGGGAAGGGGCAGAATTTGATACTAAAATTAGATTCTCCTATGGTTCTTCTTCCAACCTCGTGAATTAAATTAAATTCTGAAAACGGGAATTCCCCGGTTTCACCCATAGCTACCCGAAATACAACAAATCGCGATATTTAACGTTAGAAATTAGATTATTCTGAAGCCCCCTGTAAATTATCTCACTTATTCCCCTTTATCCAATTAATTATTAACATATATATATATATATATATATATATATATATATATATATATATATATATATATATATATATATATGTATATGTATTATATATATATATATATATATATATATATATATATATATATATATATATATATGTATGTATATGTATATATATATATATATATGTATATATATATATATATATATATATATATGTATATATATATATATATGTATATATATATATATATATATATATATATATAATTATA
>OU015503.1:64133358-64145003 GCA_907164885.2 Dolomedes plantarius | reverse complement strand
TGGTCCCGGTGGGTGAAACAGTCTCTGATTCTATAGCGGACAAACAAACAGACGAGCTCTTTTATATATATAGATATGTGTGTGTGTGTGTGTGGCAACTAACTTATTGACAACGGTTTTTAATTTACTCATTTCTTTTGCTTAAAACACAAAGGCTGCATTTTGTGTTTGTGCATTTTAATCATAACTGAAAAAAATATTCACCGCAGACACATTGTTTTATGATGTCTAATACCTGCAACAATTAATTGCAAGAATTCGGATTTTTTTTTAGCTGCGTAGCTATTTCAAGTACGATATCTGTAGTCCATTATTGTATATATTTATTTATTTTTTTCAATGCGGAGGCACTTGTCATGAAGACATTCGCCTATAATTCACCGCAGTTTTGCTGGTCATTTTATTATGGGGGCGCCATATAGGCGGACCAGCATTTCCCCCTATGAAGGGACGACACAAAAGGAGGCATTTTAGTGGCGCTTCGCCAGGATTCGATCCGAGCACCCTCAGCACCGAAAACCAGCGCGCTGTACCACAAGTCCGCCACGGTCCATTTGTATATATTTATAATCTTCTCTATATTGTAAGAGTAAAATATTTACATATTAATACAAGACTTATAAATTCAATAGAGCTCAGTCATTAATGAACCATCAAAACTGTCATTAATATCGATTTGAGTAGAAGGTAAAATCTGTTAAAATCAATAATAGGAATGGCAGCTAACTTATTGGCAACGGTTATTAATTTGTTCATTTCTTTTGCTTTAAACACAAAGGCTGCATTTTGTGTTTGTGCATTTTAATCATAAAATAAGGATGCGATGATAACAGTCTGCTTTGATGTGTTCGTCATTAACAAAATATCTAAACAGTTTTGGGCTACTAATTGCATTTGATGAATTTCCGAAAATACATTGTTTTTTTGTTCATTTTAATCATAAAGACAGAACTTTAGTTTTAGCCTGTCGATAATGCTAATATCGTTAAAAATATTAAGTTGGTTTCCCCTTTGATTATTTGATTTTGCCTAAAACACATTTACTTTTCTTTTTGTCATTTTAATCTTTGACACGAAACTTTATTTATAATCTGTTTTAATGCGATCGCCGATAAAATATATATTAAGTAGGTTTTCTTTTTGTTTATTTGTTTTTGCCTGAATTGCATTTTTTATTCTTATTTTAATCAATAAAGATATAATTTTGTCATATTCTGATTTAATGTGATCGTCGATGAAAACATATCAAGCAAGCTTTATATTTGTTTACTGGTTTTTTCTTAAAACAGCTTTTCTTTTTTTCTTTTTGTTTATTTTAAGGGTGTCCGGGACACTTTAAAAAAAAATTCATTTATAGAGTTAAAATTTTGAATTTTTTTGTGATGGTTAACCATATAATTTGTAAACCAAATCACTTCACAAAACTTCTCAAAATGTTTATAAAAAATTTTTAAATTTAAAAATTTTAAAAAAGTGGGGAATTTAAAATTGTTATAACTCGAAATATTATCTGTCGAATTTCAATTCTTTTTTATTTAATTAAACAGAACTATATATAAGTTTTAATTTTGATTCAGCATTTTTTATATATTAATTTTTAAAAAAATTAGAAATATTTATATTAAAAATTACAAAAATAATGATGTAACATACTTTTAAAAAATCATATTTTTAAAAGTAAATATTTTTTTCCAAATTTGCTGAATCTAAATTAAAGTAAAATAGTTGAAAAAGACATGTTCCAAGTTTCAACCATTTATCTTTAACGGTTCTTGACTTATAACAATTTAAAGACGAGAAATGGGGGAAAAAACCATCATGAAGAAAAACGCACTTACAGGTTTAAACAACGCTTGGCTACTATTAGAATGTTGCTAAAAAAAATAATAATTTCTCCTGTTCTAATTAAGATAGAAGCCTGATTTAAACGTCATTTTAAGCGTAAAAGAAGACAAAAAATTTTAATTCAATGCAATTTTTTCGAAAATTCGGACAATTTTGTGTCCTGAACCCCCTTAATCATAAAGATAGAACTTTAGTTGTAGTCTGTTTTGATGCGATTATCCTGCAAAAAAATGCAGGGTGTCCAAGCTACAGGTATTCAGAAGTCATGACTTATTTTTACGGAACTACCCATTAGAATTAAAAAAATATATATTTAAATAGAAAGAACATCTCACCAAGTTTTAATATTAATCATAGATTTCTATCATCTATATATATAAAACAGTTCAGTAACTGACTGATTCATTCATTCACTGACTGACATACAACGCACACACCAAACCGCTGGACCTAAAGGGCTGAAATTTTGCATGGCGATTCTTCTAATAGTGTAGGGGTGCACTAAGAAAGATTTTTGAAAAATTCTTCTTAGATTTGTTTAAATTAAATTTTTAAGCTGTTTTTTAAACTTTTTTTACGTTTGCATTTAAAATAATACATTGAGGGTTATAAAATTTATATCACGAGAAAGATCATAAAAATTCCTTCAAAATGAAATTTTTTTTGAATTTTTGCTTCCATTTCCTGATTTTTGGTGAATTTTTAAAGATTAGTTTTTAGAATTTAATTTATTAAATGCTGATCACGTGATTTCTTTTTCTGGTACTTTAAATAAATTTATCGTCACGTGCATAACAACTAAATAGACAAAAAAAATATTCTTTTTTCTCTCTAATGCAGCAGACGATTAGATATTATCAAAAAAATAAATATCCCTTACGATTTTTTTATAAAATATATTTTTTACATCAATTGTATACATTGATTGTCGCATTTATTATAAATATATATAATTTTTTTTGGCATTAATTGCATACATTGACCGTTGTATTTAATTTGAATGTACTCCGTAGCGAAGCGCGGGTTTTCAGCTAGTTTATATATATAAATCACTTCCGTAACTGACTCATTGACTGACATACAACGCACAGACCAAACCACCGGACCTAAAGGGCTGAAATTTTGCATAGCGATTCTTCTTATAGTGTAGGGGTGCACTAAGAGAGATTTTTGAAAAATTCTTCTGATTTTTTTAAATTAAATTTTTAAGCTGTTTCAGTAACTTTTTGTCAGTTTGCATTTAAAATAATAACTTGAAGGTTATAAAATTTATATCACGAGAAAGATCATAAAAATTTCTTTAAAACGAAGTCTTTTTCGAATCGTTACCTCTATTTACTGATTTTTGGTGAATTTTTAAAGATTAATTTTTACAATTTAATTTATTAAATGCTAATCACGTGATTTCTTTTTCTGGTACTTTAAATAAGTTTATCGTCACGTTCATAAGAACTAAATAGATAAAAAAATATTTTTTTTTCTTGCTAATGCGGCAGACGATTGGACATTATATTGTCTATAAAAATATCCCTTATGATTTTTTTATAAATATATATATTTTTCTACATCAATTGTATATATAGATCGTCGTATTTATTATATATATATATATATATATATATATATATATATATATATATATATATATATATATATAAATATATGTATACATACATATATATATATATATATATATATATATATATATATATATATATATATATATATATATATATAAACATATACATATACATATACATATATATATATATATATATATATATATATATATATATATATATATATAAATATATATATATATATATATATATATATATATATAGAGAGAGAGAGAGAGAGAGAGACATTAATTGCATACATTGGCCATAGTATTTAATTTGAATGTACTCCGTAGCGAAGTGCGGGTTTCCAGCTAGTAGTATCAAAGATTTCGATGCGTGTACCTTTTGTAGCACGACAAACGTCTAAATGGTAATCCAGTTCTCTCCAAGTGTTTCGTAGTATATCAGGCATTATTAGACTTCTTTGCTGGAGGATTCATTAAATCCGTTGTGTATAAACAAGAAATTGAAACTGTGGATGAGTTGAAGAAGCGTATCATTCAAGCAATTCGTGCAATAATCACCGATATGCTACGAAACACTTGGAGAGAACTGGATTTTCCTTTAGACGTTTGTCGTGCTACAAAATGTGAATACATTGAAATCTATGATACTATGATCGAAATCTATGATTGATATTAAAACTTGGTGATGTTCTCTCTATTTAATATTTTTTTAATTCTAATGGGTAGTTTCGTAAACATAAGTCAAGACTTTTGGATACTTTTAGCCCGGACACCCTGTATAATTATACAAATAAATATTCATATTTGTCTTATACAAGTTTATCTGGACATGGTGTATTTCTCGTTTAGTTCCCACAAGTTTACACAACTATACAAACATAATTATACACACGAAATTTGTTCAAAATATTTGCCCATATACATATCAATATGAACAGGGTGTTGATCTTCCTTTAAGTAACGCTAATTACACAAATTTAATTTTACTAATAAATTTTTGCAAATTATTTGTCCATTTTCTTTAACATACGGACAGGCTGGTGTAAGTCCTTTAATTCTATCTAACTACAAAATTTTAATTTTTAAAATAAAAATGATGTTTATTATTTGTCCACATACTAAATTATATAGAAAAGGTATGATTTACTTCTCACTAATGTAAATTAATATTATAGGTACTTAATACGACAAATAACACCCTGTATTTAGTTGGTATTAATACACCCTGTATTTAGCTAGTTTAATTTTTTCTCATTTGTTTTCGCCTAAAACGTATTCTTTTCTTTTTATTATTGTTTTTGTTGTGTTTTTATGACTGTGATAGAAATTTAGTTATAGTCTCTTTTAATGTCATCGTTGATAAAAAATATTAGGTAGGTTTTTATTTCGCTTATTTGTTTTTAAATAAAAAAATTCCATTCTCTTTATCATTATTTAATTCATAGAAATAGATCTTTAGTTACAGACTGTTTTAATACGATTTTCGCTAAAATAAATATAAATTAGTTTGTATTATTACTAATTTATTTTTACTTAAAACCACTTTTTCTATTTTCTTTTTGTTTATTTTAATCATCAAGATAGAAAATCAGTTATAGTCTGTCTTAATTCGATCATCGTTAAAAAAAATCTGAAATAGGTTTCCTTTTTAGTTTGTGTTTCTTCCTAAAACACATAATTTTTTATTTTTATTTTTTTGTTACTTTAATCATTGAGATGGATATTTGTTTTTATCTGTTTTAGTGCGATTGTAGTTAAAAAATATCAAATAAGCGTCATATTTGTTTCTTTGTTTTGCCATGAACACAATATTATTTTGTCCTTTAGTGCATTTAAAAACAAAATTTAACTCAATGATAATAATCCTTTTTAAAAATTCGTTAGCAAAATACACAGGAAATTAGTTTATCAGCAACGGTTTCCGATTGGTTTGTGGGCCTTGGCTAAAACTCTTTTGTCTACGTCTTGCTTTAAAAAATAAAAGGAAATCGCGATATAACTTTGTTAACACTGGAAATACGGAATTTTTTTTCTTACTAAAAAGTCTAAACGCCGTCATTTTGACGGTTAAAAATAAAATCAAGAATTCAAAATATTTCATGTTAAAAAAAAAGTTTAAATAATTTAAATTTTGAAATATTTCACATCAATATATAATTAATTAGTATATATTTAGATATATTTTTATGCAGGTATGCTGAGATGACAACCTGGTTTATCCGTTTAAATATATGCATGGTTTGCGCGGTCCTTATTTTATAACACCAATATTTCCGAACAGCCAATATTTCTGTTATTTGCAAAAAGGGGAAGAGACGAAAAGTAACTAACATTTTTCAGTATTATTTTAAAGATTTCTGTCTCCTTTCTATATTGCCATCAAATTGACGGCTTGCAGCTCAGTAGGTATGCATTTTCTCCCCCTTTTTACTGTCTAATATAATTTTGTAAATGTGTGTGTATATTTCGCGTAAATTTAGAAAAAATCATAAAATTTCAGAAGCCTGAGGACATGAGTATAGACATAGCGTTCAATAGTAAGTCCTAAACCGTCAAAATGACGGCAGAAGTCTTTATAGTGTTTATTAAGTTATCATGTCTGAAGTTTTTAGTCAGGTTATCCATTATTGGGGCAATTTAAAAATTTGGTCCATTCTTCTTGCATCACATTTATCTTCTCTTTTAATACTGAGAGAGAATTTATAGAACTGCTTCAGACTGTTTCATAAATGATAAAAATCAGACACTCATAAGTTAGAAAGATTCATCTATATATATAAAACAGTTCCGTAACTGACTGACTCACTGACTCACTGACATACAACCCACATACCAAACCGCAGGACCAAAAGGGTTGAAATCTTGCATGGCGATACTTCTTATGGTGTAGGGGTGCACTAAGAAAGATTTTAGAAAAATTCTTCCTAGATTTTTTTAAATTAAATTTTTAAGCTGTTTTCGTAACTTTTTTTAAGTTTGCATTTAAAAGAATAATTTGAGGGATATAAAATTTATATCACGAGAAAGATCATAAAAATTCCTTTGAAAGGAAATCTTTTTCGAATCTTTACCTCCATTTTCTAATTTTTGGTGAATTTTTAAAGATTAATTTTTAGAATTTAATTTATTAAATGCTGATCACGTGATTTCGTTTTCTGATGCTGTAAATAAATTTATCGTCACGTGCATAACAACTAAATAGACAAAAAAAATTTTTTTCTTTCTAATACAGCAGACGATTGGATATTATCCAAAAAAAATAAATATCCCTTACGATTTTTTTATAAATATATATATATATATACATACATATATATATATATATATATATATATATATATATATATATATATATATATATATATATATATATATATATATATATATACATTGATCGTCATATTTATTATAAATATATATTTATTTTTTTGGTATCAATTGCATACATTGACCGTTGTATTTAATTTGAATGTACTCCGTAGTGAAATGCGGGTTGTCAGCTAGTTTTATATATAAATACTCTTTAGGTAATATCTATTCTTCTAACTTAAGCTAGTTTATGAGCCTGGCGAGAATAAAAGGGTCTAGGAATATTATTTTTTTAGGCAAGCCAGATCCAATAGAATATTTTAAAGGGAATGACAGATTATTCATTGTGCCCTAGAGGCTGTAAATTTCAAAAGCCTGTCAAGATCGCTTAAAGTGTGTATGAAGTCGGAATAGAAAAATGGTGTGGCAGATAGATGGGTGTATACGAAAGGACACTGATTCATGTTGCATTTAATAACTTTCTAATATATACGGGAATAAGTTTTGCATGTTTATAGGGGTTAACACATGTAAGTTGTTCGCATCATGTAAAATGTGAGTGCCATGTAAAATATGCGCGCCATGTAAACTGTGAGCACCATGTAAATTGAGGGTATATGAACAACTAGCTGAAAACCCGCGCTTCGCTACGGAGTACATTCAAATTAAATACAACGTTCAACGTGTGCAATTTATTTCAAAAAATAAATATATATATATTTATAATAAATGCGATGATCAATGTATACAATTGATGTAAAATATCTATCTATCTATATATATATATATATATATATTTATAAAAAAAATCGTAAGGGATATGCAATTTTTTTTGGATAATATCCAATCGTCTGCTGCATTAGAAAGACAAAAAAATATTTTTTTGTCTATTTAGTTGTTACGCACGTGACGATAAATTTATTGAAAGTACCAGAAAAAGAAATCACGTGATCAGCATTTAATAAATTAAATTCTAAAAATTAATCTTTAAAAATTCACCAAAAATCAGGAAATGGAGGTAAAAATTCGAAAAAAATTTCATTTTGAAGGATTTTTTATGATTTTTCTCGTGATATGAATTTTATAACCCTCAATGTATTATTTTAAATGCAAACGTAAAAAAAGTTTAATAAACAGCTTAAAAATTTAATTTAAAAAAATCTAAGAAGAATTTTTGAAAAATCTTTCTTAGTGCACCCCTACACAATTAGAAGAATCGCCATGCAATATTTCAGCCCTTTAGGTCCAGCGGTTTGGTCTGTGCGTTGTATGTCAGTCAGTGAATGAATGAGTCAGTTACGGAACTGTTTTATATATATAGATAGAAAAATTGCTCATGCTTTTATCAGAGTAATTTCTAGCAAATATATTTGGTATTGCAATAAAGAAACTTATGTCCACATAAAAGGTAAATTTGTAATTTTAGAAATCTTATTCTAAGGAAAAATAAACAGAGTGATTGTAGACTATGATACATAGGAGCATCACCCCTGTTTTCTCATCGCAGATTATCAGTGCACCTGGTGAAAGAGACATAAGATGATAGTGTGCGCTTGTGAATTTCCTGAGAAAAATTTTTATGTTGTTGACACTGAAGTTTTTATATTATTTTAAACTTTAAATCATATAATTCCGGATCGACTTTATTATGCATTTCTTTGTACTTGTGATACACTAGGAACTGTATGAAGTTATTTTTTTAAATAATTTCTTATATATTTTTTTCACAAATTATAAAATTACGTTTTTAAACAGAATGATTTTACTAAATAATGTGTTTGCAAGTATTTAAAATACAAATATTGTGATTATATTAAAAAATAAATTTTTTTTATAAGAATTAAGAGGTTTTTTTAATCTTTCCGTACTTTCAATTTTCATTATTACATTCACAATTTTAGGGATTCTTCACAATTTTAGGGATAGATAGTACAATCAATTTATTAATTCACGGGGAAGAAAATAAAGCATACAAATTTATCACAATTTCTAGTATATCTAGACTGTTCACAACGTATTTCCTACAATACGCAAGGTCTATTCTTAGATTATTAAAATTTTTTGTAGATCACTGTAAAAATCTAAAACATTCCACTTTTCTAATTTTTTATTAATATTGTTATGCCATAAGGAAAATCCAGTACCGGCTGCGAAATAAAAACCTAACTCCAAATGTAAGGGCGCGTTGGCCTAGTTAGAAAAGTCAGTGAGCCAGTGATATGAACGTCAGTGGTTCGATGCCCTTCTCTGATATATCCACTGTCGTGTAAACTAATGGCAGCTGGTACACGAAAAATCTATCGTGGCTGAAATATCCTCCAAGTTCTCAAATTTACCTCTGGAGGTACGGGGTTAAGTGTATAGGTTTCGTCACTTAACTCGGTTCTAAATTACGTGACTGGATTATAGGAGCTAGTATGAGCCACCTATACGGTACCTCCTTAAATAAATGCCCAGCAGTGTCGCGGTGTACATACAGGCGAATGTCCAACGACAAGTGCATCCGTGTTCGAAAATAAAAGAAAACTCTTAAATGTTGTATATATATATATATATATATATATATTGATATTGGAATATCGACCTATCTTTTTTGAAGGGACCGATTGAAATGAACGATAAATGCGGGAAAACGATAGATGCGGAAATATAACAAAGCAATATGATCGTTGGTACTGGAAAAAATGAACGACACATACGGAAAAAACGATGGATTCGAAAACGATCGATCGAGATTCCACTGTGTGTATGTACATATATATATATATATATATATATATATATATATAGATAGATAGATAGATAGATAGATAGGTGGTTCTCAAGTTAATGAAACATTTAGGAATAACATGGCATTCTTTATTAACATGACATAGGACCATCTAGACATTTAATACCACCTGAATTCACTATCGAATTGAATTATGCAAGGTATTATTATACCATTCTTTATGGGTAAATCATCAATGTTCCAGTGGAGATGGTGTTGGTGGATATCGATTCCTGACTGTATTCTCTAAAACAGACCACAGCAGTTCGATGACATTGAGGTTTAGGGACTGTGCGGGCCAGATAAGATATTTAACTTGATGTGTATGTTCCTCAAACCACGACCTGACACATTTAGCTGTATGGATCGGAGAATTATTCTTATGGAGGACGCCATCTTCCGCAGGAAAAAGATTTTTGCACCATGGGATGGATCTAAAGTTCGACATGGTCCTTCCCACTCAATCTCCCTTTCAGGGTTACAAAAGATCCCTTCTGAAAACCAAGAGATGACCGCCGAAACCCTGAGAAATTTCTCTCCATGTTTGACAACTGGCATGAGACAATAACGATCATACGATTGTGTAGGTGTTCTTCAGACATATACACTATATGTCTGAGAGTAAAATGTCTGGGCGGCTATATGTCTGGGCTATATCATAAGCTATATGTCTGGGCGGAGCGTAAAAAAAAAAGTTTTCGATTTCGTTTTTGCCCTAGTGCGGAAAAGTTGGGTACTGGTGGGTAGGTCACGTATGCAAAGTTTTGGGAAAAACAAAAAATATCTTCCGTCTCCATTTCGGCCGTGATTTTTCGCAGATTTTTACCATATAGTTAAATATGTGTATTTCCATTGTTTTGTATTCATCTCGTCATTTTGTTCTTAAATAAAATACAGGGGTAATTCGAAACTTAATACAGAAAGGCAGCAGCGGACACACTGCGTGCAGAAAGGTAAAGAAATATTTTGGCATGTAAACATTGTCAACAACAACTTTAGAAACGAAGCTTAAAACCTTCGTGAAAGACTCACGGAAATTGTTGGACATTTTTTCATGTAAGTTTGTTTCTTTTAACAAATGTTCTTTCCCAAAGCATAAAAAAATCCCTAAAATGGAAAGAACTTTTCTTATAGACCAACGGGCACTTAGGCAAATGCCCATAGGCGCAGTTGACTTAAAAGAAACTGAAAGCTGAGGAAACGAGCGGATAGGAAGCAGAAAGAGACAGAAGCAGTAAGTCTTAAAATAAACATTTCGCCATCTGATACGCCATCTAGTCTCACATTTCCTGATCCAGATTCTTACGTGGATCCACATAACTTCGATAGTGACACAGATGACTTGAAGCCTTCCCCATCCACATCCAGGATGACTCAATCTGAAGGGAAAAAGACGTTAAGATCAAGCCGATACCCAGCGGTAGCTACAGCTTGTGACAGAACCAGTTTCAGATCGGGCTGGAGCCATCATTTCAAGCGCTGTTTTGGAAGATTTGGGGATGATTACCAAAAAAGACACTTTAAATGTTATTGATAGACATAATAAGAAGAGAGAGGAACAAAAATCGGAAAGAATATCAGCAAGGAAATGAAAGACAGCTGGAACAACTGAAGGGACTTTATTTTGACGGAAGGAAGGACAAAACTCTAATGCAAGAGAGCGTAGGGGGAAAGATGTACAAAAAAAAACAGTCCTGGAAGAACACGTTACAATGATTAAGAAATCTGGAAGCAAGTACCTTGGAGACATAGCACTAACTTCATCATCAGCTTTGAGTATTTCTCAAATGATGCTGCAATTCATGGAGAATAAGAATATTGACATTCATCAACTAGTAGCAATAGGGTGCGATGGAACAATCGTTAATACTGGCTATAAAATCGGCGTGATTCGCCTTTCTGGGGAAGCCTTTGGGAAACCCTTGCACTGGTTTATCTGCCAGTTACACGTTAATAAGTTGCCACTCCGACATTTAGTGCAGCATTTGGATGGTGGAACGAGTGACCCTAATGCATTTTCTGGTCCTACTGGAAAAGCATTGGCAAATTGTAAAAACCTCCCAGTTGTGAAATTTGTAGACATTTCGAGCGAATTTCCGAAAATCGACATAAATGATCTTAGCACACACAAGC
>OU015503.1:64098358-64128358 GCA_907164885.2 Dolomedes plantarius | reverse complement strand
ACATATGCATTAATACATTCTACAATGTTTATTGGTATATAGACTTTAAGATGAATTTTTCAAAAAATGTCTATTTTTGTCACTTTATAGGATATTCTATATCATATAGGATATAGAATATCCTTTTTGATATAGAATATCTAGAATATCTAGTATATCTTGTATACACTGATATAGAATATCTAGTGTATACATTATTCTACTTATAGGATATTCTATATTCTATCTATTTATAGGATATTCTATATCAAAGATTTTATATATAGTCATATAAAAGCTACATATGCATTAATATATTCTACAATGTTTATTGGAATATATACTTTAAGAGGAATTTTTCAAAAAATGTATATTTTTTGTCACTTTCTCATACTTTTTGTTTTATGGACTTACCTGATTTGGTAAATGAGTGGCTCACTTCATCAAAATAGAAAACATTTATTGTTCTAACGCTTGCTAGAATAATGTATTTTATAACAAATTTTATGATAAATGCAATAATATAGGTAAATGCAATAATTGAACTGTATTGTAATTTTATAAAAGTATGATTCATCTAATATTTAAGTCTATGTGATTAAATTTACAACGTCATTTTATTTGAAGAAGCAATTTTTTAAATTAAAAAAGAATTGAATAAAATTATAATTTAACCCCAATATTAGAACAACAGCTGAATGACTTGAATGACAAAAATGCCGAAGTAAAAAATAGCTGTTAGGATTTTACTATTGATTAAAAGTTATTTAAATCATATTGTTCGTAGAAACATATTTTAGTTACACATGATATCGTAGTGATCGCAAGTCTGCAGCCGTATCCCGCTGCAGAAGATATTTAAAAATAATTGTATTTAGCGTTTTGAAGAAGTAGCCTGGCAACTATGATGATCCAGTGCGAGAGTAGCAGAAAGAATATTTCTTCTATATTCGTTGTTAAGTTTTTTGCTTCGTAATTTTTGGTTACCCACGTTATTGCTAAATTTGTACGAATCGTATTTTCAAGGCTAAATTTATGTAATAAATATTTTACAATATGGTGTTAAAAATAAGGTTCACTCAAAAAATCGTTTGAAAGACAAAATCTAAATTGTTCTAACGCTTGCTAGAATAATATATTTTTAACAAAGTTTCATTCTTGATGAATGTGATTGTTATAGCTTGTATTTAAATATTTGTTTTGTGCTTTAGGTTATTCACGCTACATGTAATTTCTATTATGTTTTAAGGAAATTACGTATGTTGTTCGATTACTTTCTCCTGGAATTAGCTAAGTTTTATGAATAACTCGATAGCTCTTGACTCACTTAATATTCTAGCGTTGAATTAAATTAAATTATAGTCGCGAAATTCCCTTTTAGTCTTTTATTTTGCATTGTGTTTGGTATTCTATTCAATATATTCCACTTATGTGACACCACTTGCATTGATAAGGTACTAAGTTAGGAAATGATCATTATTGAATGTTGGTTTTAAATTTTCTGTGAAGGGAAAAACTAAAATACTTTTATGTTGTTGAAATTAATTATGTTTTCAAAATTCGCACTAATGCACTCACAATTATTTTATTTAAATTATCAAGTCATAATGACATTAAAAATAATTTGATTTGTATTAGCTGCTAAAGACATATTTATAATTATTCTATTCTATAAACAAAATAATTCATTGTTTCTTTTATATAATAAAAGTGCAAATTCTAATTACTGTGCATTTATATTAAAAAGTATCCCTGAGAGAGAAAATGTGAAATTTTCTTAATTTGAAAATTTGAAAATTTCTTAATTTAAATTTGAAAATTTGAACATTTTTTAACAGGAAAAATTGGAAAATTTCTTAATATGAAAATATGAAATATTTGAAAATTTCTTAATATGAAAATATGAAAAATTTGAAAATTTCTTAATATGAAAATCTAAAAAGTTTTTTAAATTTTTTAATAAGAAAATCTGAAAATTTGAAAATCTCTTAATTAAAAAAATCTGAAAATTTGAAAATTTCTTAATGTAAAAATTTGAAAATTTCTCAATGTGAAAATTTTAAAATTTTAAAATTACTTAGTCAGGAATTGCCCTTTCAATCTTTAGCATAGCATTGCATTTCATATTCTATTCTCAATATGTGAAACCACTGCTTTGTTAAAGGACTTAGTTATAGAATGAAACATGTATTTTTTTAAGTTATCCATAAGAGGAAAAATATTCCTAAAATAATTTTACGTTGAAATACTTTTATGTTTTTTTTTTGTAATGGATTATGTATTCAAACTCATAAAAACGGATTTAAAATTATTTAATTCGTAATAATATTTCAGAATGATATTATTAAGGATTTTATTTTTGAAATAATTTGATTTGCATAAGATGATTAAAAACATATTTAGAAATTTTTTATTTGACAAAAAAATGAATTAATTGGGATCTTAAAATTAAAAATAGGCGAAACTTTTAATTATTGTCTTGAGAAAGAATATTTGAAAACATTTTAGTCAGGAAATGTCCTTTCAATCTTTTACAAAGCCTTGAATTTGACATTCTATTTAATACGTAGCCCCATTTGTACTGTTAGGGTACTTAGTTAGAAAATGAAAATTGTTTGATGTAGTTTTTAAGTTATCAATGAAAGGAAAACATTTTTGAAATACTTTTATGCTGGTGTAAGCAATGTATTCAAACTCGAAAAATGCATTAAAAATAAATTAATTCAAGATAAAATTTCAGAAATACTCTTAAAATAAGTTTTTTAAAGATTTGATTCACATTTGATGCTGAAAACAAATATACAAATTATACAATTCTATTAAACAAACGCAAAATTCTTGATGTCTTTAAGATATTATTGCATTTGATATTCTATTTAATCTCTGACATAACTTGCATTGTTGGAGTAGTTAGTTAAGAAATAAAAAATGTTGAATGTTGGTCTTAAGTTATCTGTGAAAGGAAAAACATTACTAAAATACATTATCTTGTATTATGTATTCAAACACGCACAGAGGCATTTAATATTACTGAATTTAAAATAATATTTAAAAATGACACTCAAGATAATTTTATTTTTGAAATTGTTTTATTTGCATTAGATGCTAAAAATAAGCATAAAAATATTCTTTTTGAGGGATCAAAGAATTAAATGTATCTTTTTTTAAAAATGGTGAAACTTTTAATCGCAGTGTTTACTAAATATTGCATTGGCATTAAAAATATCCTAAAGGAGAATATATAAAAATTTCTTAATAAATCCATATTATGCAGCCATTTATTTCTACGGAGTTCTGAACAAGTTTAAAAAAATTGTTGACTTAATAGAAAAATTTTACAGACAACTCTGTAGATTTTTATTTCAACTTACCTTCCAGCGTGTGTTAGGTAGGAGGATATAAATATTTAAGTGATATTTGTGTTATACATTGTAACAAAGTAATATTTCTGAAGTATAAAACCATAGAAACATGGAAATCGAAAGTGTTGAAAATAATGACATGATCGGAAGAATTTAGTTAGCAGAACACCTGCTGCAAGTTTACGAGACTCAATTCCTGATCTCGCACAGTCACAGCGATACAAAACATGTGACAAATATCTAGGGTGGTTCAAACAGTCAGATGCACCAACAAAACCTTATACTTAAAGTACAGATGGAACTCATATACCACGAAGACATCCGCGGATTCTGCTTCAAACAACTGTACAACAATTTATGTCTTAAATGTATATATATATATATATATATATATATATATATATATATATATAACAGTTCAGTGACTGACTGACTGACTAACTGACAGATAAGACACAAACCGAACCGCTGGACCTAAAGGGATAAAATTGTGCATGGCGATTCTTCTTATAGTGTAGGGGTGCACTTAGAAAAATTTTAAGTGTAAGGGTTCTCTAAGAAAGCACTTAGAAATGAAATCTGTTTTGATCTATACCTCCATTTTCTGATTTTTGGTGAATTTTTAAATACATATTAATTTTTAGAATTTAATTTATTAAATGCTGATCACGAGATTTCTCTTATTTTTATGATACCTTAAATTAATTTTGCGTCACGTGCATAACAACGAAATAATTTGACAAAAAAAGTATTGAAATAAGGTAAAAGATAAAATTTAACCACTAGACTAATTGAGATGAAAGTTTCTTTTAGAATTTAAGTCAAAATAGTATGTTTTATGGATATTAAACATACAAATTATTTGCATGCATTGACCGTTGTATTTAGCTTGAATATATTTTTCTATATTGATTTGTCTATAAAAATATCTGTTAAAATTTTTTGATAAATTTATTTTTGCATTAATTGCATAGATTGACCGTCGTATTTAATTTATTTGTACTCCAAAATAAAGCACGGGTATTCAGCTAATCGGTAGGAGATGGTCGGTAGGACAAATCGGTAGGAGATGTTTGAAAATCGACCGTCGGAAAACAAAGGGTTAACGAACTAAACGCATTGATTAAGTTAAATGAAACTTGTGACCTTTTCTGAACTTAGTGTTAGGCTAAAACAATAGAAATGTCTGCAAAGAAGAATCTGTAATCATTACGTTCAGAAGAAAGATCTTACCACTCGACCACGTGCCACGCCCTGTTTTGCAATGGAAAAAAAGATAATATTAGTTATCAATGTATCCGTGACCTCTATGGTAATACAAAATTTATTTAATCTTCCAAACAAACTATAATTTATTATATGTACTCAAAACTGTAAATACTTGCATTGGTAATTAAAGTTATTGAATATCGATAGAAAATCTTTCAATTCATAAATATTTCTAGTCACAGTGAAATCGGTTTGTGTTTTGCAAATCGAAACATTATATAAAGAAAAGATTATGCCGTCTCTTAAGGGGATAACCCATCATTTATATATATATATATATATATATATATATATATATGCTGGTTAAGGAAAAGTCACAAAAGTCACATTATACTACGCATAGGTTGGAATAAAATAGTATAAAAAGAAATCGCCAGACAAATATGGTGTTATAGAAACTAGCATATCTATACAATGAAAAAATCGGATGTGCCAGTTTGGTATAGGAAAAGTACCTTTAATATGGCGTACGGTCCCCCCGAGAAGCAATACAGCGATGTGTGATGCTGTCAATTATGCGGTTTATGAGTTCGGTAGGAAATGAGAGCCATTTCTCTTGCAAAACAGTTAAAAGTGTGGGTCCTAGGAAGAGGATTGAGAGCAGCTATACGTCGTCGTAAAGCGCTCCAAACATTGTCGATTGGATTCAGGTCCAAAGATCGAGCTGGCTACTCCATCCGCTGAATTATTTCCTGCGCTCAAGATAAGCATCCACGATGCGAGTCCAGTGCGGTCTCGCGTTATCGTCCTGTAGCACGAAAGCATCACGTATTGCCCCGGCATAAGGGCACACATAAGCATCAAGGATGTGATCTCTATAGGTGTGTGCATTCACATTTCCATGGGGAAAGGCATGGAGGTCAGTGCGTCCACCCAAAGAGATACCACCCCAAACACAGACACTGCCTGATCCGTATGCATCTCTATCACAGATGTCTGATGGATGAAAACGAGTTCCAGGTTCTCTCCAAATCAAAATAAACCTACTATCACTTTGGAGACTAAACATGGACTCATCCGTAAAGAGAACAGCCATCCATTGATCACGTGTCCAGTGGACATGTTGACGCGCCCACTGCAAACGTTCCCGCCAATGGCGTGACGTCAGTGGGACGCAAGTGCCTGTGTCGCCTCGCAAAAAGACCACCTTTATGAAGCCTTCTACGCACGGTTGACGTTGATACCAACCTTCCAGAGCTTGCAGCGAGGGAGGTTGTGTTCAGACGAAGTTGCTGTTCTATTCCTTTGTGCGCATAATGACAAATATAGGTCATCGGCAGTCGTCGTAGCGTATGGTCGTCCTTGGCTGAACCTCCTGGATGCCGAATCCGTGGTTATATATTGTTGTAAAAGTATATGAACCACAGACGGACTCACATTTAGCCATCTGGCCACTTCTATCTGACTTTGACCTGCCTCTAGTCTCCCACTAGCTAGCCATCGCAGTTCTTCGGTGAAATGATGCCTGGAGGTTGTTACAATGCTCGTTGTTACAATTTAGCTATGACAGATGTCTAATCTCAGCCTCACAACGACCATTGCCACCTTGCTCTTCTACATGCTCCTCGACAATAACATATTCCGACTGCAGTGCCATTATTTTGCATAATGTAGTATTGTTCAGTACCTTTTACTTAAAAACATATTCAAATTTTAAACATATTGGATTAGTTTTGAACGCGTTATCCCTCTTTTTGTGATTTTTCCTTAATTTTTGATAACTAGTGTATATATATATATATATATATATATATATAAACTTGAAACTTATCTATGGTGCCCAGTAACGGTTCCGGAAAAGAAATGGCTGTGTCCACGGGTGCTCGCTGCAAAGGGATTTATTCCATTACAATGGCTGTATGGAGTCTTTAATCGGTTCTGAACAAAATATGGCAGTTTAGAGGGGTTGACGTCAAATAAGGGTGACCGGCTATAGAAGTTTCACTGTTTATATTTTATTCGCTATCTAACAAAAAGAAATTTTTATTCCCTAAAATGGAAAAAAAAATGGGTAGATAAAAGTTTACAAAATTTAGATTTTTTTTTGTTTGTTGTCGAATGAATTGAATTCATAAATTGATACGTTTGCAAGAAAACATATCCTTGACTTTTTACCACTGAACTGAAAAGTCCTTTTCAATGATTTGAATTAAAATTTATTGAGGATATTTTTTCCTCACTCGTATTTGAATTTTCATACGTGTTAAAACTTCATAACGTGATGTAATAAAACAATTACATATTTAACTTTAATTATTCAATTCCTAATGCGACAAACGTCAGGAAATGGTTGGGCAAATCGTTAACAGCCCCCATTTATCCACTTTACCGTTGCATTCAGTTAATACGTTTCCGTTATATCTCACCGGAAGACAAAGAATTCAGGCGGAGGAAAGATTTCATGCTATTATGCATTCATCAAATAGAGAAAAATGATGAAAAATATAGATCAGGACTGTAAGCCGCGTAGATGACTGCTAAGTGAAATTAAGGAGGGGATTTCCGTCCCAATCGAACCTACGTATGTGTTTACGAAGAAATTATTCACGTGATAAATTAGAAAAATTTTTATTCTATTTCCTGCAAGGAAAACTAAGTTGTAAAACGTAATTACTTTGTGTGCAAGTTGACATGATATGTCAATATGTCAGTATATTATAAACTACTTCTGAAAAATAAACAAGTAAGCATGCATATATATATATATATATATATATATATATATATATATATATATATATATATATATATATATGGCACGGCGTGTGACCATTATCTAATTAATTAATCTAACACCAGTAGGTTTTAGATTAATTAATTAAAACACGCGCCCTGCCTGTCTGAAAATAAAATCTAATCTTTGTTTGTTTTCGCGCGTTGCATTTTCGCGGGCGAAGCATCGTGAGTCAGCCAACACGCGCTTCCGAACATTCGATGATTGCGGCTGTGCGCGTGCTAGGCAATTAATCATTGAGGAACTCGGTCCTGTGAACTCTCTGTAAAAAGAGCACTGTAAAAAACAACCTAATTCCTGAATTAGAAAACTGTATAATTTATAATAGAAAATTACCGTTTAACGCTAATTTGCCTAATTTTAACCCAATTAAATTTAGTTTATTATAGTTTACGTTCCTAGCATTGCATATATATATATATATATATATATATATATATATATACAGGGTGTCCATAATTAAAGTCCCACTTTCAAAAGGCTGCAAAATAAGAACTACTGGTCAGAATGACTTCAAATTTGAACTGAATATACAGGAAGAAGGGGGAAATGATTTGGCATAATAAAATAAAAAAAGCTCCAACCACTTGCAGCGTCATCTATTGATACATTTTTAAACTTTTTTTTTATTATGCCAAATCGTTTCCCCCTTCTTCCAGTATATTCATTTCAAATTTGAAGTCATTCTGACCAGTGGTTCTTGTTTTGCAGCCTTTTGAAAGTGGGACTTTAATTTTGGACACCCTGTATATATATATATATATATATATATATATATATATATATATATATATATATATATATATATATATATATATATATATATATATATGTATATATATATATATATATGTGTGTGTGTTTGTTTAATTTTCTTTTTACAGTATGTGGTTTCATTTCACAGTTCTTAAACTTGGACGAATGCACTACATTTACTGATTGCTAAATATATATAGTTAAATATATTCTAATGTTGCCAATTTGTTAATTTTAATATTACTAAAAGGATCTACAAAATGTGATTAAAATTACAGAAGGCTCCTTAATAGTTGAACACATAACTTGCTTTTGTTATTATCATGGTGAAAAACTGGATTAATTCATTGAGTTATGTCAATGAGGTTAAAAGTCGAATTTAATGAGTATAGTGTTGATAAAGATCAAAGGTTTCCTTGAATTAGTCCTTATGTCTTATCATTTTAACATCAGTAACTCGCATCATAAGAGGTAATTAAATCACTGAGGATGGCAAGAATTTAATAGTCTTGACTCTTAAGTTTGATCAATTCCTTTAAATCTACATTCCTTTCAAGGTGTTCCTTCAATTAAAATTTTAAAGGAGAGGAGACTTATAGAAGAAAATTTACATTTAACTATTTTTATTCCATGCGATAACTTCTGTCAAATTTGACTTTGATGTCTGGCGTTCGTATAATAACAATTGTCTATTCAAATTAAACCGTTCGTCACCAACGTTAATTTAATTAGTATGCATGCATATTAAAACTAACGTTATTACATTACAAGTATATATATATATATATATATTTATTTATTTATTTATTTATTTATTTACATACCGTAAGACGGGGTAACTTTGTGACACATAGTAATTTTTTCGTATTTCGGATCTTGCCATGCCAGTGATACCGGGAAGGCAAAGAATATCCCCAACAGCTTGTCCCAGATACAGAGACACCTAGTGACCAGTGGCTGAAACTTTTGCGCACAATTTCTCGTCGCCGGGCACTGTATTGTTTAATCCTGTTTTCAAGTTATTGACTCAAAATTTTGTGTACTAAAGGCTAACACCTTATACAACCCATCACCAAAGGTAATTGTTATTTATTGTCAAAGTGTTAGTTAGATTGTGGAGCTATATAACTTTTGTGTAGTGATATTTCCGAGAGATATGAGAATATAACCTAAATATCGAAAGGTGACGGGGTTAGTTTATGGACACATTGACAGTGTCACGAAATAGCCCACAAAGTCGACAAACCTCCTCCAGCCGTTCGATGTTGCATTTTTCCGTCCTCTAAAATTTCTATGGAGAGAATGAAGTATTGACTATCTGGAAAAAAACTACCCTAACGAGCGGAAGGTGCCGAAAAACGAATTTTCATATCTGCTCAGATAACTGATGACTGCCCTGGGCACCCGAGGTTTCTTTTAGGGTTACAATAGGGCCTGAAGAAAACCATGCGATGCCATCCGAAACCCTGATAGATCTATCTACATTATTGACAGTTGAGATGAGACATCGAGAATCTTACGCTTGTGTAGGTGTTCTCAAGACATACGCACATCCTGTTGCGAGGAACCATGTGAACAATGATTCGTCGGACCAAATGCCACTTTTCGGCATATTACTAGACTAGGATTTGCGCTCGTGCCAACATTGTGGACGATGTTTTGTATTGGCATCTATTACTAGTGGCTACTCTTCTGTAAATGCTTTGTTTGTGAAGTTCCCTTCTACCTCTAATAGTTGAAACCGGAACATGATGCAGATTGAGCTCTTCGGCCATTTTGGTTGCAGCTGTTTTCTTTCTTCGTGTCACAATCCGCTTCAATACCTCGTCCGTCTCTTTCACTCAGCTCTCTCTTTCGTCCACGATTCTGTTCAGGAAACGAGGTTTTTCCGTGCACTCTGTATGCTATCATGACTTTCAGTACCATAGTTTGAAAATACCCATTAGCCTGGGCGTTGAATAAATAGATACTCCAATTTAAACACGCTCCATTAATTTGCCCTTTTCGCAAGGTATGCATCGTTTGACATTTTACGTTATTCCCCCTTAGCTTCATTACTGCTACCTGACAGTAGAATAATACATACACTATATTATATAAAAAAATACCGGTGGCCAGACTTGTTTTTTAAGGAATACAAAGCAAAGTCATAAACACCACTAATATTGTTAGGTGTTTCCATTATTTTGATAACCACCTGTATATATATATATATATATATATATATATATATATATATATATATATATATATATATATATATATATATCAACACATCTAGTCTATACGAGATTTCTCGCCACTTTCTATGAAGCATCGCAGGATCAACACTCTGAATGGGCGCTGTAATTCTACTTTTCAGTTCATCAGTGTCACAAATTGGGGATTGGTAAACAATGTTTTTCACGTATCGCCCATAAGAAGAATTCCATAAGAAGAATTGTGTGGAGATCTAGGCAGTCACGGTACTGGATCAACTCTTCCCGTCTACCACCCGGGGAACTTTTCATCTAAAACCTTTCGCAGTTTCAAACTGCAGTGTGGTGGTGCCCCATCCTGCTGGAAAATGAAATTGGGTTGCAAGTCCTCTACTTGAGGAAATCCAAAAATTTCAAGCATATCAAGGTAATTGTCAGAGAGGACAGTTTCTTCGGAAAAAAAGGCCAGTAATTCGATCTTTCAGTAAACCACACCATACGTTTACTTTAGGGCTGTTTCTTGCTTCCTCCAGTACGGCATGCAGAATGTTGCAAAACGTGGATGTAGCGTCATCTAGTTTACATTTCATTGAACATAAACTTAAACCTTTTCTTTATGGAACATAAAAAACCGTAAGTGAAAATCTTTGTTTATTTTTAATTCAATTTTGAACGTTTAGGCATACTTTTCGGACACCCGGTATATATATATATATATATATATATATATATATATATATATATATATATATATATATATATATACATTTCATTTCCTGGGGTTACTCCCTATCGAAATAAATCATTGGTATAGAACTTAAAAAAAATAAAACGCAGATGGTCTTCGGTTCCTGCAAAATGTTGATGTAACCGTAACATAAATTATTCGAGCAGATATCGCCACCTAAAGGAGCGAGACCATTTTCAATTATGTAGAAAACTTGAGAAAAAGCCAGGCTATCTTCTCGGGAAAAAAACTCTTCTTTTATGAAAATCATATTTCTCAAGAAAAAGACACAATGCCCTATCTTTATCAAACATGACTCATAGCACTTAAATATATTACTTGAGAAAAGCAGCGATAAGACGTGTATAATCTACAGGGAAATATCATGTGAAATGAATAAGGATGAGGAAATACTATGTATAGTTTATATTCGAAATATTTCGGTAATTTGATAAGATTTTTGATTCACTATAGGAAGAGGTCTCTGTCAGATGTTTGTTTGATGGAAATTTGTTTCACATAACTAGAATGTTGTTTTTTCATGCTATATATATATATATATATATATATATATATATATATATATATATATATATATATACACTACATGCTTGATATTATGAGTATATAATAGTACTTCAGATCTCGTTTTAAATTCTTAACATTTGAGAAGAGTGAACCAAGACGAATTTTATGAGTTATTTTGTTGTAAATTTTAAAAAAAATGTAGCCGTAAATAAAGTTATGTTGTCTGGCTTTTGTTTTAAATCGACACACGTTTTGTTTTTAGGTGACATACATTTCCTGTTTTTGCTTTATTGAAGGGGTACTATAAGCAAAATATTTTAGTTAAATTTATAAGCAGTCTTGTGTTTTTGATTAACTAATATTAGGTTACTGTCAGATGTTTTCTAATCTTTTAAGAAATTATTTTACGTAACTCGAAAGCAGTTGTTTGATGCGATATATATATATATATATATATATATATATATATATATATATATATATATATATATATATATATATATATATATATATATATATATATATATATATATATATATATATATATATATATATATATATATATATATATATATGTAATAAATTAAATATTAGGCCCTCCATTCTATCAGTTAAATTCCCTTTCCTAAATCCAATCCCCAGTAACATTACTTTAGCGCTTTAAAAACCCATAGCAACAGAACTTCCCATAAAACAGCAAACGTTGCATTTCTACACGTGTATACGTCTCGATAAAAGCGTGGGTTCGCATCACCAGCCCCAAAATTCCGCTGACATTTCAAAACAACAGCCACATGTACCTCGCTTCTAGCGCGTAAGGTTGAAAGGTGATATTGCACTTCGCTCCGAGCATCTGAAATGAAAGGACGTATGTTACTATCGCTCCTAATAAAACGATTCGACCCGACTGTTTCAAAATTTTAATTCCTTTCAGGCTGAGTCTAGCTCCAGCCATGTAAATTTGAGCTAGTTTTCCTTTTCAGGTTGCATTTTAAGAACGAGATGTAATGATTATATTACATATATATATATATATATATATATATATATATATATATATATATATATATATATATATATTATTTCAGATACCTTGTTATAAGTTCAATATTTCGTTATAAATTTTAAAATGTGGCGGTACATACAATTAAGTTTTCGTGCTTTTGTTGTAATGCAACATGCATTTTATTTAATGCTACATTCTTTTCGTGATTCTATTCTGATGAGGGAGAAATATAAGCAATTTATATCCGAACTATTTTAGAAATTCGATGAAAGGGCTCCTGTTTTTTATTTACGAATACGAAGTTCACGTCAGATGTTTTCTAGGCTTTACGAAAATAGTTTTACGTGACTAGAATGTAGGTTTTTTGTGATAAATAAAACATTAATTTAGTTCCCGTTTTGTAAACTTAATATTCGAGGTGAGGAAATAAAAAAAGTGTTTTGTGAATTATTTCGTTACAAATTTAAAAATGTGGTCGATGTAATATTTAGTTATCGTACTTTTGTTTTAATGCAGCATGCTTTTAGTTTTAATGCTTCATAATATTCGTGCTTTTGTTCTGATGAGGAAGTACTTTATGAAGTTTACTTTCGAGCTATTTTAGGAAATTGAGGAGGTAGCTTGAATTTTTGATTTGCTAATATGAGGTTTCGGTCAGATTTTTTCTAATCTTTAAAACAAATATTTTATATAACTCAAATGGAAATATTTGTAGCTAAATAAATAACTTTATTTCAGATTCTGTTTTATAAACATTAATAAGCCCTTTTATAAGCTGTTTAGAGCATTAATAAACAGGCTTTTGTTTTTGATATACTAATATAAGGTTTACTAATATAATTTACTAATATGATATTTCCTAGGTTTTAAGAATATAGATTTACGTGACATGAATGTTGGTGATAGATGAAAAATAAATCATATTACTTCACATCCCTTTTTGTAAACTTAATATTTGTCCTGAGGGAATAAAAGTGGGTTTTATGAATTATTTCAATATAAATCATTATTTATGTGGCAGCACATATATTAAGTTTTCGTGCTTTTGTTTTAACACAAAATGCTTTTACTTTTAGTGCTACTCATGTTTAATGCTTTTGTAATAATGAAGCATAAATATAAACAATTTATATCCGAACTGTTTTAAAGAATTAATGAGCAGGTTCTTCTTCTTTATTTACTAATATGAGGTTTCTTTCAGATGTTTTCTAATCTTTTAGAAAATTATTTTACGTAATTGGAATGCAAATATTTGATGTTAAAATAATTCATTTTAAATTCAGATACCGCCTTACAATATTATTTTACGTAATTGGAATGCAAACATTTGATGTTAAAATAATTCAGTTTAAATTCAGATACCGCCTTAAAATATTAATATATAAAACAAGAGAAAAAAAGGATTCTTATGGATTATTTCATAATAAATTAAAAATGCGACAGTATATAAAATTAAGTTTCGTTGTTTTGCCCAATGCTTGCTCAGGTCAATCAGAGCTGTGTATGTGCGTTAGTGAATGTAGCATTAGAGCAAAATGCAACAGGCTTTTGTTTCAATCCTACAGTTTATTCGTGCTTTTGTACTGATGAAGGAGTACTGTAAGGAGTACTGAGGGAGTACTGTAATGAAGGAGTACACTAAAACTACGGCATTTCAGATATACCTAGAACTACGGAGCGGAGTCATTTTGACCCTTCGCAAGAAATGCCTTTATAATCTTATTACAGTAGAACCCCGTTATAGCGAACTCGGTATATAACGAACACACGTATATAACGAACGAAAATTTTGGTCCCACCGATTTCCTACTGTACGTAATTAAATTAGTATTAGTATTGTGTCAGTTTAATATAATCTATTTTAGTCGATTTAATTCATTCATGATCATTTTTAATAGAATTTATCATTTTTTTAAATACATCATTATTGAATAAACTTTGCAACTAATGAGTTATACGTATTGTAAACTCTAACATTTTTCTTTACGGCTCGGATATAGCGAACCACCGGATAAAGCGAACATAACTTTTGGTCCCTTGAAGTTCATTATAACGGGGATAGACTGTAATATGTAACTTCAAATAATATGTGTAAATATAATAAAGTAAGCTTCTTTTTCTACATGTGCATTACTTTAAGATATTACTTTAAGATATAGTTTTTTAAGAATATAGCATGCAAGACATGAATTTGGAAATAATTTTCTTAAATGCACATAAAGTTTATTGAGACTTTTTATGCGTATACATTTAGAAAATAATTTTAAAAAAATTAATTGCGTGTAAAAATAAAGTATAACATCATGGAAGGTAAGTTAATTAATTAAAAGTATTTTTTTTCATTGTAGATGTCTAAAAATAAAATATGACATCATAGAAAGTTAATTTATTAATTATATAGTGGAACCCCGTTATAACGAACGTCAAGGGACCAAAGGTTTTGTTCGCTTTATGCGGTGGTTCGCTACATCCGAGCCGTCAAAAAAATGCTGGAGTTCACAAAATGTATAACTCATTAGTTGCAACGTTTATTCAATACTGATGTATTAAAAAAAATGATAAAATCTATTAAAAATGATCATGAATGAATGAACTAAATTCGATTACATTAAACTGACACAATATTAATTAAATTACGTACATTAGGAAATCGGTGGGACCAAAATTTTTCGTTCATTATATCCGTGAGTTCGTTATATACCGGATACGCTATAACTTGGTTCGACTGTATTAGTTGTAGAGTATAGCTCACTTCTACCCAGACTTGGGTGTATATAATTTGAAGTGGTACTCTAAATGAATTTGATACAAACACAGTTTATACATGAAACAATGTTTATTGAATTCGTTGCATATATAGCATTTGCTTTTACAGCAATAAGCATACGTACTACTTGTACGGAATATATATATTAGCATTCAATACAAATACACTTTGCCATACTCACAAACCAGCAGAAAGTCAAACAAGCAGTTCTGCTACGTAAACTTTGGGCCTGCTAAGCACAAGCGCCGGTTAACACCTGGAACTGCTTACCTCGTAGCTCCCTCTCGCTTATCTATCAACCTTGACAACCCTTTTTAAAACCTTCTTCGCTTTAATCTAGCTGCATGGTATTTATACCAAGCGCGTATGCCGAAAGTAGCATATCTCAAGCAGCTTCTTTAATTCATTCACTCAAATGTTCGATTCTTGTGAATCGAATCTTGTGTATACCTTACATAGTACTTAAAGATTCATTCCTTCTTAGAGCAATTTACTCTGCAGTTAAAGGTCTTCTTTTCTGTAGTACAATATCCAAATACAGTTAAGTTACATTTGAAACAGTTCACAGAAGTTTTGATTCCTTTACATAATTTGATATGACTTTCTTTTTCATTTTAGAGAGGGTTGAGAGTCAGTAATCATCCTTGGGGTGCGTATTATAGAAGGTTCGGGGGTTCTTCAAAATACAATTTTCTCTTAGCTCGTTAGCAAGTAAGAAAATATTGCCTCGGTTACAAATTGTTTTTCTCGTTACTTCCATGAAAAGTACCCATGTTTTTGTCGCTGCTGAGTCAAAGAATATTAAAAAACACATGTGCTGGCCAGTGGCATGAGGGTGATTTTTCCGAATACTTTACGGGCATTTAATGTACGACATCCACCCCATATTTAGTTGAGTTGTAAAATTCGACTTCAGATATGAGAATAAATCTGGCATTTTGTAAATGCCATGATCTCGAGAATTTCATATCAAATCGTATGTCCGACAATGACAGTAAATAAAATCTATATTTTTCACATATTTGTTGGTGCAGAAGCGGAATGGTATAATTCCCCACGGTGTGTAGCCAAGAACAAATCTATTGTAAAGGCTGCAGAGGCAGGGGTAAATAGGGGCTTGTACGCCAGGAGGAAATAGAAGAATAGCTGTCGGTGTGGCCATTGATACCGATCTAAAGATTATAAATATTGCAAGATAGATAGTCGTTATTTTATAGCCCTCAGTAAAACCTTCAGATGATAAGGGTCAAAGTGGTATTGCAAATGAAAATTATGGTAGGGAAGTACTTCGTAGACTATGGACAGGGGCAGTATAACAAGGAACCAATTGGGGCAGGAACTACTGAGAGGAAAACAGCCCACTGTCCAATGAAAATGAGGGGCGGGCCAGAATGACCCCCCGTAAATGGACAACAGCCCCTCCAAGTAAGAAAGGAAAAGGAGAGAAGGTCCAGATTTATCTCAGCATTTTTCTTAGAGCTCAGATCATAGAGTCTCGACTGCCTCAGAGTCTAGAAGAAGTGTCAGCAACCCGCCAAGATGATCCTGTATATGACGTGATTTTGGGTCCCTGTCGTCGATGCCATCTTTCATCGCTGCATACTTCAGCTGTAGTAAGTGCCACCCCATAGACTCTAAAAATCATAACTTTGACCTTATAGTTTGCCTCTGCTTCTGAGTTCTCGTATGTAAAATGTTAATATGAAAGAGAATATTGTGCTAGTAGCAATTACACTTTAATTGAATTTTGTGAATTATTAAATAAATGTATGTTAAAGGCCAATACTCTGTCTTCCTTGCTTGCTCCAACACACTCATGCATCCATTGTTTTAAGGTTATTTAATAACCAATAGTTGGAAAATTTGACTCGATCAATCTTTTCAGTGAAAATATAGTTTTTTTGTTTTCGAATCAGTGTTTAGAATATTATGCCGAATAAGAAACTAACGTGATTTGGAAAAAGAGAAATTGTCAATTTCATTCAATGTTATCTCACTGCACCGTGTTTCAAACACTTTATCTGAGAAATTGGATTTGAAAATATTTGAATTTTAGAGAGGATTTTTCAGTATCATCGTAAAAGAATATGCTTATCATAAGAAAGGTAGAACCTAGGAAATAAAATCTAGTGTTTAGGACTGATATGAGAGTTCCATATTTCTTTTCTTCAACTATTGTGTTTGATATCCGGTTACATATTACATTTTAAAGCCAATTTACTTTACATACGTAATAATGCAACAGTGAGATCGTTTGACTGTAAAGAATAGAACAAAAAATTTGTTTAGTTCCAATACATGAGTAAGAATACGGAACTTCAGAAATTCGCCGAATCAAAATATGCAAATTTCGAAAAAAAATAGCAGTTAGATTCTGATTTACGAACCCTATTAAGTGTATTTTGAAATATAATAATCATTTAGACCACCGTATGATCATTTATAATTTCTTACCTTTTCTCTGTAAATCAAGCAACGACACACATACGGGTATTTTCCCAATATAGCTGGCCAAATATCATTTTTTCAAAACGCAAACGAGGCAGGAAAAACGTAGCTAATAGTGAAGTAGAATAGTGGGGAAATCTACTTACTGTCATACTTGCTCCCCAGTTTGATTCAATTACAGTAAGATAAGTATAAACTTGATACTAAATTGACTATCTCCAATCTCCAATATTAACTTTCACTTAGCGACAACATATTTTAGTGTTATTTTTCTGTGTTATAAACAATTACTGATACCAAATAATTATGGATTGTGAAAGGTCAGGTATGTGCTTTTGTATTTACCATGAATTTGATTATATATTTGTTGATTTAAAATATAATTCGTAAATCATGCTGACCACTGCGAATGCATAAAAGGAAAGGTTATGTATATAACTCACATTAACTAAACAAAACAACTTAAGTTCAAAAATAACATAGTTATTGCCTAGCCATATCCGTGGCAACAGACTCTCTACTTGGAGGTCTAAAACAAATTAAATTTTCGAGCTGGCCGTTTCCGGTTCCAGTCGACTTTTTCCTTTCTGTATTTATTTCTGATTACAAGCAAAGTTAAATTACAATACATTTCTTCTTCTTTTTCTTTTGTTTTTGATTTCTTTGTGTAACAGTAGACAAGTGGTATTACAACTCATACTACTCAAAAATACATCATGTAAAATTAATATCCCAGACAATACAATAAATTCCCTCGGCACCTGTTTTGTACACACTGCTAACTTACATAATAATAACTAACTATGTGTAATCTTTGCATACCTTTAAATTATATTTAGTTATCCTACATTATATATATATATATATTTCATTTACTAATTTTATTTTTATTATTTTATTTATTTTTTATCATTATTTAATTGCTAATTAATTATTTATTCATTTTTTCTTTTTAATTTTACTTCAACCTTCTTTTTCATCTCATGATTTAAAATATAAAATAAGGTGGTATGAATGATGCCCTATATGTGCGTAAATTTTTGTTGGTAATTCCCCTATTTCATAAGAAATTTGATATATTTCCCGAAGAGTCCCGATGACTTGTTCAACCTTACTTGAAAGTTCAAGTGATGTAATAAATAACTTTTAAAAGTGTAGTCGCTAATAATCGTTAATTTTGAAGACATTTATTTCTGATGCAAATCTACTAATATAAATTCATAAATGATAATCTCATCAGAAAGTTCTAAAATATAAACTTAATTAAACTATTTTTATTATAAAATATATTTATAAACTATTTTTATAGTCTAAATCTCCATTTAATGAAAAGATTTACACTGTGATATTGCAAACTTTAGATTTTGAGTCAATTTATATCCAATAAAATATATTTTTTTTGCCAAATAAAATACAATTGCGACCACAGAGTTAACTGCTAACGATTTTTTACAATTAATGCTAATCTTAAGCGTTAAAGTCTTTACACGGATATAGTTTATTTAGAATATTTATATCCAAAGGAAAACTACTTTAAAAAGTGTAATAATGTCATAAATTAAAGTAATGTGAGATTTACATCAATTATTGGACAACAAATATTTTTGGCTAGCTACATCCGACAAATATCTCACTGTGCAACAGCTCGATATATCTTTCGTTAAAATCACCATTCCTATCAGTTTTAAACTGTTTTATATTCTTTGAGAAAATTGTAATTCTTAGCTTACGAAGCCTATTTTTCTGATTCCTTCTCTAGAAATTTCATAACCCCTTTGTAAGAACGGCCATTAAGGGATTTATATATATATATATATATATATATATATATATATATATATATATATATATATATGTGTGTGAGTGTGTATATGTATATATGTATAGCTATGTATGTATATAAACGTATGTATATATACCCAAGTCGGTACAATGGTTCAGACAACACTTTTAAACCATCGGACAGACTTGGTTACCTCTTACATTAAAAATAATATTTTTTAAAGCAACACAAGCAAACAAAGACAATTTTGAAAAAAATGATTTAGGCACTTCTTGTACGAAGCGACAGTTTTATATATATATATATATATATATATATATATATATATATATATATATATATAAAAGGGCCATTCTGAAAGTAAAGAACGTTTTGGTCTGACGAGCCGCGTAATTCACCCACCACTCCCCTCTGCCGTAAAATTTACTTACTAAATCAGTCCCACCAGTTTGGCGCTAACAGCGAGCAGCTGAGGTCACTTATTGTTTATTTTTGCGATTTAAAAAAGGGCGACAAAATTAAGGATCCCGCCAAGTGTGAGGTTCGTAGCGTAATATGCTTCCTGAATGCAAAACACGTCCGCCCTATTGACATTTACAGACAGATAACTGAAGTTAATGAATATGTTATGAATGAAGCTTCAGTACGAAAATGGTGCATTATGTTTAAATGCCGCAACTACCAGACCCTTCACCGACGTAGAGCTACGAAGAAAAATTGGTAAGATATCAAAATGTGTTGTAAAATAAGTTTTATTTCATTATTATTATATATAATAGCCGCTGTCTCTGTATAACACTTCCGGGCTGTACTCATCTTTCAATTGAAGCCCTCAGTAAACAAACAGCCGGTTAGGCTTAATTTCAATTTCAGATGTGGATCAGAATTTTTTCTTACCTAAAAACTAATATCTTCTCCATCAAATCACGTTTGTTCAGCCTATTTTTCTATAAAACATTCAGAACTAAAAAAATTGGATGCTTTTAGCTTTTATATTTAACAGTTTTTAAAAATCTGTTTACATTTGCGATGAATTCTGAAAGTAAACAAACTTGAATGTGAATGAATCAAGTAGCTCAAGTATTCATATCGCGTAGTGAGCTGTAAAAAACTGGATGGCAGTCTACTACTCCAATCGCATGAAAACTAAATAAATAAAAAACAATGAAAAGGTTTGGTTTTACAAGGTGTGGATTAAATGCAATATTGTTAGATAATTCGGGATATTTTTTAACTTTCATATACTTTTTCCATTATGACGTCATTATTAGTATTATGACGTCAAAATGACGGGTTGGATGGCAGTTTACTACTCCAATCGCATGAAAAACTAAATAAATAAAAAATAATGAAAGGGTTTGCTTTTACAAGGTGTGGATTAAATGCAATATTGTTAGATAATTCGGGATATTTTTTAACTTTCATATACTTTTTCCATTATGACGTCATTATTAGTATTATGACGTCAAAATGACGGGTTACCTTCTAGTCTTGAATAAAAATGACTAGAGAAACAAACTTATTTACTTTTAGAATGATCCTCGTATATTTTATATCATATTCATTCTTGGGTCCTTATTCTTGGGATACATGCTATCCCACACCGTAAGGGAAAGAATAATAGAGAAATAAATTCCTTACATATGTATAATTTTCATTATTCAAACGCAACACAATTGATATTTTAAATTTTAAAGTATTAGGGTAAAAAAAATATGATATGATATGTTATTATTGCAAACAATTTCCTTTAAGCAACGACACTTCAAAAAACTGAAAATGTATAAGTGTCGAAAACTGAAGCTTTTGTTCGGCCTTTTCCCCCGCACCCCGAAATCTCTGCTAGACTAGAAAATAGCTACACGTGTTCCTTGTAAACAGCCGTGTAGTTGACACATACGAAACCAAAAGGAAGTCCTCTAAGTCCAGCCAGACGTATAACTCTGCAACGGTGCCCTTCTCGGCAGTGTAAGGCTTCCCAACGGCGCCAAAGATTGCGGGAAATGTTTCACAGAACGAGTCGTGTGTTAAATGGAGAGTTTTTGAAAATGAAATGACAGAGAATTAAATCAAAAGGGTATTCGAATGTTGTAAATAGATGTATTTTGATAAACGCAACACATTCCCTCATGAAGGTATGCAAATCAACGAAGCCAAGAGTTGAGAGACATTTGGTAGGGAAGCCATATGTAGAAAGGAGACTTTTTGAAAATGAAATAGCAGCGAATGAAACTGAAAAAGGACATAAAAAGCGAGAGGAAAGGTGATAAAAAGAAGTGTGGTATGATACATATTTCTTTCCCTCGTGAAGGTATGCAAATATTAAAAAATGTGATTACGATTCAAATAAATATAAAAATGGAGATAACAGTATCTGAAAAGGGAATATATATCACTTGTTAAACCATAGAAAAAGGTTGTGATGAATCCTAATTAATATCAGTGTCGCATGTAAATAATTAAATGTAGTTTTAATTTAAATTATTTCTTCAATTTGATATTGTTAAAGAAACTTCAGAAATCTGAAGAAACTTTTCCACCTCACATTTTAGAAATTATTCAAGTTTTTCTAGCAAAGCATGCTTTTGAGTAACAGTTGCAGTTAACAGTTAAACAATTTCCTCCCTTTTTACTCAGATTCGAAAAAAGACACATTTCATATATACTTATAAGCATATAAGATTCATATATATATATATATATATATATATATATATATATATATATATATATATATATATATATATATATATATATGTGAGGCTTAAATATGGGGGGCGATCACGCGACCTTAAAATGGGATTTTAGTTATTAAAATATAGGATTTAACAATTAAAAAGTCTGGGAGTTCAAATAAGCGGCGTATGTATTGCAGTGAAAATGGAATTAATGGGTCGGCTTGATTCAATCTCCGAAGAACCACATATTCTAGAGGGAAATTCCCCTTTTCATTATATAATCTTGGCGCATCTGTGGTTTGAGTGTCGAAGAGAAAGGAAATGCTGAGTTTAGCAATAAGATCCGATATATGACATCACGCATAACTAATGAGCGTCACTAAGCGTTCGTTAAAAGCTATGAACAAAGGATTTATCGCCAGAGTCATGGATGGATAGGAAATGATAGGACGTGCCGCTCGACGGTACGTATTTTTGGGAAGGGTTGGGAAGTAATTTTATTAATTATGGAGCTGAGAGGTTTAAAGAAATTTAATAAAGATGTTTAGGAAGATCATTGAAGTGTTTTATGCCTGTTGTGTTAACATCTTGCTGTTTGATGGACTTTAATTAATGAATGTCTACGCCACCGGTTCACCGACTGCATCATGGTTCTCAAGTTTCGGATTAAGATGTATTTCGATCGGGCGTGAAGCTCCAATGTCCGACAAAAGTCGACAGCGATTCTGCAACCTTTTCGCTGTGGGAACCCAGCCTTTAAAATTACGGAATCAAAAATTTCATCGTATAAAAAAAAAATCACCGGCTTGTGCTCAACAAATTTCTGCGCTTCAAAAATTAAGGCAGTGATGTCATCTGTGTTTAAAATTATGAAATTAGTAAAATTTTTCGTCGTGTCGGCTGCTCATCGTTAAAAGTGTTCTACATTTTGTGCTACAAAAACCAGTTAAAAATTAGTCATCGTTTTTCAAAATTAATTGAATAAGGTTGTCCTCAAGCGGCAACATGGCTGTTATGAGATGTGTCAGCGGTGTTGTGCCATCTTTTGTCATCGAAAATGTTTTGTGTGTGAAACTTCACGTATTTTTTTTTTCTTTCTTTCTTCACAAAATTTTCCCAGCGTCAGGATGTGTGCGAAACAAGATTTCCGTGGCTCTCCGGGACTGTCTGCCGTTTTCAGGATCAATTTTAAGAAGAAAATTGTTGTGAAATCTAAACAAATAAATAGGTAAAATATTAAATTAAGTTAAATTGGGATAAAATTAAGGTAAGCGTTTTGATTTAAATTTACAAAATAAACATGCCAAATAGTTTTGAGGTATAATGTTACATGAATTAATAATAATGTTAATAACTATGTCGCGATAAATTAAAAACAAATGGTTCTAAAAAAAAAAAAATGTTATTAAAAATGAGAAATATGAAAAATTACTAAATTGGTTAAATTAGCAATTGTACAAGTTGAAGATGTGAATTACTTTTGACTTTAAGGTATTGAAATTTTAAAAATTGAAATTGTATTGATGAAAATTGAAATAAGTAACTATTATATGTAAAATGTGAAAATTTTTTGTAAATTTTGGAAATTGTGGTTAAAATACAAAAGTTAAAATTCAGTAAAAAATGTTCTGACAATTTGAAACTATTGGTAGTAAAAAATGAAAATTTTAATATTGTTAAAATTAAGTACATGTTGAAAATTGTTTTCTGGGGATGATCATTCCAGTCAATCCTATTTGGTTTTCGGGGAGGGGGGAAAGCTAGATAGCAGAATAATAGTAACAAATATTGGTAAAATTTTGAAAATTGTAATTTCATTTTGTTTTGAAAATTTATGAGTTTTGGTATAATTATTGGAAAATTTTAGAACATAATAGGGTTAAATTGTTCATTTTGGTTTTGTTGCTGTTGGCAGTCTCGTCATTTTGTAAATATTTTTAAGGTTTATTGATTAAAAGTGCTTATTTTTCAGTATATTGCATATCGGTGCTCAAGTGTATATAATTGATAAATTTTGGATATAATTTTATAAGTGTTTATTAGTGTATTGATATAAATTTATTTGATATATGATATTTGTGAGGTAGGGAATTGAGTTGTATTGATAAAGATGTAAGGTCTGAAGTTTTCATTTTTGAAATTGGTAGAATTGTGAGTTTTGATCAAAATGTGAGAGTATTAACATGTTTTATCAAATTGTGTCTAGAAGCAGAACTAAGCATGAGTTCAACCATGTTTACTTCAAACTTGAGTAGGTTTTAAAATTGGTTTTTGAATGAAATGAAAAGTTTATGGTATTAAAATGTATAGGAAAGTGTTGTATTGAAAGTTAATTTCATACCTCAATGATTTAATTGCCTTTTTCATATTCATAAATATTGTGTATTTTGAGTATAATCATTTAAAGTTGATCTTTTAAAATTGTTATTGTGCTTTTGGTTAATAATTTGATATTCATTTCTTGTGTGTTTTTGGTCGCCACTTCATTTACTAGTTTTGGAGGTCTCCCTGTAATTTTCAGATAAGCATGAGTGTAGAGACATGCTTAATTATTTTGTAAAACTCAGAGGTATAATATTTTGTACATCATGGTGAAAACGAAAATTTTTTTGAAATATTAGAGAATTTGAAATATGTATTAGGGTTATGTTTTTCACTAGTGATTTTGTTGTGTCAAATTTGAAGTTTCGGAGGAATCAGGTATCCCCGATGATACGCTGAAAGCTGTTAATAAAATTCCCAGTGCTGTTGTGGAGTATGACCACCATAACATACTCTGAGGAAGGGTTTTAAATTCTAATAATAGTGTTATAAATAAAATTATTTTGTATGAAGTTTGGTGACACCCCAATTTTTGCAAGAACTGTGTGTGTTTCAAGAACTCTGAACTTTGTCAATTTTAAAGTCAGGACTCATTTTTTAGGTAGTGGACTCAAGGTGCACAAAGCGTTTTTCTTGAGCTAAAAAGAATAGTGCGGGTGTTCACAGAAATTTTAATTACCATTTTCTTACAAGTTCAAGTTATATTTTGTGTATTAAATTTAATTTTAGTGTTCTATTAATAATGTTGATGTAATATTCTTTTACAATTAATTTTGATATTTTAATAATTACTGCTGTATTATTGTTGTCATAATATTTTAAGTGATTCAATGTAACTTCTGTCTCGAATGGAGACATTTATGTAACTTGTATTTTTCTCAGCTCCATGGGGTTAGGTGCACGATTTAGTATAGTAAATAAGAATTTTAATTTTAGTTTTTTTGAAAAAAATTAGATGTCAAATATTTAGGAAAATTTAGTTAATATCAATGTGGTTGAATCAAGTCGTAATTAGGAATAATTTTGTGGGGTTTCTTCTGAGTTTGCTGTGCGGGGAGGGCCCGACCTGAGCAGCAATTTTCAGTTGATGAGTCATTAAGTTTTTTTAGTTGTTTTTCTCTTCTGGAGACGTGTTGCAGAGAACTGGCCATTCTTTGTGGGCACGCCTTCAGGAGAACGATCGCCCTATTCTAATCGTAAATGTAATTTAATTTTAGTTTGTTTAAATGGGTTAACAAGATAATGATGAGTTTCAGTAGCTAGAGTTATTAGTTAATTTTTGTAGTGTGGGAGACGTCCCAACTCAGCATATTTTCCAGTGGGTTAGAAAAAATCTTTGAAATTGAATTTTGTGTTTTCTCTTCTGAGGACGTGCTGCAGAGAATTAGCTACTCCTTGTGTGCACGCCTTCAGGGGGACGGGGGGGAAAGTTGTGAGGCTTAAATATGGGGGGCGATCACGCGACCTTAAAATGGGATTTTAGTTATTAAAATATAGGATTTAACAATTAAAAAGTCTGGGAGTTCAAATAAGCGGCGTATGTATTGCAGTGAAAATGGAATTAATGGGTCGGCTTGATTCAATCTCCGAAGAACCACATATTCTAGAGGGAAATTCCCCTTTTCATTATATAATCTTGGCGCATCTGTGGTTTGAGTGTCGAAGAGAAAGGAAATGCTGAGTTTAGCAATAAGATCCGATATATGACATCACGCATAACTAATGAGCGTCACTAAGCGTTCGTTAAAAGCTATGAACAAAGGATTTATCGCCAGAGTCATGGATGGATAGGAAATGATAGGACGTGCCGCTCGACGGTACGTATTTTTGGGAAGGGTTGGGAAGTAATTTTATTAATTATGGAGCTGAGAGGTTTAAAGAAATTTAATAAAGATGTTTAGGAAGATCATTGAAGTGTTTTATGCCTGTTGTGTTAACATCTTGCTGTTTGATGGACTTTAATTAATGAATGTCTACGCCACCGGTTCACCTACTGCATCATGGTTCTCAAGTTTCGGATTAAGATGTATTTCGATCGGGCGTGAAGCTCCAGTGTCCGACATATATATATATATATATATATATATATATATATATATATATATATATATATATATATATATATATATGTATATATATATATATATATGTATGTATATATATATATATATATATATATATATATATATATATATATATATATATATATATATATATATATATATATATATATATGTATATATATATATATGTATGTATATATATATATATATATATATATATATATATGTATATATATATATATATATATATGTATATATATATATATATATATATATATATATATATATATATGCATATATATATATATATATATATATATATATATATATATATATATATATATATATATATATAGATAGATAGATAGATAGATAGATAGATGGATAAATAGATACATGTGTACTCAGTCAGTCAAATCCTCTATACAACCAAAAAATCTACTTATAATTACTCAACTTACGTTTGTATTTCTTTTATATCTGTCAACATACATTCTGCACTTTTCAGTAAATTATTCAGTGTCAATTTTCCAGGATTATGTAAATAAGAAGAATGTGTCTGAAACATTTCAAATATACAAAATGTATGTTTACTACTCAAATTAAATGCCCATTTCTTTATGAAATAAAAGTTACGAAAACTATAGTTCTCCCGAAATCGAATTTTTAGTTTTAGCTTCGAGAATGAACACAAAATGACGTTGTTGTTTCTTTCCTGTTGAAATTATCGGAAAACATCTATGAAGTCCTCTTAAGGTTTACAATTTATTCAAATAGGGTAAAGAGCACAATTATATTAATGCAAAATACTAGGAAATCGAGCTTTAATTTCTTTCGCGTTATATAACCAAGTAAAGGAAATATATCCCTAAAATAATGCTATTGTTCTTCAAAGGAAAGAAACTCACATATTCATGAGTTCATTTTGAATTTTACACATCTTTTAAGTTTATTGAAAATCTCTTCAGTTTTTCAAGACTTTTTCCCCTCTTTTGGAGTCTTTCCTGGCGCCAGATAAATTCATAAATATTACATGAGTAATAATTTTTTTTTAAATCATGTTTGTAAAAGTGTGCTTTGATTCAAGCAGCAATATTGGTAGAGGATGTAATAGAGTTTTTTTTTTCGATTTCCTGAAATAAATTTTGCTTGCTTGCTGAATTGTTTTGGAAATATTTTGTAAAGAATGAAATTCCCACTTTTTGGAAAAGTTTTAGATTAAATATTTCATTTCCGAGAGTCAGTTTAACCTAAAAGGGTTTCGCTTTGAACCTCCGTAAGTGAATTGTAACAATTTTAGCATAAAGTTTCACACAAAATATCTTGAATGATGTCAAAAAATAAATGCAAGATGTGAGATACCGTAAGTTTTAAAGCATACTCCGTATAATGCATTGTGATTTAATTAATTTTTTTAACAATACAGTTTGCATGGTTATATATATATATATATATATGTATATATATATATAGATATATATATATATATATATATATATATATATATATATATATATATATATATATATATATATATATATATATATATATATATATATATATATATATATATATATATATATATATATATATATATATATATAATATACACTCATGTTCATGAATTAGGGATAATGCCAGCTCCGGCAAATAAATATTCAGAAACAAAACAAACGTGACTTATTCATATAGCTCATTTATAAAACAAAAGATAAAGAACAAAAAATATTGTTTATGTATGATACCATTCATAAAAACTAAGATTTTTGATTCCTGGAGCAACTGTAAAAAATATCTCCTTTACACGAACTTATTATTATATGGTTGGTATGATCGATAATACATTGTATGTCTCCCATGCGATGAAACACAGTCCGTACAATGCCTAGGCATGCTGATTATCAAATTATCGAGCTGATGTTGGGGAAGATTACTCCACTCAGCAAGCAATGCTCTTCCTAGCTCCGCTAGACATGTAGGAGGTGGTTGACGGGCTGCAACTCAGTGGCCAAGCATGTCCCACACATGCTCTATCGGATTCAAGTCAGATGAGAATGCTGGCCATTCCATACGGGTGATATTCTCAGATTGAAGGCATTCGTTTACGATGTTTGCTTGGTGAGGACGGGCGTTTTCATCCATGAACACAAATTCGGTGTCCATAGCACCCCTAAACAAACGTACATGTTTTTCCAGAATGATGTCCCGATAAATGTGGCCGTTCATGATCCGATTTGAACATGCAAATCTGTTCTGGTGCCCAGTATAATGCCACCCCAAAACGAGCAATCCTGCACCACCGTAACGGTGTCATTCAGTGATGTTATCTTGGTGGTAACGGGTACCTGGCGTTATCCATATGAAAGTCCGACGTGAATCAGATTGCAATCTAAACCTGGACATGTCGGAAAACATCACACAAGCCCACTGTGACGATGTCCACATTACATGTTCTCTACTTCAGACTAATCGCTGCCGACAGTGAGTTGCCGTGAGCGGAACACATCTGACAGGCCTGTGAGCATATAGACCAATATTTCCCCAACGTCAGTATACGGTTTGCCTTGAAACTGTGGTACCTGTGGCTGCAGACAGGTCAAGAGACAGGTCGGATGATGTGCTCCGTCTGCTTCTTTTGGCAGTTACTGACAAAAACCGGTCTTCATTCGGCATTGTAACTCCTGGTCGACCTGTACTGTAACGTCTACTGACATTTCCATCATCTTGGAATCGTTGCCAAAGCCTAGAGATGTCCTTGGGAGACATACAATGTATTAACAATCATACCAACCATGTAATAATAAATTTTTGTAAAGGAGAAATTTTTAACAATTGCTCCAGGGAGCAAAAATCGTGGTTTTTTTTATGAATGGTATCATACGTACACAATATTTTTTGTTCTTTATCTTTTGTTTAATAAATGGGATCTATGAATATGTCACGTTTATTTTGTTTCTGAACCTTTATTTGCCGGAGTTGGCATCATCCTTAATTTATGTACATACATTAATTACGACAATCCTTAATTTCGACAAGTGTACAATATATTTGTCGAAAATCATTAGAATGAATATATATATATATATATATATATATATACACACTGCTGGCCACTGTAAATGCAACACCCTGAAGGAAACATGCAAATAACATGAAATTTACAACATGCATTAGCGGAGGTGAGATATGCAAATGATTAGAATTTCAGCGCAGACACACATCACGCGCGCCTGTGGCGCCACTTCAAAGCGCTATTTAAGGCTTGGGGATTTCGACGATTTCAAGTTCGGCAATTGTGTTTTTCTTGTGGTTTTTTCAAAAAAACGATCAATTATTCCTCGTCGAAAACAGCGATCATCTTTTGATCAAGTATCCGAGTT
>OU015503.1:64094721-64097858 GCA_907164885.2 Dolomedes plantarius | reverse complement strand
GTTATGAATCAAGAACCATTAACGATAAATGCTTAAAATTTGGAACATGTCTTCTACAGTCTTTTTACATTAATTTTGATTCAGCAAATATGAAAAAAATATTTACTTTTGAAACTATGATTTTTTAAAAATAAGTTACATCATTAACAAAAAATATTTTAAATATTATTATTTTTAAAATATTAATATTTAAAAAAATTCTAATTCTAAATTAAAATTTAAATATTTCTGTTTATTTAAATGAAAAAAATTTGTAATTCGACAAATAATATTTCGAGTTATTACGATTTTAAATTACCCCACTTTTTCGCAAAAAAAATTTATTTTTAATTTTTTTAAACTTTATGAGGCATTTTATGATGTGATTTTGTTTACAAATTATATGATTAACTATCAAAATAATTTCAAAATTCTAACTCAGTAAATAAACAAAAATTTAAATGTGTATCGGATCCCCTTAAATTACCGAACTGAGTTCTTTTTTTTATTCTTATTATTTTAAACTAATTTTTTATAATAACATAAACCTTCTCGTAAAGTAAAAATTATTTTATTTACGACTTCGACGAAGCTTCTACGAAGAAAGCATAAAGGTAAGTGTAGTAATAAACGTTAAATATTTTTTTCTCATAACAGATTTTTCAAGGTTTTTAAATTTTATAACTGCTCCATGGGACTCAATTTTTGTTCAAATTTCCTGAAATTGATAAGGAAGAATCCTGATAATGTTTACAGAGAAACTGGGTATGTGTTTTACAATTCTACTTCATTAAGGCAATAAAATTTGATTTATAACTTATTAAAAGTCAAAATTTTGATGAAAATCGAGATGGAATTCAGAAAAAAAATCTCTCAAAATTAACTATTCAAGCAATTAAATAATTGATACACAGATGTGTTTGTAATGAAGGTTTAAGTGATTGAAATACAAATTCGAGGAAATATCTAAAAAATTAAGTCGAAAGAAGCATTTTAGAATTTTGCTTTTAAATTTTAAATATTTATAAAAATCTTAAAATTATTATAAGATTGGAAATTTCTTTTAAGGTATTTTTTTACGTATGGTTAAATGTATATATTCACGAAATTGCATATCTTTATAATAAAAATTAAAAAATAAATAAATTTTAACGTCCACCGTTGTTTTAGCTCATAACTTCCTTTAGACGAAATTTCTAAAATCCATAAGTTATCAAAGTGTAAAATTTCTTTCTCTATTACGGAGTAGAATTTTTTTTAAAAATCTTTAAGAGGACTTTGAAACTAGAATTTTTTTTAATTTTCAATTTTTAACTCTACACACAAAATGAGAATAATTAATTTTCTTATTTACTGCATCGAAAACCCTTAGAATTCAAAATTAGGAATTTTTTGCAAAATAATGACTGTTTTTCAAAATTTTTCAAAAATGCTAAGCATATTCAAAATGCTCTGTGCGCATTCTATATTAATTAAAGTCTTTAAAATTTTTATTATAAGTTTACAATATGTATATAAATAGAAATGTGCATTTAATTTTTCTTTTGTAGGTATCTAAAGTCTTAAATATTTTTTTTTCTATTCTGCCTGTAATTTTTTTGTTTTTTTAAATATTTTTACCTCATTTTATGGTCTAGAAATTTGAAAAATATTTGTGATTTCAAAGAATTATGCACATTTTTGTGACAAACACTTCAATAAACAATTCTGAGAAATTTGGAAGATATCAGAAGAAAATGAATATGCATGGAGCATTTTGAAACATTCTAGCATTTTTGAAGAATTTTTTGATAAACAGATCTAATTCCTCCACAAAATACTTATTTGTGAATTCTAAGTACCTTCAATGTAGTAGAAAAGAATATTGATTATACTCATGTGGTATATAGAGTAAAATATTGAAAATTAAAGAACAACGATATTGAAGATCCCTTGTTCCCTTAAATTCAAGTAGGCAATCGTTCAAAAAATTTTTCACTGAATTGAGAGAGTGCAATGTGTCTATTTTTCAACAGCGTTATACGTGTCCTAACAGGAAAAAATATAATTCAAACTCTGATACTTTGTTCTTGTTGTCGTGAATGAAGGAAACAAAAACGGGAAACTTAAATAGGGGTAATTTACACTACTACATACTACTAAATAGGGGTAATTTACACTACTTTCTGTAAACGCTAGACAACCTACAATTAACTTGCTACCTGAAGGAACTAAAGTTAAAGAAGACAATAGAGACTTCGTAAATAAAAGCATAGGCTCAGATCTCCTAATTAAAAATAACAGGAATTCTCAAATAAATATGATGGACGCCAGATCGAAAGTTTTTCTTTCTAAAAATCATTAACGTAAACGCAAAAGGCAGAGAAAAATAAGTTTGCTGATGAATCTATTATTTTTAAGTTATATGATAAATAATTTTGCCCGCCAATCTGTTTTAATAGCTGACTGAATTGTATATGTACTTTATTCTCTTTCTGTTTATAACAAAGAACATAAAAATGTAATTTCTTGCGAAATATTTTTAAAAGATTTCATAAAAGAAGTGTGATTCTAGTTTTTTTCCTTTTAGTATTATAGATTTTGGTATGTTGATATAAAACATATACTTGAAAAAAAATGTATAAAACTTTATTTTATTATACAGCAACCAAGATTAGAAATTATTTTTATACACTTTACAATAAACAGATATATAAATTTTTTTGCTAGTAATAGATAAGTAAATTATACTGTCTTTTGTATTATTGAAAAAAGCAGTTTTAATCCTCCTAGAGATTAAAATTATTATTTAGAATTTTAATCCTCCTTGGGCTTTTATCTATTAATATACTCGAAAAAAATAAGAATAAAATAACCATTTATTATACAGCAGTAAGGAAAAAAGTTATTTATAGGCACTTTAAAATAAACAGTAAATAAAATATTATGTATTTGTAAAATAAATATAAAACGCTTACTCTTTTATATTATCGAAATGTTAATTTTAGTCCTCCTTGGGGATGTTTGAAAATTTAATCATCTTCTCTAAGGATAAAGAATTTTCATCCTTTAAATAAGATATGCAATCATGTATATTTAACTTTTAGGCAATGGTGTGGTCCTTTAAAACTTAGAAATGATTTGAAACAAACAAGTATAATCCAAGCTTTAATCATTTA
>OU015503.1:64052221-64089721 GCA_907164885.2 Dolomedes plantarius | reverse complement strand
ATCTGATTAGTGTTTCGGGGCATCAAAAAGTCGCCAAATGCCGCCAAATTTGTAGCCAAGCTCACCCTAATTGCCTAAAATATCGCCAAGAGGATAACTTTTTTTTTTAAATCTAACGCTCAGCAACAGTAAACAAACGGTATTTATTACAAAACAAACATAATTTCAGAAGATGTAAAACATGTTTTCAAATGTTTAGAAATATATACAGATATTTATAACAATCTGCATTAAAATATGTTTTTTAGTTCAACTGATTGAGTTTTTCACAATACGGTAAAAAAAAGAGTTAATTTTAAACTAATGCAAAATTATATTAAATTGCAAATTATGAGAGAATAAACACTTTTGTTAGCAAAATTTAATGAACATTCCCACAGCACAATTACATATTTTATATTCTAAAAGTCCAGAGTCACTACCTGAAATAGGATTGCTCGATGTTATGTTTCAAATAGTTGCAAATGTATACAAGATGTATCTTCCCTTCCTGTCAAAAGTAACAGTAACTAGTGAAAACATTTGACAAATCGATTTCGAAAAATCTTGCACTTTTCAAGGGATAAAGTAAAACTAGACTAAAAGAAAAAATATAGTCGAGAAACTTTAGTAAATTTCAAATACTCTGGCACTCTTTTAATACCTATACAAATGGTTGCCTCAGAAAATGTTTGATATTGTTTCTTCAATAAAAAAGGAAAATTATCGATATTATATGAGGAAAATATTGCATTTTAACACCAGGAATCGAGCATTAGATTTCTCAAAATAAAAATAAGAAGAGAAAATATAAATACACTAAAGCGTTTCATATAAATAAAATCTCCGTAAAACACTCATACTTTATAATAAAAGGCATTTTTGTTGTAAAAAAATGGTTTATTGTGATAAATAAATGTTTTAAAATAAAAAGCATTTTTTCATCTATAAATGCTTTAATTTTTTGTTTGATGTAAATAATTTAAAATAAGAATTTTTTCATTAATAAATGCTTTAATTTTTCGTGACATATAAATGATTTAAAATAACTTTTGTTATTCATAAATGCTGAATTTTTTAAAAAATATATAAATCATTTGAATGCTTTCATTTTTGTTACATACAAATCATTTAAAATAAAAGGTATTTTTTCGTAAATAAATGCTTAATGTTTTATTACATATAAATGTTTAAAACAAGGGCATGTTTTCATTCGGAAACACTAATTTTTTGTTAAATGCAAATGCTTTAAAACATTAAGCCTTGTTTTCATTAATAAATGCTTTTATTTTTTGTTACATATGAATGACTTAAAATAATAGGCAATTTTTCATACACAAATGCTTAATGATTTGTCACTTATGTTTAAAAAAAGGCATTTTTTCATTCGTAAATACTTGAATTTTTTATTACATATGAATGACTTAAAATAACAGGCAATTTTACCATACATAAATGATTAATGATTTGTCACCCATAAATGTTTAAAAAAAGGCATCCTTTCATTCGTAAATACTTCAATTTTTTGTTACATATAAATGATTTAAATTAAGAGTAATTTTTTCATAATTAAATGCTTAATTTTTTGTTATATATAAATGTTTTACAATAAAGGGCATCTTTTCATTCATAATTGCTTTAATTTTTTGTTATATATAAGTGATTTAAAACAAAAGACATTTTTTTCATTTAAATTATTTAATTTATATTAGCTCTAAGGTGTATAATCTATACATTTCTTCATTTCTGTCATTTATAAGTTCAACGTCTAACAGGATGGAAAAATTATTAATTTAATCAATTACACTTTTGTGAATATTTTAAAAATCGGACCGAGTTTTTTCCCTACAGTTCTTACACGTTAATGTTTAAGAGAAACATATTTTTTATTATATATAATTGAATTAAAACCTGGTTTTTTTATGGCGATCAACAAAGATTACGATAAATTAAGATCTCAAAAAAGTGTAGCAAATTATTTATCCGTTTCGAAAATATTTTTATTCTATCTTTCAAAAAATGGCATACTTTAGATTTAATCCTCCCTAAAAAAATTTAATACAGCATGAAACGCGATACGTGCTAATTCTCGCTGTATTTTTTTCCTGCTCCTTATCTATCGAAAAATTGAAATTTTAGTAGTAAAAGATTAAACAGCGATTTGAAAACATAGACTTTCTATTTTTTAATAAACATAATCAGCTTACTTCATGCCTAAAAACCACAGCGGAAGCACAGTAGAGCCATTGGGCTATTTATTGATAAAGAAGTTTACTTTAGTGTCTGTTCTAGTCTGATCATCTCCGGACTTTTCCTTCTTCGATTATATTAACTCTTTTTTTATTTTTAATCATAAACTGTTCGCAATGTAATTCTACTAACAGCTGCTATAGTGAACTGTAGCGCGAGATTTCTATAAATAGATCACTTCCTGTATAGCGCGCATGCGCATTGATTTTCAACACTTCGATTCCCGCGTTAAGTAAATTTTTGTCACTTCGAAAGGGTGCTTCTTACTAAGAGCACATTCTATTTTCATTAAATGTTATTCTTAATATTAATTCTGTTGACTTTCGTTTCTTTTGTCGTTCGATTTAGAAATTGTTAACCACTGAACCTCATGTTGACTACTTCCATTTGGTGCATCGGCACTGGAAGTTTTGATTTGAAATAAATTCATTAGAATAAAACTCAGTTGGCGTTTTCGTTCCCTTGTGGTAGGTTTTGTTAGGTGAAAAATGCTCGTACTTCGGTTGGGAAGAGCGACGCCATTGTGATTTCGTTTATGGATTAACACGGATTTGATGCCTTTCCAAGGTAAGAAGAATATTTTTATTAGATGCTCCAGAGCTCAATTATTTGAAACTATTAGAAGAGCTTGATTGAAGATTTGAAAAATTGTTGATTTAGTTGATATAACTGTAGAGATTTATTTAGTTTCTGAGTATAGAATTCCAATTTCATAGAAGTGTTGAAAAATTGTTGATTTAGTTGATATAACTGTAGAGATTTATTTAGTTTTTGAGTATAGAATTCCAATTTTATAGAAGTGTTGAAATGTTGAATATGAATATGAATATATAGTAGAATTTTGATTTATTGAATATTGTTGAAGTGTCACATAACTTGAGAGATGGATGAATTGTCGAAACAAAAAAAGATTAGAGGCGTTGTTCGCGCCGCAGTAACTAGATTTTTGAACAAACTCGAAAACGAATTTGATCAGTTATATACTGAAGAGCTATTAGAACAGAATTTAATTCAACTTTTGGATTTAATTAAACAAATAAAAGATTTAGACAAGGCAGTTCAGTCTCTTATAACAGAAGAGAAAGAATTTGATTCTGAGATTAATTCTGCTGTTGATTATAATAGTAAAATGACACTGTGGAATGCAAAGCTTTCCGCACAACTGAAAATTATTTGTCGTAATGTTGATCGAAATATATCGAGTCAAGATGATGGTAGAACCAGCGAAAGCAGTGCTAGTGGAGTTTCATCAATCTCTCAAAATCATTTGAAAACTGTTAAATTACCTAAATTGAATATTGATAAATATTATGGAGATCCTTGCAACTGGCTAGAGTTTTGGAATAAATTTCAGAACGCAATCAATAAAAATGAAACTTTATCACTTATTGATAAATTTAGTTATTTAAAATCTTTGTTAGGCGGTGTTGCCGCTAACGTAGTTAATGGATTCGCACTAACTGAAGAAAATTATAAAGAAGCCCTCTGCCTCTTAGAACAGAGATTCGGCAAAGATTTCCTGGTAATAAATGCCCACATGAACAGATTATTAAATTTATACCCTGTTAAAGATACAAATAATATAACTGGATTACGTAAACTTTATGACACCTGTGAGGTGCAAATTAGAAGTTTAGAATCACTCAACGTAACCTCTGGAATGTATGGCCATTTATTATACCCTATTTTAATAAAATTAATTCCAGAGGAGTTATCCTTAGCATTTAATAGAAAACGATTGGATCAAGAAATGAATCAATTTGATGTTTCAGAATTATTGAAATTTCTTAAAATCGAAATAGAATGTAGGGAATCTTCCATTTTGTTTCAAAATTCAAAAATTGAAAGAAAAAAACCAGTCAATCAGCATTCGGGTTCAAAATATCAACATAATTTTAGCTATAATAATTACAATGCTCGTGAGACGTCGCGAAATCAAAGTCGTCCTTTCATTTCATCTAATGTAGACAAAACAGTAGAATATTTAGCGCCAATTTCAGAAACGGCATGCCTCTACTGTAAAGCAACAAACCACAATTCTGAACATTGCAATAGCATAACTGTTGATGAAAAGAAGGAACTATTAAAGAAACAAGCGCGTTGCTTTCTGTGCTTACAGCAAAAACACAGAATAAAAGACTGTAGGAAAAAGGAAATGTGTGATATTTGTAATCATAAACATAATCGGTCTATTTGTTTTCAATTTGGCAAAACGATTGACGATAAAGTTGTTACCGCAGTTTCGCATTGCCAAGAAAATATTAAAAACAATTCGGTAGCAAAAAACCAGTCAGGAGTTTTATTGCAAACCTGTACTGCGATGATTAGATCTTCCTCAAACGAAGAAAAAGAACCTGTTAGGATTCTTTTAGATAATGGATCGATGAAAAGTTTTATTAATTGTACAATTTCTCAAAAATTAAGGCTTCCCGTAATAAGAACCGAAAAGCTTTCTGTTTATGCCTTTGGTGTTAAGGAAGCAACTCAAAAAATTTATGATGTTGTAAAAGTCCGTCTGGAAAATAGAGATGTGCCATCTTTGAACATTGAAATTGAAGCATTAGTTACAGACCAGATTTCGGCAGCTAACATACCAACCCCTGACCTAAACATATCTAAAAGCTATAAATATTTAAAAAATCTACAACTTGCAGATTCCTATAATTATAGAGACAATGAAATAGTTATTTTAGTTGGATCAGATTTCTATTTTAACATAGTAAGTGGCAGAATTAAACGATTAGATGATAAACTTGTAGCTTCAGAAACACTGTTTGGTTGGTGCCTTCTGGGAAGAGGGAGTGTAAATCATGAGTTGGTTAGTATGAAAGTTGCAGTTGAAGAGAAGACCATTTGTGATCAGTTGAAAGAGTTCTTTGAACTCGAAGGCATTGGAATCAGTGCAGAAGCTGATGCCAAAGATGAAATTGAAGAGGAGATAATGAGAAATTTTAATGAAGGAATTTCATTTCAGAATAGACGCTACAAGGTCAAGTTACCATGGAAACCTGAAATGATGCAGATGTTAGATGATAATAAAGAAGTTGCCAACAGGAGATTCCAAACGCTTAAGAAATCATTCATTAATGATCCTTTATTTTTTACAGAATACCGAAAAGTTCTCGATGACTATAGGAAAGAAAATATCATAGAACCTGTAGAGAGGGGAGCGAAAGAAGTGAACTGTTTCTATCTCCCACACAGAGCTGTAATTAGAAATGACAAGAGTACTAGTCGTCTGCGCATCGTTTTCGATGCCTCCTCTCATGGAAAAGGAAAAATTTCTTTAAACGATTGTTTGTATGCTGGTTTAAACTTATTACCTGATCTCTTTAATCTTTTATTAAGATTTAGAACGAACCCCATAGCTATTACTTCGGACGTCAAGGCAGCGTTTCTGCAAATAGAAATAGATGAGGAAGACAGAGATTTTACAAGATTTCTTTGGAGCGAAAGCCACACAGCAGACCAGAACCTTCAAGAATACCGATTGACACGAGTTTTGTTCGGGGTCACATCCAGCCCATTCCTGTTGAACGCTACAATTAAATACCATCTGAAGGGGTATGTAGAAATCTTTCCTCATACTTGTCAGTTGTTGCATGATTGTCTATATGTCGACGATTATATTTTCGGTGAAAAGACTGTTGACATAGCACTTACTACGTGCCTACAAAGTCATGATATTTTTAAAGAAGCCAGTATGTATTTAAGAAAATGGAGAACTAATTCTCCAGAATTATTAGCTAAATTAAAAGCGCTTGGATTTGAAGTTGAGGACTTTGAGGACTCTTTTGACAAACCTTTAGTTCCTTCAAAAGTTCTGGGAGTTGGATGGAATCCTAAAAACGATGTGTTTTATTTTGATACTCAAAATATTGAAAAATGCCTGTTTAAAGGGAACGAGACTAAAAGATATGTACTGCAAATTGCCGGTCGAATATTTGATCCAATCGGTCTTTTAGGTCCGTTCACAATTCGTATCAAATGCTTACTACAGGAGATATGGTGCCTTGGGTTAGATTGGGATGAGAACATACCAAAACAGACTGCTATGATTTTTAAAGAATGGTGTGATGACATAAAAAAGTTAAGTGAAATTCGTGTACCCCGTTACTATTTTGCACATGCCTTAAATCAAGACATTGACAATATTCAGTTGCATTTCTTTGCGGATGCATCTATCAAAGCATACGGGACAGTTGCTTATTTGCGTGCAAAATTGAAAGACAACACCGTTGTGATTAGTTTTGTTGCATCTAAAGGAAGGGTAGCCCCCTTGAAGACTTTATCCTTACCAAGACTCGAGCTAATGGGAGCCCTGTTGTCAGCACGGTTAAGCGACAAAATAATTAAAGGTTTAGAGTTTCCGGTTTCCAAATTTTTTTGGACGGATTCATCCATTACATATTTTTGGATAAAGGGCTCACCTGACAGATTTAAAGTTTTCGTAAAAAATAGGATAAAGGAAATTCACAAATACACTAATCCAACTCAATGGGCTCATTGCCCTGGGAAAGAAAATCCGGCGGATTTGATTTCACGTGGACTCGCAGTGTCTGAATTAAAAAACAGTGATTTGTGGTGGCAAGGACCATCTTGGTTAAAACAAGACGAATCCACCTGGCCTAAGAACTTAGAACCATCTAAGGATATTAAATGTGAAAAGAACCAACAGACACTTGAAATTAAAACAATTACTGCTTTAAATACAAACGTTTTAGATAAGAATCAGGACTTTGATAGTTTTATAACTAAATATTCCTCTTTTTCCAAATTGATTAGAGTAACTGCTTACTTAATTAGATTTAGTAATAATTGTAAACTTAAGCAAATGGATAGAAAAAAGGACAACTTAAGTGCAACTGAGTTACAAAATGCCACAAATGTTTTAATTAAGAGAATACAAGCTTCTGAATTCAGTACCGAAATTAAATGCTTGAAGAACAACCAACCTCTGCCAAGAAGTAGTAAGATTTTGTCGTTAAACGTTTTTATTGACGGGAACGGATTTTTAAAGGTTGGCGGACGATTGAAGTTTTCTGAACTACAAGAATCACAGAAACATCAAAAACTCTTACCTAAATCACATCACTTTACTCAGCTACTCATTAACTATTACCATATCAAATCTTTGCACTCTGGAACACAAACCACACTTTATTTGATTCGCCAACAATATTGGATACCCTCTGGTCAAGATAGGGTGCGAAGAGTCATTAGTAAATGCTTGACATGCTTTAGATCAAAAACTCAAACTATTAACCAAATAATGGGTGATCTGCCTAGAGACAGAATTGTACCTTCTAGACCTTTTGAAAAAGTAGGTCTTGATTTCGCTGGACCTATCTTAACTAAACCTAATCTGAAAAGATCCAGAGTTATAATAAAATCATACATCGTTATATTTATTTGCTTTTGTACAAAAGCAGTTCACTTTGAGGTCGTATCAGACTTAACGACTGAAGCATTCTTAGCTTCATTGCGAAGATTTGTGTCAAGACGTTCGAAACCATCTCTCATTTGGAGTGATAACGCCACCAATTTTAAAGGCGCTAAAAATATTTTGAATTCCTTATTTCAAATTTGCAAGTCTAACCCAGTACAGAATTTCAGCGCTGAAGAAGGCATTCAATGGACTTTCACACCACCTGCATCACCTCATTTTGGAGGCTTGTGGGAAGCCAACATAAAATCAATGAAGAGAATACTCCTGAAAATTGCAAAAACCACCATTTTAAATTTCGAGGAGTTAAATACAATAGTAGTTCAGATAGAGAGTATTCTTAACTCTCGTCCCCTGTGTCCAATGTCTGCGGACCCCAATGATCTACAGCCATTAACTCCAGGGCATTTCTTAATTGGTGCCCCTATTGCGTCGTTTCCTGAACCTCATACTGCTCCAGATTCCTTTTCTCCTTCCTCTAGGTGGGGCTTGATTCAAGAGATGAGGAAAAAGTTTTGGGACAGATGGACCACAGAATATTTAAACCAGCTGCAGACAAGACCAAAGTGGACCCAAAGACGACAAAACCTAGAGGTAGACCAACTTGTACTGCTAAAGGAGCCCTGCAAGACACCCTTGGAATGGAACCTTGCCAGAGTCATTGGAGTTCATCCTGGAGCTGACGGAGTGGTACGAGTACTGGACTTAAAGACATCTAAGGGAACCTTCCGCCGAGCGATCACGAAGGTTGTGCCCTTACCCATCAGTGAAGATGTTGGACAGCCGTCCAACGGTGGCCGGGATGTTCTAGTCTGATCATCTCCGGACTTTTCCTTCTTCGATTATATTAACTCTTTTTTTATTTTTAATCATAAACTGTTCGCAATGTAATTCTACTAACAGCTGCTATAGTGAACTGTAGCGCGAGATTTCTATAAATAGATCAGTTCCTGTATAGCGCGCATGCGCATTGATTTTCAACACTTCGATTCCCGCGTTAAGTAAATTTTTGTCACTTCGAAAGGGTGCTTCTTACTAAGAGCACATTCTATTTTCATTAAATGTTATTCTTAATATTAATTCTGTTGACTTTCGTTTCTTTTGTCGTTCGATTTAGAAATTGTTAACCACTGAACCTCATGTTGACTACTTCCAGTGTCAATGGGCTATTTAATCAAGAAGATTACAATGCATCTTCTTATAATAAATAGAGTTTGCTCGTGGCTATTTTCTTCATACTCTCCATTTTTACCTACTTATTTTTAGTACACTTATAAGCTCCTACCATATTATATTTGAAGAACTTAATAAGTAATTTGTCAGTTTAATGCAATCGATTTTTGTCGATTTAATTCATTAATTATCATTTTTAGTAGATTTTATCATTTTTTAATTCATCATTATTGAATACACATTGCAACTAATCAGTTATACATTTTGTGAACTCTAGCATTTTTCTTAACGGTTCGGATATAGCGAACCACCGTACAAAGCGAACAAAATCTTGGGTCCCTTGAAGTTCGTTATAAGAGGTACGTATTATAGTTTTCGACTGTATGGCACAGTACTTATAGTCATTGCAGTATCAAACGTAACGAAACCCATTAAATTATGTATAATACGAAAACGACGGGACCAAAATTTTCGTTCGTTATATCCGTGAGTTCGTTATATTCCGGTTTCGCTATAACGGACTTCGACTGTATTCACTCTATAACAAAAAATCGAAGCACCAACAAGGGCTTATCCGATTTCAATGAAATTTCGTTAAAGGGAGCTCCTGCCCATCAGAACTGCGCATCCAGCAGGTATAAATAAGGAGCGATTCGGGACCTGATTTTAAAAATTTCTGTTTCCTATCGACTGCGGTATCTTACGTTGAATACAAAAATGCTTCGCGGATGAATTTGTGTTCATAAAGAGCACATTTCACAGTTTGAAAGCGGCCGTATCATCGAATTGAAAGAAGCTGGTTGGACACATTGAAGACTAACTCGATATCTGGGTCGAGACCATGCAGCGATTACACGATGCTGGCAAGGGTCGGTCGACAACGAGAGATTTAAATGTCAGGACCACATCGATCCACCTAGGTTGGGTTTGGAACGCTACGGTGAACTTTTTGCTACACGAGGGCTAATGAGACCGAGACCTACAGTTTAAAGCCGATTCCGAACCAACAGTGCAACAGTGGCAACATCCATGCCAATAGTGGGACTCGAACCCACGGATCTGAACAGAATGCCAGCACCCTAGCCATTCGCCCATCACTGGTTCGATCCACCTAGACCACAACATAATGGGAAGACAAAGCGATTGTAGGATCAGCTGTCACGCAACTGGATTCGTCGTTATCAACCATCCGACGTGTGGCCCGCCCACTTGCGTCCAACATGACCATTGGCAGATGACTGACAGAGCGGAATCTACGGGTTAAGTACACAAAACGTACTGTTGCAGTATTGTGTTTTGTTTTACATTTTTGAGTGTAAGTAATGTATTGACAGTTTTCACTAACTAAGCAGATAGTGTTAGACAGTTTCGAGATTTTGTGAGATTCTTGCACCTCTAACACGCCCAATGTATTTGCGTAACAGGACCGAAAGTATATGCGTAACTCAAATAACAAATTCTCTTATTAAGTGCACTTTGTCTGTAAACGTAAGCATATAAAGCTGATAGAGTTAGCTGATTTTTGATCTCGTAGGGATATTGCATCTCTAACAAGCAGCGGACGCAACGTGTTTGCATAACGGCAAAGAGCAAATGCTCTTAGTAACTGTGGTATGTGTGAAGACGTAAGCATATGATACAGAGGTGTTCTATAACGATATCCCTAACTTTTACATGGATTTACCAAAGGGACGAGAACTTTCCGTATTCCGTTTCCATTTTGTGACGCTGACTGGCTTGTTCTTCCTTCTATTATTTAAATTTTGATGGTTATGCACATATATGAGGCGGGGAAAGGCAAAGTGGTATAAGTCAGTAAGTCGAGTTGTGTAAGTCCAAACTGTAAAAGGTACTGTAAAAGTTTTACTGTAAAAAGTACAGAAAATTCCACTATAAACTGAATAAATTATAATTCATAATAATTATTATAATATTGCAAATAATAATTATTTTCAATTCCACTATAAATTGGACATGTAGATTGCATTTTTGCCCTCAAATAAAAAAAGTTTAAAAGGTGACTTATAACACTTCGCCTTTCACTGCCCCATATAAATGTTTAGCTGTATCTGAAAGTTCACGACATCTCGGAACAAACTCACTTAGTCTGGTTTCACGTATTTGTCAGCAGACATCACATTCACTTTCCGACCTCTTTGATTAATCGATGGAAAAAAAAAGTCTCAAATTTCTAAGTAAATAAACGGATATGAGTGGGAAATTTTTTGAAATACGTGACAGATTGATGTGAAATTCAAATCTTGTTACCATCAAAACATAATATGTAAAAATATAACTCCACAGAATGTGACAATGGGAAAAGAGTCTTGTTTTCTCAAATGAATATAAATTGAGGTGTTTTTTTCTTTCTTTGCAATAAAGCTTGCCAGTGAAATTTATGCATAAAATGTGCAGAAATTTGTGGTTTTGCTGTTCATGTTCAGCAATAATGACATTGTTCCCTAGATGTAAAATTCAGTCTTAACAAATTAGAATTTTTTGCAACGTAATAAATAGTAAGGACTTTTCGACCCTTCTCATGATCTACATATTTATGTTTTGTTTGTTGTAATGTACAAAAAATTCCTGTTTAGATTTTTCTCAATTCTACATACAGTTTTGGCGAATGCCTAGGTAAATGAGTTAATCTGTTGATCAACATTCTGACAAAAGTTAAGTTTAAGAAGAACCAAATTTGTAGTAAATAAACCTTAAAACATGAATGGCATGAGACAACAGATATTTTATATCATAGTTCCTAGTGTATTCTACATAGCTGATACCAAAAAGTGTTCTTTGTTGACTGCTGTAGGCTGTAATATAATTCTCTCAGTTGTTATTATATTTAAAGAATGGTTCTAGTTCAGTCAAGTGGATCTATGCCAAGATGAACGGAAAGCAAATGGTTCGAATACACCTCTAAAGCAACGAAAAAGTTTGTAAATGTTATTTGTTGGGTCTAGCAACTTACTTCTCAAAATAAGGAGACAATGTATTTAGGGATCAGAATTAAAGTCAATATTTGACATTTAATGGCAGCAAAAAAAATGATCAACTTTTTTTTTATTATCAGAAGAGGAGCAAGAAAACGCTTACTAAATAAGCCAAGGTATGCAAAATATTTTTTAGGTGGAGAGTATTTTTTAGTTTTTCAGAGTGTCAAAAGATTTCTGAACGGTTTGAACATTATTACATTAAGTCAAATAAAAGAAGATATATTGCCGGTCAAATAAGAAAGTTTAACCGAGTTATCTATCAATATTTTTGGAACGAAGTTCTTTTACGCGGCTTACAGTAGAGTGAACTGGCAGAAATCGTCACGTAAGGAAAAAGCGTTATGCCCCCTCCAGGGGACCAAACCCTCTCTTTCTCCTTATTAGAGCCTTTGAAACCTACCGGGATGGCGTGGTGCTATCTGCTTGGTCTGGAGTGTGACAGTTCCCGAGTTCGTCCCTCGGCGGTGCTGTCAGGTTTATATGGTGATTGCCTGGTATTCTTGTGTTTAGGCACTGGTTATTTTGTTTGTTATTATTTTAATTCACACGGGATTTATATTGTGTCATTATTGCAATTTTATAATGGAAAGTCGAGATACAGAAACTGCGGTTGTATGTGTGTGTGTGTTCGTGCGAGCATCGAGATTCGAGCAGCAAGCATTGTGCGCGGTCAGCTGTGTAACCCCCATTCTAAACACGTGTAAATATTATTCAAACTTATTTTTTGTTTGTTATTGTTTGAATTCACACGGGATTTATATTGTGTCATTATTTTTTTTTGTTGGTGATTAAATAATAAAATTAATCCGATTAAAAATTATGCTAGGTAACATCTAAATCAAAATAATTAATTTATATATTAACATTTTTAATTGTAATAAAATAATTAATTTAAATATTAAAATTTTTAATTTTAATAAAAAAAATTAGATTTCTTTTTACTTGCTTGGTATTGTCCGAACAACCTTAATAATAATAAAAAATTATATTAATTTTTATTAATGTTTTAGAAAAAAAATGCTGAACGTGCTAAAAGATATAGAGATAAATTGAAATTAAAAAAGCAATGTGCTGAACTTGACTGTGTTCTTTCATCGAAAGAAGATTCATTACCGACGGTATTAATCGAAAATAATAAAGAAACTAATCATCGCCATGATACAAACTGTGAAGAATTAATCTATAGTCAGTTTTAAATTCAACAACCAATAAATATTGAAGCTCAGCAAGTAATAAGTCCAAGTTTTCCATCATTTGAAGCCCCATACGAGGAATATGATGAATGTTCAACGCCTAACGTCCTATTACATCATGATATAGATATTGCTGGCGACGGTAACTCCCTTTTTTCATCTCTCATAAGAATTTTGCATCTTCAAATATCTGCATAAGTCCTTCGACAGCAACTTTATAATTCGTCCTACTTAAATGCTTGTCAAAATCCAATTGGTGCAAGAAGTATACTAAGCAGTGAATTTGAATACGGAGATTTAGATTGTTTATTCATATTTTCCAGAACATACAATCAAAATATATGCGTGTACTTTCATTATTTTAATTATAATACAAAAAGAGAAGTTGTTCGTTTTTGTTATTTAAAAATACACTAATATAATCAATAGAAATCTACATATTAAATCACGTTTAGAGTTGAAAAAATAACGTGAGGAACTTTGTTCCTGACGGGGGTCCCCCGACAACACAACTTTTTTTTTTGGCATAATTTATTCAGGATCTATAAAGTACCAATAAAGGTTAGAATGGAATATTTCATTTGATTATTTATAAATAAATATTTTTCTCAGTGCAGAATAAAATTTGGTTTAATCCTTCATAAGTATATAACAGCTGATGAGGTAACTGGTCATGTGTTTCTGTTGTTGCCACTTAGTTTTACAAAATGGGCGTGAAGAAGTCGTAATTAACTTTTATTTAAAGGATTTTTCCTCTAAAATTTTAATTTAGGGTCTATATACAAAACTTTCTTGTGTAACTTAAGTTTGAGGGACATATTAAAAGCAAATTTCCGAGGAAAGTAATTTTAAATACAACTTTCTTCAGAATATCTTATTTATTTACAGCCGTATTTTTAAATTAAAATTTGTCCTAGACAACTTAATTGATTCTATCCAGTTAAGCTGCCTAGCTAATCTACGAATCTTAAGGCAATTCTCGGAGTCAAAAATGCAACTTAATGGCATCAACCAAATGTTGAAACCAAAAGCTGAAAATTACAGTAAATATCTGGTATAATTTGACAGGAGATATTGTCTTTGAAAAATTAGGCTGAAATTTATATCAAATATCTGATTATAATTTGACAAGGGATATTCCTTACCAAAAATTAGGCTGAAGATAACAGTAAATATCTGATTATAATTTGAGAAAGGATATTCTCTTCAAAATTTATGCTGAAGATTACAGTAAATGTCTAATTATAATTCTACATGGAATATTCTCTTAAAAAAATTATTGCAGGTAAAAACTACTAGTTCAAATGTTTTGTTCAAATCGTATGTATTGTAGAATTAATGCATCCTTTCCTCTGTAGATGGAAGTACAGACGTTTTCTAGGTATGACAAATTTGCGCTTAGTAAATTAACTACGGTCAATTAATAGCGTACTTTTCCATGACTTCCTGCAAACATCAATAATTGTAGGGATATTAAAGATTTTGTAATTATAGATTTTAACTGTGAATTTAAATATAATGTTCCTTAAGTTTGATAGGTTATTTAAGAAACTCTTTACATGACCAGACACATCGGGAATAAAATACCGTAAAACATAAAAATATTTCAAAAAGAACATCTAAACTAAAAATAAATTACATCCTAGAGGTTAGAACGTGAGATTTCGGCACTGATAATGTTCGGTTTGGATCTCGAAAAGCGCCACTGAACTTCTTCGTGTCTACACCGGGTATGGGCACGTTATCTCTCCTCCCTACTCCAGTGTCCCCTCTCAGGGTTCTCGGTTCAAATTAAGGTGGCATCAGGGGGCAAACCTGGTTCAACTATACGCTGTCCCATTACAGGAAACTAACAACATCCGCGATATTCGTGACGAATGTCAAAAGACAATGTGCAAAAAAAGTATGAAATAATAATTAAAATACTATTATAATTCCAAATTAAAATTAATCGAATTTTATATTATGATGTAATTTAATCTTAATAAATATTCTAATTATAAAAAAAATTATGATTTATAATTTACCATACGTAATTGTATGGCACTATTTAAATTAAAATATTTTATTTATATATAATATTTGATTTCTGAATATCAAATATCAATTGCAATAAATATTTAATAAGTTACCCTCAACAGCATAAAACTTTTAACATAAAATATTTCATTTGCGTATTATTTACATTAGCGGTGTTAACGTTGAGTATTTCATTCTGAATTTATTTTGGAAAGGTAAATCGCGCTCTGAAATCTGCAAATGCAATATAATCCTTCTGGTAAATTCCTTCTAACAATAGCTCTTATGAAATTGGAAACTAGTTTTCCGATTTCTTAAGTGTCGTTGAAAAGAAAGGGAAAAGATTCTTTTATGAGTGAGTGCTCTTAAAAGTTCCAGGTATAATTAAAGTGGGTCTCTTCACCGTTAAAAGTAATATTTCTCAAATGCAGTGTAAATACTTAACAATATCCCTTTAATTATGAAACGCATCGACACACACAGAAACGCAAAAAAAAAATAATTCTTCTCTTCAAATAAATATTGATTTGATTCTAGACTTACTAAAAGTTTCAAATCATGAAGACAACGTAAGTAGCACATTATTGCACTTTTAAAAGTAATTTTATAAGTCAAACACGTGTGCATGTACATAAATATATTAAAACATTAAGTTGATATTCATAACTATCGAAATATTGCAGTGCAAATACTTAACATCATCCCTTTAATTATGAAATTATCCAGACACACACACACACACACAATATGCTTCTCTTCAAATAAACATTGATTCTAGACTTATTGAAAGTATCAAATCATGAAAACAACTGAAATAGCACAATATTGCACTTTTAAAAGAAATAGTATAAGTTAATCACGTGTGCATGTACAGAAATATAAAGCATTAAGTTGATATTCATAACTATCGAAACATTTCAGTGCAAATACTTAACAATATCCCTTTAAATATGAAACTTATCCAGACACACACACACGCCAAAGTAAAAAAAAAATCTTCTCCTCAAATAAATTCTATTTGATTCTAGACTTACCAAAAGTATCAAATCAGGAAAACAACATAAGTAGCACATTATTGCACTTTTAAGAGAAATAGTGTAAGTCAAACACGTGTGAATTTACAAAGATATATTAAAACATTGAGTTCATATTCAAAACTATCGAACATTGGAGTGCAAATACTTAACACTATCCCTTATAAAATGTATCCAGGCAGACACACACACACACACACCAAAAAAAATCTTCTCTTCAAATAAACATTGATTCTAGACTTACTGAAAGTATCAAATCATGAAAACAACGTAAATAGCACATTATTGCACTTTTAAAAGAAATGTAGTATAAGTCAAACACGTGTGCATGTACAAAAATATATATTGAAGCATTAAGTTGATATTCATAACTATCGAAACATTTCTGTGCAAATACTTAACAATATCCCTTTTAATATGAAACGTACCCAGACGCACACACACACAAAATAAAATTCTTCTCTTCAAATAAATTTTATTTGATTCTAGACATACTAAAAGTATCAAATCAGGAAAACAACGTAAATAGCACATTATTGCACTTTTAAGAGAAATAGTGTAAGTCAAACACTTGTGAATATACAAAGATATATTAAAACATTAAGTTGATATTCATAACTATTGAAATGATCGACTGATGAATAATCCAGATATGTAATCCCTATACGAAATTTTTCACGAAAGTTTTTCCATCCTTGAAAGCTTCCATGTTTGATAAGCTAGATATGTTCATACTGTACATTTTTCTTGAAATTCTTTCCACTGATGAATAATCCAAATACGTACGTAATCCTTATACGTAATTTTTCACGAAAGTTTTTCCATCCTCGAATGTTTCCATCTTTGATAAGCTAGAGACGTTCAGTCTGTAACTTTTTCTTGAAACTGTTTCCACTGATGAATAATCCAGATACGTAATCCCTTTACAATATTTTTCACGAAAGTTTTTCGATTCTAAAACGTCTCAATCTTTGATGAGGTAGGAATGTTCAGTCAGTAGACATGTTGTTAAAATTGTTATCCCTGAGGAATAATTCGTATGCGTAATCCATATCTGAAATTTTCCCCGAAAGTTTTTCCATACTCAAATGTCTCCATTTTTGATAAGAATGTTCAATCTGTAACATTTTCTTCAAACTGTTATCCCTAATTAATAATGTTGAAAAACAATTTCGTATTGTTTTAATTATTTTCATTATATAGGGATTAATTCATCTGAAAATACATTTTGAGTTAATAATTTTTTTTTTGCAAGGAATTTCCTTAAAGTGCAAACTTTGTCATATAAAAGCTCGTTGCATGAATACTTTATTGCGAATGAAAAATGTATTACAAAACTATACCGCATGATTCTGTTGGTCCTGCGGAATTCGCTTTTCATGTACATTTCAACAGAGCAAAAGAAGTGCATGACTTTTAGCTTTTTGGATATATGTTAACAAGAAAAGTTTTTATCGCGAAATTTGTCCATCCTCAAATAGTTCCGTCTTTGATAAGATAGAAATGTTCAGTCTGTAACGATTTCTCGGAACTGTTATCCCTGATGAATATTCTATTTGCGTAATTGCTCACGAAAGTTTTTTCCTCCTCCAGTGTTTCCAACTCTGATAAGATAGAAACGTTCATTCTGTAACATTCTCTTGAAAGTGTTATCCGTGATGAATTATATTGAAAATGTCCTTTGAATTTTTAAAATTCTTTTCATAATAAAGGATTATTTGGGCTAGAAAATATCATTCAGAATTATTAAATTCCCATAAAAAGAGTAGAAAGTTCCTGAAGGTAGAGGCTTTGTTAAATAAAAGCCCGTTACACGGATACTTTTCTATCGATAAAGAATTTCTTACGAAATTATATAGCATGATTTTGTCATATACGTGTTTTCCAGCTCATACTCCTCCAGTTATAAGTAAAGGTTTTACATGGATTGTTCAATATATATATATATATATATATATATATATATATATATATATATATATATATATATATATATATATATATATATATAAAATCTTAAAAAATCAATACGTAGACTTTGTCTACGGCAAAAAACATTTTAATTTTTTTTAAAAAATTGATACTTTTGTAGTGGAAACATTACTCAAGGTAAAAAATATTTTTAATACTAACACCTTTTGCTTTTATTTTTAACTTTATTTTTTTTCCTATCCTTAAACTTTCTCTGGTCTCAGAAATTCGAAGATCTTAACACTTCATATTATACAATATTCCATTTACTAACAACTCCACAGTCAAATTTAATTATGGCAAGCTCCTGAAAAAACCAAAGTTATTTTTTAGAAGTAGAGGGAACCAGTTCCCAGGAACTTCTACTCAGAATGTTGCTGATTGCTGATTGCTGATTGGACTACGAATAAAGGAATATTTGGTGATAATGAGGAATGTCCATAATATTGAAAAATGCAACTGAACTACTAAAAATTTGTTATTTCACTGAATCAAAATCGAGAATGACACAACAGAACCATAACCTGGTGACCATAGACCCACGTATATTGCTCAGTTACTACTATAAGGGAAGTTAATTTCGAAATCGTCAATCAACAATTAGTATTGCTCTAATGCCACTTGAGGACTCAGATATTGGCAAGAATTCAGGATATTAAGATACATAATCCATATACGTAATTTTTCACGAAAGTTTTTCCATCCTCAACTGTCTCATTCCTTGATGTGATAGGAATGTTCAATCTGTAAACATTTTCTAAAAATTTTTATTCCTAAGAAATAATCCATATGCGTATTCCATACATGTAATTTTTCAAGAAAGTTTTTCCATCCTCAAATGTTTCCATCTTTGATAAGATAGGAATGTTCAATCAGTAACATTTTCTTGAAACGATTTTCACTGATGAATAATCCAGATACGTAATCCGTACACGCGATTTTTCCTAAAAGTGTTTCCATCCTCAAATGTTTCAAATTTTGATAAGTTAGGAATGTTCATTCTGAAAATATTTTCTTGAAATTGTTATCCTTAAGGAATATTCCATATGCGTAATCCATATATGTAATTGTTCAGGAAAGTTTGCCATCCTCAGATGTTTCCAATTTTGATAAGATAGGAATGTCCAATCTGTAACATTTTCTTTAAAGTGTTATCACTAAGTAATAATCCCAAATACGTAATCCATGTGCGCAATGTTTCACGAAAGTTCTTCCTAAATTTAGTATTTGTGTTGAATTTTTTGTTTCCATATCAAAGCTGCAGAATTCAAGCCACAGAAATAATGTCATCTGCCGCTTTAAAAAATGTGTTATCGCTGTTATTAGCTCAAAGATCTGAATTAAAGAGTGCTATATAGTAAGTAATGTGTTTAATGATTCCGTGAATTTTTCGTTTTGGAAATAGACTCTGAAGGTCATTGTATTCTTTTGCATATGAATACATTTTTTGAAGCAGTACCGTATATAGTTCTAGACTTTTTTTAGCGCTATATGAACATCTCAAAAATTGGTTATATCCTTTAAAAACGAACGATAGAGAATGTCTATCCTAGATTACTAAGATCACTTAAAGAGTTTCCACAAATGCTACTAAAAAGGTAAAGTTTGTGCTTTCTAAATGATTGACAAATAATGGTATAGCATAGAGGAAATGTGTATTTTCTGAGAGGGTAATTTCTTTTTGTTAATTTCTGTGACTCGTAGTTTCCACTGCAAAGCAGCATCGCTGAAGCTTTAAAATTAATGCCACGTGCAACATGGTTACCTAGTCTGTTATTAGTCTGTGTTACTTAGTATGTGTAATAAGCTCAAAGAGCTATCACAAAGTGTGCCATTTAATTACGAATCTGTTTTTTTTATTAAAGTGATTTTTGTTTTGTTTGCGTATGCAGGCACCAGTGAACAGTGAATTCTTGTAAACTTGCTAGTTGAACACATTTGGGAAGAATAGCACTCAATGGTTTGTACTGCCTTTTGTTGAACTGTAGATCTGTAAACAAATTAGTCTACATTCACACTCTGCATGGCTCAATCTCATTGGCTCTGTTGCAGTAATATATTAGTTTTTTTAGCTTTAGTCTGATATCAGTACTTACTACAGCGTTCGGGGAGATGTAGTTTCGATACAATGAATTCCAAATTCCTTATCAAAGTTCAAGCGAAGATTCAAGTCGAGTTACAGGTAAAGTATTTTCCATATAAACTAGAGTAATCGCCAAATTTTAACCCCATGAGCAGCATCTAAAAGTAAGATTTTTGTTGCGCTCTCTGATGGCAACGGAAACAGGTTGTTCTACAGATATGAATGTCGACGTGAGATAGGGAGGCCGTGTTTTAACCTTCTCCTTAAGGGGTGGGATAGCATGTATCCCAAGAATGAATATATATATATATATATATATATATACACATATATACATATATATATATTATATATATATATATATATACATATATATATATATATATATATATATGTATATATATATATGTATATATATACACATATATATATATGTGTATATATATAAATATACATATATATATATATATGTATACATATATATATATATATTATATATATATATATATATATATATATATATATATATATATATATATATATATATATATATATTTATAAAAAAATCGTAAGGGATATTTATTTTTTTTGGTTAATATCCAATCGTTTGCTGCATTAGAAAGAAAAAGAATATCATTTTTGTCTATTTAGTTGTTATGCACGTGACGATAAATTTATTTAAAGTACCAGAAAAAGAAATCACGTGATCAACATTTAATAAATTAAATTCTAAAAATTAATCTTTAAAAATTCACCAAAAATCAGAAAATCAAGGTAAAGGTTCGAAAAAGATTTCATTTTAAAGTAATTTTTATGATCTTTCTCGTGATATAAATTTTATAACCCTCAATGTATTATTTTAAATGCAATCGTAAAAAAATTTTAAAAAACAGCTTAAAAATTTAATTTAAAAAGATCTAAGAAGAATTTTTGAAAAATCTTTCTTAGTGCACCCCTACACTATTAGAAGAATCGTCATGCAAAATTTCAGCCCTTTAGGTCCAGCGGTTTGGTCTGTGCGTTGTATGTCACTCAGTCAGTCAGTCAGTGAATGAATGAGTCAGTTACGGAACTGTTATATATATATATATACTAGCTGAAAACCCGCACTTCGCTACGGAGTACATTCAAAGTAAAAACATCGGTGAATGTATGCAATTAATGCCAATATATATATAATAAATACGACGATCAATGTATATAATTGATGTAAAATATATATATATTTATAAAAAAATCGTAAGGGATATTTTTATAGACAAAATAATGTAGAAGAAGATATTCAAATTAAATCTAATATAAAGAATACTAAAGAATATAGTAGAGTTAATATAGTACAGTTTCTAGAACATTTCTTTTACTGTATTTTAATATTTTTTTGGATAATGTCCAATCGTCTGCCGCATTAGCAAGAAAAAAAAAATTATTTTTTGTCTACTTAGTTTTTATGCACGTGACGATAAATTTATTTAAAGTACCAGAAAAAGAAGTCACGTGATCAGCATTTAATAAATTAAATTCTAAAAATTAATCTTTAAAAATTCACCAAAAATGAGGAAATGAAGGTAAAGATTCGAAAAAGATTTCATTTTAAAGGAATTTTTATGATCTTTCTCGTGATATAAATTTTATAACCCTCAAATTATTATTTTAAATGCAAACTTAAAAAAAGTGAAAAAAAACAGCTTAAAAATTTAATTTAAAAAAATCTAAGAAGAATTTTTCAAAAATCTCTCTTAGTGCACCCCTACACTATAAGAAGAATCGCCACGCTAAATTTCAGCCCTTTAGGTCCAGCGGTTTGGTCTGTGCGTTGTATGTCAGTCAGTCAGTGAATGAATGAATGAATGAATGAATGAGTCAGTTACGGAACTGTTTTATATATATATATATATATATATATATATACACATACATACATATATATATATATATATATATATATATATATATATATGTATATATATATATATATATATATATATATATATATATATATATATATATATATATGTATATATATATATATATATATGTATATATATATATATATATATATATATATGTATATATATATATATATATATATATATGTATATATATATATATATATATATATATATATATATATATATATATATATATATATATATATATATATATATATATATATATACATATACCCTTACAAAGGGAATATGAAATTTCCCTTTCTAAAGAGGGAATCGGAAAAATGAACCCTGTAAGCTAAAGGTTAAATGTAAAGAAGTTATCATGGTGAATAAAAATGTGTTGTGCTGATAAAACGACTGTTGTTTAAGAAAGTAAAATCCTGACACTGCGAAAGGGTATTTCGCTAATACTAGCTTATTTAAAAAACATCTAATAAAAGAACTTTTCTTTAAAACCTCTACTTTGGAATGAAATACACGTGCAAATTTATTCCCAATCAGTAAGTTTTTTCAATATTTCACAGAAAAGTAAGGTTTTTTTTAAAAAGACTCAACTGATATTTCATAAATATTTAATAATTAATTGAAGAGATGTAGTTTTATTATTCGATACAATAATGTATGTCTTCATGTATGTCTGAGAAGAAAAAAACTTTTGATTATAATATTATCTATTGGTTTGCAGCTTTCATAAATATTTAAACATTCTCCTTTCTTATAACTTACCTTAGAGCAACAAGGGATGGAAATTAGTTTTAGTTTGTTTCATTTGAAAAAAATTTATTAATTATCACAAGATAAATGTTTATAGTTGATATTGCCAGAAACTTTGAAAAGTAATTAATGTAGTTAATTAAACCAATAATTTAACTATACTGTTTTCTGTTTATATTACAAATTACAAAACAATCAGCATAAATAGTTTTCATGAATGGTTATGAGCCAAAAGTACATTAAATGATATTAAATTTTATATTTTCTTATTTAGTAATAATGTTCAATTAATATTTTAACTTCCGTTTTTGAATAACTAGTAACGCCGAGTTAACATTTTTTTTGGAAATTAACTTTGTCATAAAAGAATGATTCATTATTTATCGATCAAATGTGATCATTCAAATTTTATGTAAATACCTCTTCTTTTATGGTAATCTTAGTCTAGCGAAGAATGTAACATAAAATATAAAAATAATAACTAAGTGGTAAACAAATAACCCTTCAATAATAATTTTTATGTCATCACTTGCCTCAGGGCTACATTATATTAACGTATATGTTATTAGATTATATAGCTTTTAATGTATTGCATTCCAAATAAATTCGGAGTTTTAATGTAATAGAGATTTAAAAGAAACGTTGGTTTAATATGTTTTAAATTTGTCTTAATAAAAGCATTTATGAAACCTCTGAGGCATTCAAAAATATCATGCAAGTTGAATATATAGTAAGATAGGAAGATATAAAATGAAGGATAAAAGTTGTACTTCAAGTATACTGGTATTTTATAGAATCATAATTCTTTAAACATTAGGTAAATCGAATCTTTTGTTTGGCATTTTGATAGAAAATATCTAATTTGTGTGAAAACAAAACGAGTATTTCTACAGCCGAAACAAAACGTGAGTTTTCAATGAAGAGAAGATAAAATGAAGGATAAGAGTTTTACTGCAAATTTACTGGTAGTTTTAGATTCACAATTCTTCAAACCCCTAAATCGACTCTTTTTTTTTCCAATTTTTGATAGGAAATGTCTAAAATGTATCAAAATGAAACTAGTATTTCTACAGCTGAAATAAAACGTGAGTTTTCGATAACGATATGATAAAATGAAGGATAAGAGTTTCACTGCACCTGTACTGGTATTTTCTGGAATTACAATTCTTCATACCCATGTTTATTCGACTGACTTGTTTAAGAATTTGATAGAAAAATTGCCTCAAAACAAAGCATGTGTCTCTACAGCTAAAGAGAAAGTAATTTTTGAAATAAGAAAAGATAAAATGAAGGATATAAGTTATACTTCAAGTTTACTGGTATTTTATAGAATTACAATTCTCCAAACCCAAGGTTAATTAACTATCTTGTTTGAGAATTTGATAGAGAAAAATCTAAATTGTGTTAAAACAAAGCGTGTGTCTCAACAGCTAAATAGAAAGTCAGTTTTGAAATAAGAAAAGATAAAATGAAGAATAAACTGCAAATTTACTGGTAGTTTTAGAATCACAATGCTTCAAACCTAAGATTAATCGACTCTTTTCTTTAACATTTTGACAGAAAATATCTAAATTGTGTCAAACAAAGTGTCTCTACATCCAAAAAGAAAGTGAGTTTTGAAATAAGAAGAGATAAAATGAAGGGTAAAAGTTATACTGCAAATTTACTGGTATTTTCTAGAATTACAATTCTTCAAACACAAGGTTATTCGACTGTCTTGTTTGAGAATTTGATAGAAAAAATCTAAATTGTATCAAAACAAAGCATGTATATCTACAGCTAAAACGAAAGTCAATTTAGAAATAAGAAAAGATAAAATGAAGATAAAAGTTATACTGTAAATTTACTGGTAGTTTTAGAATCACAATGCTTCAAACCTAAGATTAATCGACTCTTTTCTTTAACATTTTGGTAGGAAATATCTAAACTGTGTCAAAACAAAGCATGTGTATTTACAGCTAAAAAGAAAGTGAGTTTTGACAAAAGAGAAGATAAAATAAAGTATAAAAGTTATACTGCAGATTTACTAGCATTTTATAGTTTTGCATTTCTTCAAACCCAAGTTTCCCCGACTGTCCTAACATATTGACAGAAGAATTTAAATCGTGTCAAAAGAAAGCATGCATTTCAACAAATCAACACAATATTTTTTTAATATTATAATTTGTTATCATAGTTGCTATTATACAAGTGCGCATGTCTGTCTTGCAATTATCGGGATGATGTTATTCCGACGGGAAATGGGGATTTTGACTTCCTTTTAGATGAAAAATAATATAGTAGATAGTTTCACATAAGCGACTCTCAACTTCAGAAAAGACTCCTCGAGTGACGTCTTCCATGGTAACCATAGAAACATACATTGTTCCTAATCTCCAGACTTAAACGTAACGTCAGAGCTGGATTTATGAAATGCATAAAGATTCCTGTTAGACGGCTGGCGTGCGTGCAATTTTTGAATTTGGCATCTTCATTCTATAGTGAAATAAATCTTATTTTAGCGACGAAAGCATAATAAATAATCACTCTGAATATTGTCCCTAAAAGATGTTTGTTTGGCGACAGATTGAACTAATATTTAAAAATGATAATTCAAATCTTAGAATATATTATTTCTCTTTATTATGATTAGTAAAATGTATTGTTGATATCAAAGCAGAATGAGTTTGATATTAACATTTATTTTCATAGCTTTCAATCTTTCGCGCAATTTCTAAACTTTTAATTTAAGTCTTAGGAAACATTTTATCTCGTTATTATGATAAGTAAAGTGTATGTGCTCAAAATATAATTTTTCTGATTTGCAATTTTTCGCACATAATCGAAAATATTTGCTTTCAGAAAATTTACAGTAATAAATATTTTAATAATGAATATCTAAATAATTAACTTTTAATGCATATTAGTAATCATAATAGTTAATATGTGTTATAAAAAAGCGAGATTATTAATTCCAGCTACTTGTTTATCAATAGACAAACTCATATTTCTACAATGAACATATTGAGCCAATATGTTATTTAATTTTTTTGTTTGGTTTATATATACAATGAATTTTATTTTCTCATTGTTTATAGTTTTTCTACTTGTTTATCATTAGACGAACTCATATATCTACAATGAACATATTGAGCCAATACGTTGTTTCATTTTTTTATTTGGTTTATATATACAATGAATTTTATTTGCTCATTGTTTATCATTACGCTACTTGTTTATAGCTAGACAAACTCATATTTCAGAAAAGAACGTATTGAGCCAATATGTTATTTCATTTTTTTATTAGGTTTATATAAGGAATTTTAAAGATATTGGCGCTTACAGATGGCATATTGTTGAAGTTTTGAAAATGCAATACTCTAGAAAACTTAAGTATTTTTAAAAGTTTTGTAATCAAAATTTTAGAATAATAAACTTAGTTTCATAAAATCAATGTTCTTATTGTTGCAAAATAGTATGGTGTTTCAAGTTTTTTTACTATTACCAGTTATTATGGATTGTTTTACAAAGGTCCACGTATGTGTACATTCGTCCTAATGGCTGATTCAGGCTTAGATACTATCTTTGGAATTTTGCATTGAGAGACCAATGAAGATCTTTTTTTCTCTCAATATTTATTGTTGCAAAATAAAAATATTTAATACTATGTCATTTACTGCTGTTCTATTAAAATAATTTTAAATATTAATCAAAATACATAAATATTAATATGATTTTTAAAAAATTTAAATTTTTATATTCAAATTACACTCATGGACAAAAAAATTAGCGCACCAAGAAATAATTGCGGGATTGTAATGAAACTTGCAATGAAGATACGTGTCGGGGAGATATGCAAATGATTAGAAATACAGCGTGATTGCTCATTACGTATAGCCGGTAGAGGGCGTGGAACATCGTACTCTGTGGAGTATAAAACAGGTAACCAAAGCTTGTTTGAGTGTGCTGAATCATTTACAAACGAAGAGCTGAGAAAGACATGCCATTACGCCGTGTTCGAAGACAATATAAGCGGTTGTCGAAGTTTGAGAGGGGGAGAATCGTCGGGATGATGGAAGCTGGGTGGTCAGCTAGGCGAGTAGCTATTCAATTAGGCCGCTCTGATTGTGTTGTGAGGAGGTGTTAGGACCAGTGGACCCGAGAGATGTCATGTACACGAAGACCAGGCTCAGGACGCCCTCGACAGACCAGTCGTCGAGAAGACCGCCACATCGTAAGAAATGCACGCGTACAGCCAACTGCTTTATCGGCCGCCATCCAGGCACAGGTAGCACCTTCACTAGGGGCCTCTGTGTCTTCTCGAACCATACGAAGGGGCCTGGCTGAAGGACAGTTGGTATCGCGGCTCCCATTACGTGTGCTGCCCTTGACGCCCACCCATCGACGCCTCCGTTTTGAGTTTTGTCGCGCATGAGGAAACTGGACTGCAGCGGAATGGAACCAGGTCGTCTTTAGCGACGAATCCAGATTCAATCTCGGCAGTGATAACAACCGTGTTCGTGTGTGGAGAGCCCGTGGTGAACGCTTCAATCCAGCCTTTGCTGTACAGCGACACATCGCTCCCACAGCTGGTGTGATGGTATGGGGTGCCATTGCCTACAATACACGGTCACCCCTAGTATTGTTCCGTGGCACCATGACAGCCCAGCGGTATGTTCATGAAATCCTTCAACCACATGTGTTGCCACTCATGCAACGGCTCCCAGGAGCCATTTTTCAACAAGACAATGCTCGGCCTCATACGGCAAGGGTGTCACAAGACTGTCTCCGCACTGTTACTACCCTTCCTTGGCCTGCCCGATCCCCAGATTTGTCTCCAATCGAGCATATCTGGGATCATTTGGGACGACGGTTGGGCATCCCACGAGTTTGAACGAACTAGGGGCAAGGTTACAGCAAATATGGAACGAAATGTCTCAAGACATCATACAGAACTTGTATGACTCAATGCCCGATCGTATCGCATCGTGCATTCACGCTAGAGGGGGTCCAACGGAGTATTAACTCCTCCATTCTTTTGCCTTTTTCTCTGAAATAAATTATCCTTTTTTCTTTGATTTTCTTATCATTTACTTATATCAAAGTAGTCATTACGTATGTAAAATTTCGTTTCATTTTCACGACTCCTTCTTGGTGCGCTAATTTTTTTGTCCATGAGTGTATATAACAAAATGCATTTTGTATATTTATTTATTTGCTTCAATTTATTTAAATACTTACGTATATGGAGCACAAAAAATTTACTGCCTCCTTTCTACAATCTATAAATCATACTTAGATTTTATTTTTTTCTTCTTTTATTTGTAATATTTAGTTTCTTTTTATTGTGGAGACAATTTCTCTCAATTTTTAGTGAACTAAAATACTTTTTATTTAAGAATACAGAGGCTATTCACACATTTTTTAGACGATGTATATTGTATTCACAAAACTAAATTACATAAAATTCTTGTGTTTAAATGTTCTATTTGACATTCCTTATTCTGAACTATCTTTCGACACCGCAATTTCCAGGATAATAATGCCTTTTGAAGTGTCAGAAGAGGTATTCTATCCCATTCCTCCTGAACAGCTTTCCAGAGTCCTGTAAGGGTTTTGGGACGACGTTTGGATAATGCACATTTTAAAAGTCCGAAAGCACAAAAATCCATAGGTGATACATCGGGAGATTTAGTTGGGATATCAGTGAAGGGTATGGCCTTGATACCAGTTTTGTGTTCCATTTCTTTTATGAAATTTACAGTGGATTTTGATGTGTGACTGCTAGCTTAGTCCTGATGGAGTTTCACAGATTGATGGCACTGTGGGTAAAGCGATGGTATTTCATTCAGAAAAATTGGCGATAAAATATGTTCCTGAAAGTATTTGGAGTTAATCGTGAAATTTTTTTCCACTCTCTTTATTTTTAACTTGCCATTATAAGAAAAACCAGCAACAATCATGAATCCCTTAGAAAAACTTTCTTTCGATTCTTTGAACCATGTACTTAAATTTTTTTCTCCCCTTTTATGATAATAAATGGCTCTTTTTTTGTTGCAATCATTTAAATACACCCATGATTCATCTATTGTGACAATTGTTTTCCATTTTTCTTTGGATAAGTGTTTCTCATATAGAATTCTGCAGCGTGTCCTGCTTTCAGCGATATGATTTGGAAGAAGACGATGCACATTGCGTTTTTTCGTTTTCTTAAGATTTAAATCAACGTTTATCATTTTTTTACAGTGGACTCCGAGCATTTTAATGATTTTGCAACTGTCCTTTGAAATAGTCGAAGATGTTTTTTTTTTCCTTTCTTGTTGAAGATATTACCTATCGACGCTTTAGATATCACAAAACCATGACTCTCACATCTTTTTTGGATAACGGAGTATGCATATTTCTCTTCGGAAAGAGCATAAATGTAGCCTTCGAACCACTGCTTTGTTAAAAACGCCATTTTGAATAAAAATAAAACTTTGAAGCCGCAGACGATAATTTTGACTTTTAAAAACATAGTACAATTGCAATTATTTCTTTTGCAGCAAACGATTTTTTATTACCGCTTACCAAAATCGTCTAAAAAATGTGCGAATAGCCTCTGTATTTGCTTTACCAATAATTTTTTTAAATATTTAATAACTTTAAATGTAATATGATATATAATTATTTTATATAAACTTAAGTTTATTTATTTATTTTTTTAATTTGTTGTATACAAAAAAAATTGACTGTTCATAGAGTTTAAAAATATGTATAAAAATAATTTCGTATGTTTATGATGGATTTACAAATTTATTATTATTAGGTGTATTGACACAGGACGAGATTGACAAAATTTTACAAGAAAGTGATATATCAGATTTATCAGATGAAGATAATGGATGGCCATCACAACCACCTTCAGCCTTGGTTCTAGATGATGAAGAATCTGATTCAAGAGAGAGTACTGATATTGATTCTCCAAGCACCAGCTCTATCCTTCCAAAAAAGAAGAAAGATGCCAAGCACACATGGAAAACCAAAAAGTAACTTTTTAATCAGTAAATTTCATTCGTTTATTTTTCCATATCGAATATATTTATAAGTTTATATTATTTTTCAGGATGATTCTAAAAGGGCCACATATTGAAGATGATGTTTTAGAGGATGTTGATGAGATTTTGGATACTTTAGAGTCATTTTTGGAATACTTAAATAAAAATTTTTTTTTTGCTGAATTGGCAATGGAGACAATTTTATATTCATCACAGAAACGTGATCATAAATCTGTAAAAACAAATGCACATGAAATGATGAAGCTGGTTGGTCTACATATTTTGATGGGAACTTTAAAACCACCTCAAGCAAAAATGTACTGGTCTTCAATGATAGCCATGCCTTTCTTTACTGAAACAATGACAAGGGACAGATTTTTTGAGCTAAGAAATTATCTCCATTTTGCCAATAACTTAGGGCCATGGGACGAAAGTGATAAACTGTGGAAAGTTTATCTTGTGTGGAAAGTTAAGGCCCATCCAAGAGAAATGTCTACTTTTGCCTCACCCAAAACACATTTCTCTTGATGAGCAAATGATTCCTTTCAGTGGACGTTGTCAGTTTCGTCAATATGTTAAATCCAAGCCAAATCCTCTTGGATTAAAAAACTATGTTCTGTCAGCTAGAGAAGGACTGGTTTTAGATTTTTTTTATTTATGTAGGAAAAGGTAACATTTCCACAGAAGATATGCGCAATTATGGCCTAGGTGGGGGAATAGTGAAATTATTGGCTGCTAGTGTACCTCAAGACTCAAGTCACATAATTTACACTGATAGATATTTCACAGGTATTAGATATGCAGAATATCTGTTAGAAAATAATATTTTTATAACAGGTACTTTAATGTCAAACAGAGCTGGAGATGCAACAGGCATATTGAAAAAAGATAGCGACTTGAAAAGAGGTCGATTTGGCATGAAATATATATATATATATATATATATATATATATATATATATATATATATATATATACTGTCACAAAAAAATATATGCACCCAGATGGAAACGAGCTACTATTACGAAACTTAACATGTATATAGTGTATGAGGTGATAAGCAAATGATTACAAATTCTGAAGAACAGACCGTTTTATTAAGAAGACATTGCTTGAAAAAGATTACAAATCAGTAAGTAGTAAGTCCACCTCTGGCAGCTATAGAAGCCGAAACACGGCGTGCAATCGAATCAGTGAGGTCACTTATAACCTTCTGCCGAAGATCATATCATAATCTTTGCAATTGGGCAGTTAATTCACTAGTATTCCGGGACGGCTGCAGTTGCCTTCCAAGCACGTCCCAGAAGTGCTCTATTGGCGAGAGGTCTGGTGACCTGGCAGGCCATGGGAGTACGTCATATCCTTGAAAGTATTGTTGGGAGAGTCGCGCAGTATGTGGACGAGCGTTGTCTTGCTGATAAATGGCACCTGGGTGACTTGATAGCATAGGCAGTGCGTCTGGCTTTAAAATCTCGTCCACGTAACTGCGTGCCGTCAAAGTGCGTTGAAGGACGACTAAAGGTGAGCTTGTGTCCCAACAAATCGCTCCCCACATTGTAATACCTTGTGTAATCGCCGTATGCCTCTCGACAACAAATACCGTATCGGACCGGTGGCCTCGCCGCCTCCACACGCGTATGTGCTGGTCACCAGCATTGAGACAGAATCGGGATTCAATGCTGAACAGCACACGCCTCCAGTCTGTCACACTCCAGCTTGTCCAAGGTCAGAAAATCAAATCGACAGTCTATGTAGTGGGGTCATTGGTAGGCGTCTTAATGGACGTGGGCTCATAATTCCTGCGTCGTCCAATCGTCTCCGAATGGTTTCCCTTGATACCACCGAATGTCTGTAAGGTGCTAAATGGCGTCGAACCGATTCTAGAGACGTTGTTGGTGCGGACGTGGCCGCTCTTATGATTGCGCGATCCTCGCGTGCATTTGTGTTCCTGGAACGCCCTGACCCTCTGCAACGGTAGACTTTCCCTTCCGTGATCAATTGTTGCCAACACCGAGCAACTACCATATCGCTCCGACCGAGGAGGTGGCCGATACGTCTGTTCGATCAACCTGCTTCTCTGAGGCCAAATATACGCCCCTCTAAAAGTCTGACAATTGTTCGTACTGTCACCGGTTACGTTTCAGAGGCATCTCTAATCACAATACCGTACATCCAAGTCGACACATTTGTTTGAATAACGCATGCTTCGCATCAATCATGCTTCAATCACGCATCAATCACGCATGAATCATGCTTTTAAACTCTCCCAGCTGCGCATCTCATATGCGCATAGCGAGCTTACCCTTGTCTCATTGGCGTCGAAATTTTAATCATTTGCATATCTCTTACCAGACTACATACCTGCCAAGTTTCGCGATAGTAGCTCGACTTCTTCTGGGTGCTTGTATTTTTTGTGACCGAGTGTATATACCGGGTGGTTATACACTTCCCCTATAAACGGCATCGTTCAGCGCAAACGGGTGAACGGAATGCAGCGAAATTTTGTATATGGGCTATACACGAGATGCGCTCACGGAATTTCGAAAAAAAAATTAGTTCCAAAATGTCCACCAGAGGGCGCCTTTTCGGGAAAAGCATGAAATTTCACACAATAAATGACCAAAACGGAATACAGAAACAATATTAACATTTATTGACTAATTTTTCATCACCTTGTCATCGAACCACAATAAGTAAAGGTAAGGGAGAAACAAAAATAGTTCAGTTTGCAGAAACAAGAACAGATTAGGACGAAATTGCACAAGAGGAGCAGTTGTTAATCGTGTCCAGGACGATGTAGGGAAAGCTGCTCCACGTGATCGCGTTCATTCACCTGCATAATTTCAAGTCGATGGACAGTGTGTTCAATAGCAGATCGTAACTGATCAGTTGTGAGGCTTCGCACATGAAGCGTTATGGAGTTCTTTAAGTCATTCAACGTCGCAACACCTCCACCATACCCCAGCTAGCTCAGTACGATCGTTCGCTTTCCCTACATCGTCCTGGACACGATTAACAACTGCTCCTGTTGTGCAATTTCGTCCTAATTTGTTCTTGTTTCTGAAAACTGTACTGTTTTTGTTTCTCCTTTACCTTTACTTAATGTGGTTCGATGACAAGGTGATCAGAAACTAGTCAATAAATGTTAATATTGTTTCCGTATTCCGTTTTGGTCGTATATTGTGTTAAATTTCATGTTTTCTCGAAAAGGCGCCCTCTGGTGGAGATTTTGGAACTCAATTTTATTTTCTCGAAATTCCGTGAGCGCATCTCGTGTATAGCCCAAATACAAAATTTCGTTGCATTCCGTTCACCCGTTTGCGCTATAGGATGCCGTTTATAGGGGAAGTTTAATTATAATCACCCGGTATATATCTATACTAATATATAAAGAGAGAGCAGATTTTGTACGTGGAGGGTAATCTCCGGAACCACTGCACCTATTTGAAAAATTCTTTCACTGTTTGAAAGGTACATTATTCCAGATGGTCATAGGCTATATATTATGTATATCTGATCAGTAGAAATGAAGTTAGGGGGGATACTCTGGATTTGTGTGCACGGCCGCCATCTTGGAATTTTCCGCCAGGGTTTGGCGCATTTCGCATGGCGATAATTATTGCGTTCTGGTAAAAATAACCCAATGTCAAATTCTCTAATTTTAAGATCAAACAGTTATTTCTGATGTGATCTTTTAATTACAGTATAATAATTTTAGGTCAGATCTTGGCCTTGACCTGGAAATCTGAGTCAAATTGACTATACTCAAAAGAGTAAATTATTTTTAAAACTAAGAGTCTTTTTGTTGAAAATTTTTGAATCCATTATCAGTTTTTCGTTAACTTATTAAATTTAAGTTGCTTTTAATTTTGTTTATCGATTGTCAATTAGTATACTATAATGATACACCATTTCATTTATTTGAAGTAAAAATTGTCTGCCATCATTTTTTTCGTAAAATGTAAAATTCAGTATACATTTTAAATACAATATATTTTAAAATATTTTATAATTCCAAGTTGTAGTGGATTACAAATAAATTTAAATAACTGAAGTTCAACTTCTCTCTCCCCAGGAACCTAAGTTAAAAAGTTAGTTAAGGTTAAGTTATTGGTTTAGTAAAAGGGTTTTTTTGTCTTATTTCCAACACAGCAGGAAAAATGGTCAAATAATCCTTGTCCCGATTTTATTGTATGCACCAAATATTTGGTTAAGGTCAAATCTGAAGTAAAATTTCATTACCACAATGGAGAGAGAGAGAGGATCTGGTTACTCACCATAAATTTATGGGTTCATAATTATTTTACATTTTTCAAAGCTGAATTTTAGATAATTTTTAAATTGCAAGTTATTTAGGTGGTGCGTAAATACTATATTTTTTTTCTAATTAACAATATATTAGCATAATATTTTGGTGATTCATTGCTATTAGTCAAAGAGTTAGGGCAAACTGAATAGATGGCATTGAAATTTTATCTGTAAGTAAAATTCATTTGACCAAATTTTTCATACGGATCATAATTTGAAAAGGTAGTTTTTAATTAAAAATGACAAAAAAAAAATCTCAGTCCAACGATTAAATGATTTTTCAAAAATATTTCTAAGTTTCACAATTTAAAAAGGTCGTTTTTATTAAAAAAGCTAAAAGAAAAACCCAAAATTTCCAATATTTCAGAATGGTTTTTTCAGAAAAAAGTGGTTTTTATCAAAAACCCAAAAATAAATCTAAGTCCAACGTTTAAATGATTTTTCAAAAATTTTTCTAAGTTTCATAATTTAGACAGGTGTTTTTTATTAAAAAAGCTTAAAAAAATTCAAAGTCCAGCGTTTTGAAAACACCGCTTAAAACACATTGGCGAGAATTTTTCCACTCCTCAAAACACGGTAAAATCGCCAAGTTGGCGCAAAAAAATCCAAGATGGCGGCCGTGCACACAATTATAAAGTAACGTAATATTAATTTGAATATTATTTTAGGTGGTTAAAATAATTAAAAAAACATTCTTTACTTAAAATCCTTTTTTTATTTTTGTATTTTTATTTCATCTCTTACTCTAATTTTGAGATAACAATGTGTATCTATAAACGTTTGTCAATTGTAAAAGTTTATATTATAAACGTCTATATTCTAAACGTTTTGTCAATTAAACGTTTCTCCAAGTGACAAACGTTTAATCTATATCTATCTATAAAACAGTTCCGTAACTGACTCATTCATTCACTGACTGACATACAACGCACAGACCAAACCGCTGGACCTAAAGGGCTGAAATTTTGCATGGCGATTCTTCTAATAGTGTAGGGGTACATTAAGAAAGATTTTTCAAAAATTCTTCTTAGATTTTTTTAAATTAAATTTTTAAGCTGTTTTTTAAACTTTTTTTACGTTTGCATTTAAAATAATACATTGAGGGTTATAAAATTTATATCACGAGAAAGATCATAAAAATTCCTTCAAAATGAAATTTTTTTCGAATTTTTACCTCCATTTCCTGATTTTTGGTGAATTTTTAAAGATTAATTTTTAGAATTTAATTTATTAAATGCCGATCACGTGATTTCTTTTTCTGGTAGTTTCAATAAATTTATCGTCACGTGCGTAAAAACTAAATAGACAAAAAAAATATTTTTTTCTCTTTCTAATGCAGCAGACAATTGGATATTATCCAAAAAAAATGCATATCCCTTACGATTTTTTTATAAATATATATATATATATATATATATATATATAGATAGATATATATTTTACATCAATTGTATACATTGATCATCGCATTTATTATAAATATATATATATTTATTTTTTGGCATAAATTGCATACGTTGACCGTTGTATTTAATTTGAATGTACTCCGTAGCGAAGCGCGGGTTTTCAGCTAGTATATATATATACAGTGGTACCTCGACTTACGAGTTTAATTCGTTCCATGACGAAACTCGTAACTCGAAATACTCGTCCCTCGAATCAATTTTCCCCATCGAAATGAATGGAAATGCCATTAATTGGTTCCGGGCTCCCCCAAAACACCGCAATTTTTTGTTACATGTTTTTAAATAAGAAAAATGTATTTATAAATCACATATATTGTATACAAATACAATACAATAGAATGTACTGCAATAAATTCGCTTTATTAAGAGTAACGTACAACATTTACCTTGGAGATCAGACTCGAAGATACTGATGAAAGAGGAGGAGAAAGGCAGAACAGAAAAATTAAATCTTATTCGTTGATTTTTTACCTTTTCGCCCCGCTTTCCTCACTTTCGCTTTTATTACCAGCTACTAACTAAAAGTGAACGAGTGAGACACGGAAGCTGGCATCGTTCTTGCATCGTTCACTGTGGCTGTAATGTCCAGATTCTTCTTTCTGAGAATCCGAACGAAAGAACGTTTTCTCAGAATCCGTAGAAAAGGGAGAACTTGCGATTCTAGGACCAAGGTCATCCCATCCCCCATGGGGAGTTCCAGTGTGGGGGAGGGAATTGAAGCTATCTCTCTGCGAGAGAGGTTGGGCGCTGTTCGGTTTCAGAGGGCGACTCAAGTTTGGGCAGAGCAAGCACCCCGGGTGGTAATTGTTGAGTGTTAATTTCTCAGTTTAAGACTGGATAGTATTCTCAAAATAATAGGTATACAACTGTATAATAATTGTACATAAAGGTTGTAAATATTATATGCTTCTCTTGTTCTCCTTTGATGAGCACGTAACATGGCATTCGCTGAGCAAACTAGCGGTGGGATGTCTGAAGTTTGCTCGTAACTCGAATTTTAGCTCGTAACTCGAATGAAAAAATATACCGACAGAATGCTCGTATCTCGAAAAACTCGAAAGTCGAAACACTCGTAAGTCGAGGTACCACTGTATATATATATATATATATATATATATATATATATATATATATATATATATATATATATATATGTTAAAAGTTTATTACTTGAGGGACAATGTAGAATAGTTTTCGTAGGTCCGAAGTGATAAAAATTCAATTATAATTATACCTTTTCATATCTAAACACACATTTTGTTAAAGACTTCCCATGAGAGATACGACGGAGATATCCGTTCCCCATGTGTCCGTTTGAAGAGAGTAAATGCAAAAAAAAAGCAACTATAATATCTTTTCATAACCCAAATTCTCGAAATGGAACTTTACCATGGTCAGGAATGTCATTAGGTTTCCAAATTTCGAACTTATGCTATGCCTTATATTGTATTTTGCCCTCTAGTTCAAAACTGCTGTGATGGCTATTTCCTCATGGGTAATTTTTCTGTAGAAAATATGCCCACATAATTTACAGGACATTAACAAGCTAATTAACATTACAGTTATAAAGAATACTGAGTACGCATTCACTCTTTATTAGGGCTTAACTATCTCTCTAACCTGACAACTGATAAGTAATGGCCAAGGCCGAGTGAAGAAAAGTAAAAACTATGACTTAAATAAAACACATACATTTATTTGCTACTCGAACATACAACTTTGAAGGACTTAAAAGAGACATGGCGATGTCTGTGAATATTCTCATCAGCACATCATGCTAAAAATCCATATCACACATTAATCACTACGTAAAGTTTTAGTTCCTTGATTACCTTTCATCCTCAATTACTTAACAATTTTACTGCCTAAAACATTAAATCAAGTTTTATTCAACCAAATA
>OU015503.1:64019721-64049721 GCA_907164885.2 Dolomedes plantarius | reverse complement strand
ACAACTTTCTTCAGAAAATGGCTGATATAAAATTTGTGATTGAATATAGAAGCATGAATTGAAGCAAATTTTGTCATTCGAAAATTTTATCATCCCGAACTGATGGTTTTCAGCGATTTTTTGCAAAATTTCGAATGAAATTTTCAAAAAAACCTATTTGTCATAGGATTTCGAACAATATTTTTTAAGGGATATTCAGAAATTGGCATAACACAGAAGTAGTTTACATCAGAAAAAAAAACCTTTTGTTGAGCCTATTTATATTTCAGAAAAATATATATCGCGTTCTTTATATCTGCTTTCATCTTCTATTCAGTTTACTAGAAATAGTGGAAAGCATTTTCATTGTTAATCCTGCATGCCTCAGCTAAAGCACCGGAAGGGAAGTCTTTTTTTTTTTTTCACTCCTTAAAAATGCTTCCGTTTGAGCAATGAAGCGAGATTGTTTGTACTTTTAGAAAAAAAAAATTACAAAACGAAAAGGATGTGTAAATGGCAACGAAAATTGAAGAAGACGGATGAGAAAATCCTGAAGCACAGAATCCACGTCGACTAGAATTTTAAGAAATTACTGAGTTATCTGGACTAGAAAGAGTGAGGATTGAGAATTTTAGATTTAAAAAGATAAGGTATCAAAATTTGTTTCTATATTTTAATGTATGTAAAGGGAAATTTAAAATATGACACAGAGGATTTATTATATATATATATATATATATATATATATATATATATATATATATATATATATATATATATATAGTATATATATATATAGTATATATATATCACAAGTGTATAGAATACCTTCAAAGATATCTCAAACCTAATTATAAATTTAAAAAAAAATATTTAATATTTAATATTTATAAACAAATTTTAAAATACTCCTTGCGACTTAAGTTTCTGAGATACTTCCTCGGTTTTGTACTTTAATCACTTAAAACTGTATTAAAGACAAATCTGAATATCAGTTGTTTAATCCCTTGAATAGTTAGTTTTTGAGAGATATTTTTCTGAATTCCATCCCGATTTTCAATAAAACTTTGTCTTTTAATAAGTTATAAATTAAATTTAGTTAACTTAAGGAAGCCGATTTGTAAAATGCATACCCAGTTTCTTTCAAAACAGTATCAAGATTCTTTGTTTTCGATTTCAGGAATTTTGAACAAAAATTAAGTCGCATGGAGCATTTAAAAAATCTAAATCCTTGAAAAATTTGTTTTTACAAACATATTTTTCAAGGCGCACTACAATTGCTTTATTACTTACTTTGTAGAAGCCTCATAAAGGATTTTTTAACTTGAAAAAACTATTTTGGTACTATTTTCCTACAGAAATATATCTATATTTTTCTACAATAACACAATCAATATTCCAATAAAGAAGGTTTCCTCAAATAAAGGTACATGGGCCCCTTAAACCTTTGAGGGGCGCCGTTTGCACACTGCAAGCGCATAAATCTAGTCTTTTTTCTCCTTGTATTCAATGTATAACAGTAAAATGAGCAGAAAATGGTTAGTAATGCCATCTGTTAGCAGTTTAAAGAAGTAGGAACATTTTGCAGCCTTTAATTGGAAAAAATTTTCAAGATTCTTGAGGTTAAAAAATCGTAAATAAATCTGCACCGTGCAAACGGTAGAGGTTGTTGCCCTTGAAAGTTTCAGAGCTTTTTATTTAAGTATAAAATGTTTTATTCATAACTTTTATAATTAATTTATACTAATTACAATTGCATAAAATTTATGCTTTACGAATTTCTCCTTCAGTGTGACCCTTGCGCTTTACGTCCAAATTTATTTTATTTTATATATTCGGTTCTATTGCTGTGAGATATAACAGAAGATCACCTCAGTCCATTATGTTCAGGTGATTTCGTGTTTGTCTCAGTAAATAACTCATCCGATTAGGGGGTCTGGTACCTTTTAAAGGCCAAGAGATTCGACGAATATAGCCCTATTAACAATCATAAGTAGTTAAGAAAATAATTTATTAAGAAATATGAAAATTTTACTGTAAGTTAAGCACTCTTTATAAATATGGCTCTCAAATTATTTTTTCCCTCCTTGAAGAGAATTGTTTTAATTGTTTAAAATTTCAACAATTGGTTTTTCATTGTTGTGTCATTGCGCACATGAACGCACCAACAGAACGCATGCATCACCAGAACGGTTTTCTACACTGGTGTAAGAAATTAAGAGAATTTGCAGACTTGGTCGATTATCTCTAGAATTACTGTACCGATTTTAATGAAATTTGATATGTACATACATTGATACAATACAAAACAAATAACCATTCAATAATTGTAAAACACAAGCATGATCATGCGTAACACTCGTTGGAGTCGGAAGGTATGAAACAGCGATTGCAGAATAAACAAAAAATGGGAAAATAGATGGGTTAATTTTGCAGCAATCGCTTAATTTCAAATTGTAGCAGTAAAAATGAGTAACCACCAACGTTTAGATGATGGAATGAGGTGGAGAATTGTGGTGAGGATAGAAGCGGGCAAATCTCAAGTCCAAATTTGTAGAGAGTTCAATTTAACGCCCAGCGTCGTGTGTACCTTATGGAAACAGTTCCGGGATACCGGATCCATCGAGAGAAAGCCTGGGCAAGGTCGTCCAAGAGCCACGACGGCCAGAGAAGATCGCCATTTGTCGATTATAGTGAGGCGTAACAGGAATGCTACAGCTTCACAGCTCTCTCGTGACTTGTATGCAGCTACAGGAACCCGTGTATCAAGGGTGACTGTTTCCAAAAGACTTCATGAGAGAGGTTTGTTTGCAAGAAGACCTGCTGTTTGCGTCCCGCTCACTTCTACGAACAAGATAATCCGTTTATCATGGTGCAGAGAGCATAGAGATTGGAGTATGGATCAATGGGCGACCGTTCTCTCCACTGATGAGTCCCGGTTCAGCCTAAGCACTGATTCAAGCCGTACGTTCATATGGAGAGAACCAGGGACCCGCTACCTACCCTCCAATGTCCACGAAATCGACCATTATGGAGGAGGAGGTTTAATGGTCTGGGCAGGCATCATGTTGGATGGCCGCACACCTCCATGTCTTTGAAAGTGGCACTGTGACTGGTGTGAAGTATAGGGATGAGGTCTTGGAGCCCTATGTTCCCCTTTTCAGGGGTGCAGTTGGCCCTGAGTTCATTTTAATGGACGATAACGTGAGGCCACATAGAGCTCTTCTGGTCGACGAATTTCTAGAGTGAGGATATTCGGCAGATGGATTGGCCAGCCAGATCTCTAGATCTTAACCCCATAGAGCATGTCTGGGACCCTCTGGGGAGCGCAATTACAATTCGCAACCTCCTCCGTGAACAATCCAAGTAATGAAAACAGCGTTGCTGAACGAGTGGGACCAATTGCCACAGCAAATGATAAACTGTCTTATTTCAAGTATGAAATCACGCTGCGAGATCTGTATATATGTAAGAGAGGACCATACCCCCTATTAACGCATCTATTAACCCATTTTTTGTTTATTCTGCAACCGCTGTTTAATACCTTGCGACTCCAACGAGTGTTACGCACGATCATGCGTGTATATTACAATTATTGAATGGTTATTCGTTTTGTATTGTATCAATGTATGGACATATCAAATTTCATTAAAATCGGTACAATAGTTCTAGAGATAATCGACCAAGTATGCAAATTCTCTTAATTTCTTACACCAGTGTAGAATACCATGAAATTTTATACATGGGCACTATAAACATGTATCAATAAAATGACCTACTGATTTGCCATTGCTACCATAAAAAATTTCATTACAATAAAATTTATCACAGTAATTTTTTTTTAATTTAAAATAAAAAAAAAAGTTTTTTTCTTACGATGAACTAAGAATTTTGATTTCACAGTTGGTCATTTTAAACATATATAATAACTAGCTGAAAACCCGCACTTCGCTACTGAGTACATTCACATTAAATACACCCCCAGTCCGAAGCTCAACGTATGCAATTAATGCCAAAATGGCCCCCCTGGAATATTCTAACCTCCCCCCCCCCGGTTGAGAACTGGTGACCTAGCCCCTTGCGAAATGAATCATCGTATATCCCGAAGTGCAGTACAAAATTTATAGCTCAAAAAGATTACAAAATGCTTAGAGGCTTCCTTTGTGGGAGTGTTTGTCCTAAACCAAAACGTTTCATCGCTATTGTACAGGTGGCTTTTGACCTGGGGGCACAGTTAAAACAAAAGTCTAAGGCTTCCTGTACGCTAGAGCTATATATTTTTGCTTAAAGACACCTCATGAAGACTACCTCTACGCAATTAGTCTAGTACATCGAGCGCAGTTTCTATACTAAATCATTATTTGGGTTTTTCTATGTTCTAACGACTTTACATCATTTTGGTAAAAAATAATATATATTTCATATATATGTTTCAACTTCACATTTGCTATTCTGCGTAAAATAAATCCATTTGGGAACTTTGCAGCCCACAAAAACGTAGCATCCTTCAAACGTTATTAAAAGTAACCTGATGATTAAATACTCACGATTACACAATGCGCAACTCTAAATGCTTTTTATGAACATCTTTCTCTAAAAACCAGTCAGCTGCAGTTACTCTAAGAGTAATTTCCGAGCTACGAAATATTCTTTCATTACGATCTTTTCAAGACATAGTTCCCGAATGTTCTGTGCCGGACTGAAAAAATTGTTTTACTTAGTCAACTACACACGTTCTTCTTTTAATCTCCTGAAATTTGACGTCACACAAAAGACTTACAACCATTCCAAGAGTAAAATTAAAATAACTGTCAGAAAATTTTAAAAAGAAAAATAAATGATAATGATAAAACATTTAAATAATGACGCTTTTGCAATATTATTTTACTTACGCCTGGAAGAGTTGTTAAAATATCCATCAAAATGGGAAACTTACCTAAAAAAAGAAATAAATGCATTTAAATTTTCAATACAAATGTTAATATATTATATTAAACTAAATATATAGCTTAAACAAGTAAATAAAGTGAAATTACGACGAAACTTCCTTTAAAACCAAATTGAAAAAATACATACTTTCTTTCAGTAAAACAAAATAATAATGAATGACATTTTTTTTACATAGAAAATTAACAAATTTTTATTTCAGTATACCGAACTAAACTTTCGCATATCGAATACACGGAAATTGTTCCAAATAATTACCCTTACGGGGTGGGATAGCATGTATCCCAAGAACACGGGCCAAAAAATGTATATATATATATATATATATATATATATATATATATATATACAGTGCCGTAACTAGGCAGGGGAAACAGGGGCACCCCCCCCCTGAGCCCACTTGAAAGGGGGACCCAAAATGCTGTATTTGTTTTATTATTTCCCCAAACCTAATAAGGGGCCCAAATACAAATTCTTGCCTAGGACACAGGAATGGCTAGTTACGGCACTATAATATATATATATATATATATATATATAAGGCCCCGTAAGATAAAGGTTAAACTATTTTCAAAAGTCAAAATCATAAGACTATGTTAATTCCATGCCTGTATTTAACGACCGCCTGCGAAACCGAAAATTATATTTCGAAAATATGAATCAAAATACAAAATTAAGTAGCTTGAAAAAATCCTGTGGATAGCAAAAATATTCCCGCAAAATATTTGATAAAATGGAGAGATTAAGTTCATGTTCTAAGTTCTTCAGTTAAGTATTTTAGCAAGTTAATATTTTATCATTTGATGCGTTTTGATATTTCTGAGTACAGAAACGAAACATTTCTAGATTTAATGGATTTTGCTCCATTTAAGATGATTAAAAGTGGCTAATGTGCTCACCGAATAGTACGCTTTATTTTTATTGCGTGTATTATAAAATTGTTTTGGGATTTCTTTTTCTTTCAGTGAATTTGTTTCCTTTTGATTTCGTAACGTTTTGTAATAGCAGATATTATGTGGGATAACGGATGTAATGTGGGAGATTAAATTTCTGTAAAAAAGATTGTTTCAAGTAGGAATCAATTTGTAATCTAGTAATTTCAGTGAATTTGTTTTCTTTTGATTTCGTAAGATTTTGTAATAGCAGATTTCGTAAGATTTTGTAATAGATGTTTTGTGTGGGATAAAGGATGTCATGTGGGAGATTCAATTCCTGTAAATGGAATTCCTGTAAATAGGAATCAATATGTAATCTAGTATTTTCCGATAATTTGCTTTCATTTGATTTTGTACTGTTTAATGATAGAGGGTTTTATGTGGTAAATTGAATTCCTAGGAATAAATATGCATTCTAATAGTGAAGTAATCTAGCAATTTCGGTGAATTTGTTTTCTTTTGATTTCGTTACGTTTAGTTGTAACAGGTTTTATGTGGGATATGTGTCATGTGGTAGATTAAAATCATGTAAAAAAAGTCCTGTAAACAGGGATTAATAGGTTTTCTAGAAGTGAAGTGAAGTCAATTCACATAGCATAGCCATTGCATCACTAAAGGGGTTCAGTAGGTTGCATACCGGGAGAATTCAGTGAAAAAATATGATAAAAAGTTTTTTTTCGGTAGATGCGTAATAATAACATATGAAACATATAAAGGGTAAGCATATCACACCTATGTTTGGGAAATGGGAAAACAAGCTGAAACAGTAGGATAAGACGTTTGAAGAAATGTTCCTAAACACTTAAAGGCATACATTACAACATTACACGTGCAAAATAAGACAGGAATAAATGCAATTTTGACCCGAGGTAGCGTTGTGGTCATACGTTGAGCTTCGGACTGGGGGTGCTCAGTTCGAATCCCGAAGACGACATTAATGACCTTCATGTCCAGGCTGGATATGGACCCGTAAAATCTCTAGACTGGATAATCCTTCTACGACGTCAAGGATTGTGAGAGAAGCCACGATCCCATCAGATGTTGCCCTTAGGGGTAACGTCAGCTGGGGTAACTTTGGCCTTTACGGGTAACTTTGGTCCAAGAAACCCATTATAATATACCTATATACTTATTATACCTACTACATTTAACCCACCTATAGGCCTTTTAAACAGATAAGTGATAATCACTCTTCTTTATCTAGATACAGCACATACAATCTTTTTCGTTTGTTGGGCTGAAGTTACCCGCAAAGACCAAAGTTACCCCAGTTCACGGTACTCGGTCTAAATTGGGATGGCAGCCTATTCACCGGCAGAAATTCAACCGCAGAAGGCTGTAGTAGCTATGTAATGCCATTTCTGGTGCATTGGGCATTGGAATAAACGCAGTTATATAGCGTGATGGATTAAAGATTTTTATTTATGTTCTAGATAAAGTGCACTGTAGAAAAATCCACGAAAGCAGTGAGAAAAGCTAAAACAGATTTCCTGACATTACTGAAGAATACCCGTTTAGGTGAAGCAAAAGCAAAAGTTGACATAATGCAAAAAAACCTCGCAAAAGGGTAATGCTTAGAAACAGTGCATTTTCAGCTTATAGGGAGCCTTGGCCTAGGTTTCGGCTTTGTAACAGGCTCCTCAGAAAAGCAAATTTATGCTTTAACTGTTATACCTAGATCCAAAGTTACCTGCTCGCTGGAGATGTATATTTTACCTTTTAATCTGTTCCTTACGGGGTGGGATAGCATGTTTCCCAAGAATACGGACCCAAGAATGAATATATATATATATATATATATATATATATATATATATATATATATATATATATATATATATATATATATATATATATATATATATATATATATTATATATATATATATATATATTATATATATATATATATATATATATATATATATATATATATATATATATATATATATATATATATATATATATATATATATATATATATTATATATATATATATTATATATATATATATATATATATATATATATATATATATATATATATATATATATATATATATATATATATATATATATATATATATATATATATATATATATATATATATATATATATATATATATGCAATTTGTCACCTTTGTGCCCTCTAAAATTTGTAAACTGTGATACCTAAATTCAAGACTACCTTCTCGCAGATGTATATTTTACCTTTATATATATATATATAACCCCCATAATGGCAGGTCTTACAAACGGGGTATTAAATTTCCCGTTCTAAAAGAGGAATAAAAAATATGGGGCCCGTAAGCTAAAGGTTAAACATCACCCCCTTTATGCAATTTGTTATCTTTATACCCTCTAAAACTTGTAAACTGTGATAACTAGATCCAAGACTACCTGCTCGCAGATGTATATTTTACCTTTGAACACCACCCAGTCAGTAGGCTTTATGCAATTTGTCACCTTTGTGCCCTCTAAATTTTGTAAACTGTGATACCTAAATTCAAGACTACCTGCTCGCAGATGTATATTTTACCTTTAAACACCACTCAGTCGGTAGGCTTTATGCAATTTGTCATCTTTATGCCCTCTAAAACATGTAAGCTGTGATAACTAGATCCAAGACTACCTGCTCGCAGATGTATATTTTACCTTTGAACACCACCCAGTCAGTAGGCTTTATGCAATTTGTCACCTTTGTGCCCTCTAAATTTTGTAAACTGTGATACCTAAATTCAAGACTACCTGCTCGCAGATGTATATTTTACCTTTAAACACCACCCAGTCGGTAGGCTTTATGCAATTTGTCATCTTTATGCCCTCTAAAACTTGTAAACTGTGATAACTAGATCCAAGACTACCTGCTCGCAGATGTATATTTTATCTTTAAACACCACCCAGTCGGTAGGCTTTATGCAACTTGTCACCATTGTGCCCTCTAAAACTTGAAAAATAATTTGTAACTAGATGGCCCTTGCTAAAGTTTCGCATACGAGTAAAATACGATAAATTTTACAAAGATGGTTTGTAATAGGATGGAAGAAGAATCGATTAATTTACAGCCATTGTGTTTTTTTGTCAAATAACTAATGATGCTTAAGGATAATTCAAAATGTTGGAGGTGAAGCATAAAACAAAACAGGGGAACATAAGATATGGACACGTGTAAACAACGTTGTAGACAATATTAAAAGTTAAGTATGACACAATCTCGTGGAAAATGGGATATTTACATTCCAAAACTTCTTTGTACACACTATTTGGCCGTGCCGTATAGACGCATCCAGGGAAAGAATTTTAGGTCCCAAAGTCCATTTTTAACTTCAAAATTAAAACAAACGATGTAATGTGTCATTCTAAATTAACAATTCGTCAGAACCGGAGAACTTAATCTTTAAAATGGTACCTCATTTATGGATTTTGCTTAAATAATAAGGGAGAAAAGGGATCGTCCGAATAAAAAATCACCTTCTAGAAATAATACAGGGTGTTTCATATTGAATGGGACAAAAAGAAAGCATACCTGGGAATGCTGTAATTACTTTATTTTGATAAATCAAATTTACAGTGAAACTATAGTTATCCAAGTTTCTATAGATGTTCTATATTTGCCCCTCCGGTGACACGACAAATATCTATGCGGTATTCCAGTTCCTGCCACACTCGTGGTAGAATATCCTTTGTTAATGATTCGAGCACTTCAGTTATCCGCTGCTTCAGTTGCTGTAAGTCCTTGGGAAAAGGAAGCACGAACACTTTATCTTTAACAAAACCCCATAGGAAAATATCACAAGCGGTTAGATCTGGGGATCTCGGTGGCCAACAAAGCAATGGCATATCGTTTGACCCAGCACGGTCAATCCAGCAAAGTGGTAGACTATCGTTCAGGTACTAACGTACGTTTTTATGCCAATGTGGTGGAGCACCGTCTTGCTGCAGGATGAAGCTTGGAATCGTGTCCTCCAACTGAGGTAACGATAAAAAATGATGTTTTGGCGTATTCCGAAACACAGTACGCTTTCTCCTGCATGAATGGCTCCATTTCGATTAACAAAATGTGATATTTTCATTACAAAACCTCTTTGTGCACACTATTTGACCGTGCCGTTTCGACGCATCCCGGGAAAGAACTTTAGGGACGAATGTCAATTTTTCACTTCGATTTTTATACAAACAATTCAATGTGTCATTCTTAATTAACAATTCGCACGAAGCGGAGAAATTAATCTTTAAAATGATACTTCATTTATCGATTTTGGTTAAGTATGAAGGGAGAGAAAGGGATTTTATAAAAAATCACTTTGTAGAAATAGTATATATGGTTTCCTCGTGTAAAAAGAATAATGTACACCTACGCGGAAGTTGCCAATAAAGAAACTCATTAATGAAATCACAGAATGATAATAAAAGCAAACGATTTTTAAATTTAAAAATTCAGTGCGATTGATAATGGTAAATTTAAAAAAAAAAACCAGTGCGCGCCATCTAGAGGAAGAAAAATTGTTCATAATGTTTACACTTCGATTTGTATACAAACAATAAGATGTGTAATTCTAAATTAACAATTCACACGAAGCGGATATCTTAATCATTGAAATGGTACCACATTTTTAGATTTTGGATAAGTATGAAAGGATAAAAAGGGAGAAAACAAAAAAACACCTTTTAGAAATAATATATATATATATAGATAGACGATTGCTCTTTCTAAAATGGACTGTGGACGATTGCACTTTGTCAGTAAACCAGTGAAAATTTCCAAAAACATCAGCATTAGGGATTCCTTCGCTCCTGCGCACTCATCGGTTCTGCCTTTGAAAGGAACCCTTCCATGGGGAGAATTACTTGTACGCAGTTTACGATGTTTGGATTCGCTTTAAATACGAAAGCATCAAAACAATCTTTAAAGGAAAAATGAACATCATAAGACTGGAGTATTTCAGCCCAGATTAAAATCCCTAGGCAATACATTTCTTTACTCCAATGCTCTCAATCAAATTTTATTCGAAATTTCACTCATTATAAAAGAAATAAAAAGCATATTTTTTCCTTATAATAATAAAAAAAAATTCACATATAATCTTTATTTCGAAATCAACCCGTAATGTATTCTGTTTACTTCCATCTCTTATTCCATCTCCCGAAAGAGCAAAACAAAGCACAAGAGATAAGGCACAATGAGAAAATTTATTCTTGTTCAACAACGAATCCGATCCATGCTCAAATGTTTCCGAAAAATTAAGTACCTCAGAAATTCTCAAATAAAAACAAAAACAGCAAGCTTAAGATAAGGCCGAAACAACTGCTTTGAAAGAGTTTTTTTGGACGGTTAAGTGGTACCGCTGGCTCACAAATTATTGATTTTCCTGCTGATCTGCTTTAGTTTATTTGATGGGAGGATGTGTTTCAGAGTTGTTTGTCATATTTTACGTCTTTGTTTTAGTTCTGTAAATTAATCCTACGATAGACTGCTTCCTTTCGAATGCAGTTAACTCTGATTTTTTTTTAGTAATGTAAAACGGATGATCGTGTTTTGGTTTAATTAGTGATAGAGTTATGAGAAGCAATTTTGTTACTGTTTCTTTATATATTGTCTTCATTTAAATTAGTAAGAGTTGAATGATTAGTTTGTTCAATATTATTATTTTGTTTCGAAAGAGTTTTCTGTTGGAAATAATTAAATACTTATAAGCAAAATTTCATAAGTCTTAAAAACTCAGAAACTATAGAATTATTCCTAAATATTTTTAATATTTTTATAATATATTTCTAATATATTTATTTCCTAGATATGAATTGGCATCAGAGATGAATGGTACTTTAGTTTTTATATTCTTGCCAGAATAGTTTTCTTCTGGACATCATTAAGTACTGAAAAGAAAAAATCTAAGAATTCTTAAAAACCCTAAAACGTTTATATTTTTTCCTTAAAATCAAAAAGTGCAAACGTTTATAGTAGCCAAATATTTGTAAAAATTCAGCAACTGTGATATAAGAACGTAAAGGATAAAATGGATTTTGTTAATTTCGGATCAGAGTTTACCAGATTAAATACACGTACCATTACACATTAGTTTAATTTAAATAAAAAAAGCAGTTTGAAAATTTCATTTTTCTTGCGAAAACAAGCGATTTATAGGATAGATGTCCAATGACTCTTCATAAGTGCATAAGAAATTCTTAATTTATTTCCTTAACTTACGACTGTTTCACTTCAAAACATATAGCTAGAACTTTACAGGAAAGGTTGTAAATTTTAAATGGTTTATGTGTAAGTTATATTTCGTATCTATTTTTGCTATTACTGTATAAAGGTAATTAAATTTCCATGCGTATGTGCTTGAAATCATATGTGAAAAAATCAATAAAGTTTTACAAAAATTGCCTGCTAACATTACTGACTTCGAAAGAGACAGAATTTACCATGAAAAATACTCGAAACATACAAAAAGCCATAAACAAACCGTGCGTCACATGATCACCAATTACATTGTTAAAAATTTTCTCTAGACTAATTTAATTGATTAATTCTTCAACAACTCGCACGTCCCTTTAGACTGAATTTGACTACCTTTAAATTGTCTCAGGACTTTTGCAAAATGTGTCTCAAATGTTATACTTTTAATCATAAATCCAGAATAAGCATCCTTATAATGAATACTTTAATCATTAATGATCTTATAAATGAGCAATAAAAGCTTGAAAAACTATATGTAATATTCTTTATAAAAAGTTCCTAGTAGGGTTATTAGTAAGGAATGCTTTAATTATTATTGATCTTATAAATGAACAATAAAAGCTTAAAAAACACTATGTAATATTCTCTACAGAGAGTTCCTAGAGTGTTATTAGTAAGAAATCCTTTATTATTGATCTTATAAATGAACAATAAAAGCTTAAAAAACACTATGTAATATTCTCTATAGAAAGTTCCTAGTATGGTTATTAGTAAGGAATCCTTTAATTATTATTGATCTTATAAATGAACAATAAAAGCTTAAAAAACACTATGTAATATTCTCTACAGAAAGTTCAAAGAGTGTTATTAGTAAGAAATCCTTTATTATTGATCTTATAAATGAACAATAAAAGCTTAAAAAACACTATGTAATATTCTCTATAGAAAGTTCCTAGTAGGGTTATTAGTAAGGAATCCTTTAATTATTATTGATCTTATAAATGAATAATAAAAGCTTAAAAAACACCATGCAATATTCTCTATAGAATCTTCCTAGTAGTGTTATTAGCACTGAAAGACAAGAATTTAATAAAGCTAAATAATAGCACCGTAGGGAACATGATATACCATACATTTAGTAATCCACTATGACATTGATTAATCTTTCCAAAGACAAGCGATCAATAGAGAAATAATTCAAATATTCTTCAACAAATACTAAAGAAGCATTAAAAAATTTTCTTTGCTCGTGACATTTCTTTAAAAAAATTTCTTAAAATTTAGTTCATTTTTTTAAATAGACAGTATTTGTTTTTGATGTAAAGCTATATAATACTAAAAATCTCCGTTTTTTGCCAGTAATTCAATGAAGCGAAACTTACGCTAAAAATTGCAGTTTTTAGAATAATTTTACAGCCTTAAGCAGAGTAAAAGAAGTTTCAACAAAATCAGGGCTGTGGTAACGGATTATATGTACTTTAATGTTGTACATCTAATTAGAAACTATTTGGTTTTTGATATATATATTTATATATATATATATATATATATATATATATATAAATATATATATATATATATACGTATATATATATATATATATATATATACGAGGGTAGGCTGAAAAGTAATGCACACATGCTTGTAGAGCGCGAACGAAATGACCTTCAAAACCGCGCCAAGTTGCATATGGAAGTTACATTCCCCCTCAATACTCATCGCAGGTTTTAAGTCGTTACGTTCATCCAGTGTATTTTGAAAAGCGGTAGTATGGAGACGTGTTCTAGTGCTATGTCAACGGTGAGTTATACAGCGCGCTGTTATCGAATTTTTAACAGCTGAAAAAGTGACTCCTACTGAGATACATCGTCGTTTAAAGGCTGTTTATAGTGACGATGCTGTTGATAGGGGTACTGTAAATTGATGGGTAATAAAATTTCGTGGTTGCAAGACTGGAAAAGCAATAATTGTTGATGAAACACGTAGTGGACGTCCGGTCACTGACACAGACGATGAACATCGCAAACCCGTCGACGATTTGATTCAAAATGACCGACGAATCACTCAAAAGCGTATCGCAAACCATATTGGAGTATCCAAGGTGCTGTTCATATTGATGTGTCTGTTTCATTATACAATGATTGGGATATCGTAAAATCTGTGCTCGATGGGTACCACACCGTCTCACAGGAGAGATCAGCGTCGGACTGGAGAGGCTCTTCGAAACCTGAAGCTTGAACCGATTCTACACTCTCCTTATTCCCCCGATCTTGCACCTTGCAATTTTTATTTTTTTTCCTCTACTCAAGAGAGACCTAAAGGGTAATCATTACACCTCGGACGATGTGGTGAAGGCAGCTGTCAAGTCGTGGATTCGAGAAAAGACGGAAGAATTTTTCAGTGACGGAATGAGGAAACTTGTTACACGATGGGACAAATGTTTTAGCCTTAACGGTGACTATGTTCAAAAATAAATATATGATTTTGATGCTTAAGAATTTTACTTTAATGTTCTTTTTTCCCGATATTGCTATTTCTTTTCGTTCATGATCTACAAGCATGTGTGAATTACTTTTCAGCCTACCCTCTTGTATATATATATATATATATATATATATATATATATATGTAATATAATCATTACATCTCGTTCTTAAAATGCAACCTGAAAAGGAAAACTAGCTCAAATTTACATGGCTCAGTTCAGACTCAGTCATAGACTCAGCCTGAAAGGAATTAAAATTTTGAAGCAGTCGGGTCGAATCGTTTTATTTAGAGCGACAGAAAAATACGTCCATTCATTTCAGATGCTCGGAGCGAAGTGTAATATCACCTTTCAACCTTACGCGCTAGAAGCGAGGTACATGTGCCTGTTATTTTGAAGTGTCATCGGAATTTGGGGCTGGCGATGCGAACCCACGCCTTTCTCGAGACGTATACACGTGTAGAAATGCAACGTTTGCTGTTTTATGGGAAGTTCTGTTGCTATGGGTTTTTAAAGCTCTAAAGTAATGTTACTGGGGATTGGATTTAGGAAAGGGAATTTAAATGATAGAATGGAGGGCCTAATATTTAATTTATTACATATATGAGGCGTTGAAAGGCAAAGTAGTGTAAGTCACATTTTCAACTTTTTTCCTTTGACGGCAAATATGTAATCTCCATGTTCAATTTGCAGTGTAATTGCAAATACTTATTATTTGCAGTATTGTAATAATTGTTATGAATTATAATTTGTTCAATTTATGGTGGAATTTTTTGTAGTTTTTGCAGTTAAAGTCTTTTGACATACACCACTTGACTTACTGACTTACACCACTTTGCCTTTCACCGCCTCATATATGCATGAGTGCAAAAGTATTCAAACCAACGAGATAATGACAGTAAATACAATTATGACCCAATAAAATAAAATAAAATATGTGAAAACCTGGAAAATAAAAAAAAGCATGCTCATAATTTTTTTTCTGTTAATCCAGCATTTAATATCAAACTATCCAAATATCGAAACCATAATTTCTAGCAAATCACGACATTTTTAATAAGAACATGTTTGTTCCATTACAAATTCGTTCTGCTGTATATTAATTCTTTTCGTTTAAGCTTGACCTGTTTTCAGTGATTGCGTTAAATTTTTCATTTACAAAGACACACACAACATTAAATATTCGACTAATTTAAATGCAGGGAAAATCTACAGAAAATGTTGCTATCAAAAGCTTTCATTTGATGGGCACAGTTACGTCATTTTAAAAAAAAAATGCTGACTGATCTATTTTGATTCTGAAATCACGAATAACATTGAATTGATTAAAACATTCAATCAAATATCAGTGTAAGGTCGTTAGTCTACATTGTTAGACTACAACTTGAGTTTAATGAATGTCTTAATCGTAATACGACTCTAAAATGTATAGTTAATTACGAAGGCTATTCCAATTTTATCGTAGAAATGGTCAAGAATATCTTATTCGACATGCAATGACTGTGGTGTTTAGTCTTTATTTGGGAATGAAGGTTTTAACTCTATAATATCACTCTAAGCCGATATAAAAAAGCAAAATTTATGGGCATGTTTGATAGATAATAAATCAAAAATATCCTCAAACACCATTCTGTCAAACGCCAGAGAAATTGATTCCGAAATAAAAAAAATAATTGGTCTCGAGTTATTGAATTATCATTAACTCGGTGGAGCTAAAATTTCTTACCCCCAAATAAACTTTCATTGAAATGCAACATATGAATCAGATTGAGTTCTATATTACGTATGAACTATTTATGACTATTGAATTATCAAACCATTCCATTACGTATGACTATCGAATTATCATGAACTCCAGAGGATTGAAAATTCTTATCTCAAAATATACTTTTGTTGAAATGCAATATAAGAAATAACTTCAGTTCTCCATTACGTGTGAATTCGTGTAACTTTTGAATTATCAAACTACTCCATTACGCATGACTATCGAATTATCATTAGGTATGAATTTTAACAATCATACATCTTCATTACACATGACTGTCGAATTATCAATAACTCGACATAATTAAAATATCTTATTTCAAACTAAACCCTCTTAGAAATGCGGTATAATAATACGTCCGAGTTCTCCATTATGTAAAAATTACGTATGACCATTTAATAATAATTGCGAATAAATGACTACTACATTACGTATGACTACTGATTTTTCATTAACTGGAGAGCATTATAAATTCTTATTTCAAAATGAACCTTCATTGAAATGCCGTATAAGAATTAGTTTTAGTTCTTCATTAAGCATGATTAGTGAATAACACCAAGGATGCAAAGTGCTTAAGTTATGTAATCAAAGTTACTTTATTGTTTATATGTTTTTCTAGGAGTTTATTTTATTAATGGCCATATACAAAACTAATTTCAACGGTTCATTACGTTTAGATAAACAAGAAAAGCGATAGTTGTTTCAGAAAACGCAAAAATAGAATCTATCTAAAGCCAGATATCTAAATCCAGATTTAAAATATTTCTATCCAGAGTATCTAAAGATAGAATTTACTATCCAGAGTATCTAAATCCAGATTTAAACATGTTACTGCACATGCTCAGTTACATTTTTAAATCTGGCTTTAGATACTCACTAAGCACGAGGCCGCTTAAACACATTAATTTGTTTCTGCGCATTATTATGATTTTCAACATTTGGCAATGATGTGGTGAGTATAATTTGTGTATTAGTACATTTATTTACTATCTAGCCGTCATGTTTCGACGGGTACCAACTAGTTTCAATTTAAGTATGTAAGCTTACATACATATATTTATAATATGTTTACTGATTATATTCTGAGCATACATGATTTAGGGCCTGTTCACATAGGAGTCCGTTGCGTTGCGTTAAGGGAAAGATGACGTTGGGACGAAAATAAACCAATCATAGGCGTTAAAAGTGTCAATCCTAATCGTTTGGAGGCCTATGATTGGTTTATTTTCGTCTCAACGTCATCTTTTCCTTAACGCAACGCAACGGACTCCTATGTGAACAGGGACTTATTCTTCCAAATATGCTTTAATTAATATATTTCACGAAAAGCAGAAATTTTCCTCGCCTGCCATTTTAAATAAGAGATACACTGTTCCCGAAAAAATACATAAAGACATAAAACTTTCATAACACTCTCCATTTCTGAAGTACATATCGGCGAATCGATAAAAATACCTGTCTTTTCGAACATCTGAAGGGCGTGCTCGGTCCACGAAGAGAGTTAACATGGTCTATGTGGATTTCACCGCACTCCCTCCTGTCACGATAATGGAAGGCAAATATTTGATTTGTCTCTCTGCAATCTAAGGCTCCTGCATTGACCTTAGCCGGGATAAAAAGACATACGATCTTAGATTTCATGCTCAACAATTCAGGGTTTTCTTTTAAACTTATATTTCCAAAAACATATGCGGTTCGATGTTTATTTTAACACATCTGTAATAAATAAGCCCCATCGTGTGCCTGAGAATTTCTTATAGCGATGTTTTAAAACAATATTTCTCGGCAAAAGCAAGAATTTGAGCTGATTAATTTTGAACTGAGACCATATTTGCTGAAGGATTAATCAATTAGCCATCCATTGATCGGTTGTCTTTCGGAAGATTAAACAATGTCAAGAATGATTATTAAGCGCACGTCATACTGCAGTGCTACCAACCTTTCGCTTAGATAAATACTTTTTTTCGAGTGTTGGCAACGTTGCGAAATGCTTTTAGAAAGTACTATTTTATTCTGCTTTATTTGAATTTTAGCGCATTGGGGAGACACGTGTCGTAAATAATTAACAGTACAGAATAAATTTGTTACGACCACTGAATTATTATGAATTCGATTAAAATAACTTTTCTTATATTAAAGCTTCATTGAAATGATAAATGAGAATCAGCATGAGTTCTTCATTATGTATGAATTACATTATGACTATTGAATAATCATTGTGTATGACTATTGAATTATCATTAACTCCACAGGATTAAAAATTCTTAACACTTAAAATTTGGGTTTGTTTGTCAGTAATTCAATGCAGTGAAACTTATGAAAAAATTACAGGTTTTGAAAGAATTTTTCACCCCTAAGAGGAGTTAAAGAAATTTCGACATATCAGGTTTCTGGTATATAATGAAAAGTATTTTATGGTTGTACGTCTAATTAGCAGCTATTTGATGTATATATATATATATATATATAATAAATACAACGATCAATGTATGCAACTGATGTAAAATATATATATATATATATATATATATATATATCTATATATATATATATATTTTTATAAAAAATATCTTGACGGATATTTTTATAGGCAAAATAATGTAGAAGAAAATATTCAAATTAAATCTAATAGCACATACTAAAGAATATAGTACAGTTAATATAGTACAGTTTGAGGAACATATCTTTTACTGTATTTTAATATTTTTGGGGGTAATGTCCAATCATCTGCCGCATTAGCAAGAAAAAAAATATTTTTTTGCCTATTTCGTTGTTATGTACGTGGCGAAAAATTAGTTTAAATTATCACAAAAAGAAAAGAAACCACGTGATCAGCATTTAATAAATTAAATTCTAAAATTTAATCTTTAAAAATTCATCAAAAATCAGAAAATAGAGGTAGAGATTTTAGAAAGATTTCATTTTAAAGGAATTTTTAGGATCTTTCTCGCGATATAAATTTTATAACCCTCAGATTATTATTCTAAATGCAAACTTAAAAAAAATACAAATACAGGTTAAAAATTTATTTTAAAATAATCTAAGAAGTATTTTTCAAAAAACTTTCTTAGTGCACCCCTACACAATAAGAAGAATCGCCAAAGTTTCAGCTCTTTAGGTCCAGCGGTTTCGTCTGTGAGTTATATGTCAGTCAGTGAGTTACAGAACTATATATATATATATATATATATATAGTTAACACATTTTAATTTTTTTTGTTTGGTGTTGAATTGTTTATATTATTAGACTCGGTCCTATTAAGTTAGGGTGTCAGTTTTATAACGTTAAGGATTTTATACTGTTAAATATTTGCCATAACTAACACACATACATAACTAACACACATACATATAATAGCTGGACCGTCGACGACTCACGATAATCTTAAAACGAGATAGACGTCCAACACATCCTCAAATTGCTGGGGATTTCAACGCTGGGACATCAACAAGTGTCAGCGTGCAAACTGTTCAAAGGACCGTCATTCATATGGGCTTTCGGAGCTTAAGACCCCTTCGTGTACCGTTGTTGACTGCACGAGACAAAGTTTTATGCCTTTCCTGGGGCCGCCAACACTTCCATTAGACAGTTAATGCTTGGAAACACGCTGCCTGGTCTCACGAGTCTCGTTTCCAATTGTATCGGGCGGATGGATGTGTGCGGGTAAAGAGACAACCTAATGAATCCATGGACCGTACACATCAACCGGGGACTGTTCAAGCTGGTGGAGTCTGTGTGAGGGTATGGAGCGCTTGCAGTTGGCCGGGTATGGGACCTATGATACGTCTAGAGACGACTCTGAAAGTTACGGGTACACAAACATTGTGTCCGATTATCTATACCCATTCCTGTCCATTGTGCAGGCCGACGGACTTGGACATTTCCAACGGGAAGACACACAGAATTGCTACCGATTGGCTCCAGGAGCACTATCCTGAGTTTAGACACATCCACTGTCCACCTAAATCCCCAGACATTATCATCATTGAGCATAACTGGGATGCCTTGCCACTTGGTTTTCAGAAGAGATCTCCAATCCCCTCGTACTACTATGGATTTGTGGACTGTTCTTCAGGATTCCTGTTATCAATTACCTCCAGAATACCTTCAGACATTATTCGAGTCCATGCCACTTCTTGTTCCGGCATTTCTGCGTGATGACCCTACACGATATTAGGCAGGTGTACCAGTTTTTTGGTTCTTCATTGTATATATATATATATATATATATATATATATATATATATATATATATATATATATATATATATATATATATATATATATATATATATATATATATATATATATATATATATATATATATATATATATATACTCTCATGGACAAAAAAATTAGCGCACCAAGAAGGAGTCGTCAAAATGAAACGAAATTTTACATACTAAATGACTACTTTGATATAAGTAAATGATAAGAAAATCAAAGAAAAAGGATAATTTATTTCAGAGAGAAAGGCAAAAGAACGGAGGAGTTAATACTCCGTTGGACCCCTCTAGTGCGAATGCACGATGCGATACGATCGGGCCTTGAGTCATACGTATATGGTACGAGACATTTCGTTCCATATTTGCTGTAACCATGCCTCTAGTTCATTCAAAGTCGTGGGATGCCCAACTCGTCGTCCCAAATGATCCCAGATATGCTCGATTGGAGACAAATCTGGGGATCGGGCAGGCGAAGGAAGGGTAGTAACAGTGCGGAGACAGTCTTGTGACACCCTTGCCGTATGAGGGCGAGCATTGTCTTGTTGAAAAATGGCTCCTGGGAGCCGTTGCATGAGTGGCAACACATGTGGTTGCAGGATTTCATGAACATACCGCTGGGCTGTCATGGTGCCACGGAACAATACTAGGGGTGACCGTGTGTTGTAGGCAATGGTACCCCATACCATCACACCAGCTGTGGGAGCGATGTGTCGCTGTACAGCAAAGGCAGGATTGAAGCGTTCACCACGGGCTCTCCACACACGAACACGATTGTCATCACTGCCGAGATTGAATCTGGATTCGTCGCTAAAGACGACCTGGTTCAATTCCGCTGCAGTCCAGTTTCCTCGTGCGCGGCAAAACTCCAAACGGAGGCGTCGATGGGTGGGCGTCAAGGGCAGCACACGTAATGGGCGCCGCGATACCAACTGTCCTTCAGCCAGGCGCCTTCGTATGGTTCGAGAAGACACAGAGACCCCTAGTGAAGGTGCTACCTGTGCCTGGATGGCGGCCGATGAAGCAGTTGGCTGCACGCGTGCCTTTCTTACGATGTGGCGGTCTTCTCGACGACTGGTCTGTCGATTGCGTCCTGAGCCTGGTCTTCGTGTACATGACATCTCTCGGGTCCACTGGTCCCAACACCTCCTCAAAACACAATCAGAGCGGCCTAATTGACGAGCTACTCGCCTAGGTGACCACCGAGCTTCCATCATCCCGACGATTCTCCCCTTCTCAAACTGCGACAACTGCTTATATTGTCTTCGAACACGGCGTAATGGCATGTCTATCTCAGCTCTTCCTTTGTAAATGATTCAGCACACGCAAACAAGCTTTGGTTATCTGTTTTATACTCCACAGAGTACGATGTTCAACGCACTCTACCGGCTATACGTAATGCGCAATCAAGCTGCATTTCTAATCATTGGCATACCTCCCCGACATGTACCTTCATTGCAAGTTTCGTTACGATACCGCAATTATTTCTTTTTGCGCTAATTTTTTTGTCCTTGAGTGTATATATATAAAAAATCGTCAGGGTTATTTACTATATTTTTAGGATAATATCCAATCGTCTGCTGCATTAGAAAGAAAAAAAATATTCTTTTGTCTATTTAGTTGTTATGAATGTGACGATAAATTTATTTAAACTACCAGAAAAAGAAATCACATGATCAGCATTTAATAAATTGAATTCTAAAAGTTAATCTTTAAAAATTCACCAAAAATCAGGAAATCAAGGTAAAGATTCGAAAAAGATTTCATTTTAAAGGAATTTTTATGATCTTTCGCGTGATATAAATTTTATAACCATCAAATTATTATTTTAAATGCAAACTTTAAAAATGTTACTAAAACAGATTAAAAATTAAATTTTAAAAAACATAAGAAGAATAGTTCAAAAATCTTTCTTAGTGCACCACTACATCATAAGAAGAATCGCCATGCAAAATTTCAGCCCTTTTGGTCCAGTGGTTTGGTCTCTGCGTTGTATGTATGTCAGTCAGTCAGTCAGTTACGGAACTGTTTTATATATATACTAGCTGAAAACCCACACTTCTCTACGGAGTACATTCAAAGTAAAAACAACTGTCAATGTATGCAATTAATGCTAATATATATATATATATATATATATATATATATATATATATATATAATCGTAAGAGATATTTTTATAGACAAAATAATGTAGAAGAAGATATTGAAATTAAATCTAATATAAAGAATACTAATGAATATAGTACAGTTTCTAGGACATTTTTTTTACTGTATTTTAATATTTTTTTGGATAATGTCCAATCGATTGCCGCATTATCAAGAAAAAAAATATTTTTTTCTTTATTTAGTTTTTATGCACGTGACGATAAATTTGTTAAAGTACCAGAAAAAGAAGTCACGTGATCAGCATTCAATAAATTAAATTCTAAAAATTAATCTTTAAAAGTTCACCAAAAATCAGGAAATGAAGGTATAGATTCAAAAAAGATTTCATTTTAAAGGAATTTTTATGATCTTTCTCGTGATATAAATTGTATAACCCTCAAATTATTATTTTAAATGCAAACTAAAAAAAGTAAAAAAAGAGCTTAAAAATTAAATTTTTAAAACTCTAAGAAGAATTTTTCAAACATCTTTCTTAGTGCACCCCTACACCATAAGAAGAATCGCCATGCGGAATTTCAGCCCTTTAGGTCCAGCGGTTTGGTCTGTGCGTTGTATGTCAGTGAGTCAGTGAGTCAGTTACGGAACTGTTATATAGTATATATATATGTATATATATATATATATATATATATATATATATATATATATATATATATATGTATATATATATATATATATATATATATATATATATATACATATATATATATATATATATATATATATATATATATATATATATATATATATGTATATATATATATATATATATATGTATATATATATATATATATGTATGTATATATATATATATATATATATATATATATATATATATATATATATATATATATATATGTGTGTGTGTGTGTGTGTGTTTGTTTGTTATTTATATGTGTGTCATTTTATCTGCGTGAAAAAAATTTTCAAAACAGAGATGTAAGTGTACTGTAAAGAACTATGACTGAATGAAATTAAATAAGTGAAAACACGGAAAATAATAAATCATTTCCAGTATTTTTTCTGCCTTTACTCCTACATTTAATCGTAATTTTTAAACGCCACTTGCTAGTAAATCATGACATTTTTTTATAAGTAATATATTCCTTCCGTTATTACCTAAGTTTCGCCGTGGGCAAAAGAAAAAAAAAATCAAATTACCTGCGAGAAAAAAGTAAACGCATTCTTCAGCGCTTTTCGGGAAATTTCACTTCAAACGAAAGAAAAAAAAGCAGCAGCGCCGCGTTCAAGTTAATGTACTCAATGGTTTCCGTGCTATCGATCCAACGCATTTCAGATAATCTTTCTCTCATCGCCTTGTGGGATCTTTCTCATGTCGAGACATTTTCCACTGCCCACTTTTGTTTCCCAACTCTTTCTTTACTCTTTTTTTTCAGGGTCATTTAAGGATTGTATTTCGTGTTTAGTGGGAATACAAACGCTATATTTTTCATTGTATTGACTCAGATTTCGAAATTCCGCTTCGCCGTGAAAGCATTTATTTTCTTATTTTTTTCTCCATCAATATATTGAACTTGAGTTTATTTTACCAACGATGTAAAAAAAGTTTTGCTCCATTAATAAATTGATCTTTTTCATACGAAGTAAAATTGAGTTATGTACAAAGAAAGTTATGATTTCAAAAAAAAAAAAAAAAATTGGACAATTACGATGGAAAAAATTGTAATTTTGGACGACTTTAAATTGTGTATTCGCTCTCAGTTATTACGAGCTTAATTCAGGGTTAGCCAAGTTTCTTTTAATTAAGTTTTAAACCTTATATCTATAATTTTATCGTTTCATTTTATCGTTATAATAGAGTTTACCGTTGCTTATTAATACCAAATAATTAAAAAAATGAGACGAGACAACAATTAAGGATTGTAATTCCAGTTTTGTTGGATACAAACTCTAAATTTTTCGTTGTATTGACTCAGATTTCGAAATTCCGCTTCGCCGTGAAAGCATTTATTTTCTTATTTTTTTCTCCATCAATATATTGAACTTGAGTTTATTTTACCAACGATGTAAAAAAAGTTTTGCTCCATTAATAAATTGATCTTTTTCATACGCAGTAAAATTGAGTTATGTACAAAGAAAGTTAGGATTTCAAAAAAAAAAAAAAAAATTGGACAATTACGATGGAAAAAATTGTAATTTTGGACGACTTTAAATTGTGTATTCGCTCTCAGTTATTACGAGCTTAATTCAGGGTTAGCCAAGTTTCTTTTAATTAAGTTTTAAACCTTATATCTATAATTTTATCGTTTCATTTTATCGTTATAATAGAGTTTTCCATTGCTCATTAATACCACATAATTTAAAAATGAGACGAGGCAAGAATTAAGGATTGCAATTCGAGATTTGTTGGATACAAAGTCTAAATTTTTCGTTGTATTGACTCAGATTTTGAAATTCCGCTTCGCCGTGAAAGCATTTATTTTCTTATTTTTTTTCTCCATCAATATATTGAACTTGAGTTTATTTTACCAATGATGTAAAAAAAAGTTTTGCTTCATTAATAAATTGATCTTTTTCATACGAAGTAAAATTGAGTTATGTACAAAGAAAGTTATGATTTAAGAAAAAAAAATTGGACAATTACGATGGAAAAAATTGTAATTTTGGACGACTTTAAATTGTGTATTCGCTCTCAGTTATTATACGAGCTTAATTCAGGGTTAGCCAAGTTTCTTTTAATTAAGTTTTAAACCTTATATCTATAATTTTGTCGTTTCATTTTATCGTTATAATAGAGTTTTCCATTGCTCATTAACACCAAATAATTAAAAAATGAGACGAGGGAAGAATTAAGGATTGTAATTCGAGTTTTGTTGGATACAAACTCTAAATTTTTCGTTGTATTGACGCAGATTTCGAAATTCCGCTTCGCCGTGAAAGCATTTATTTTCTTATTTTTTTTCTCCATCAATATATTGAACTTGAGTTTATTTTACCAATGATGTAAAAAAAGGTTTTGCTTCATTAATAAATTGATCTTTTTCATACGAAGTAAAATTGAGTTATGTACAAAGAAAGTTATGATTTAAGAAAAAAAAATTGGACAATTACGATGGAAAAAATTGTAATTTTGGACGACTTTAAATTGTGTATTTGCTCTCAGTTATTATACGAGCTTAATTCAGGGTTAGCCAAGTTTCTTTTAATTAAGTTTTAAACCTTATATCTATAATTTTGTCGTTTCATTTTATCGTTATAATAGAGTTTTCCATTGTTCATTAATATCAAATAATTTGAAAATGAGACGAGGCAAGAATTAAGGATTGTAATTCGAGTTTTGTTGGATACAAACTCTAAATTTTCCGTTGTATTGACTCAGATTTCGAAATTCTGCTTCATCGTGAAAGCATTTATTTTCTTATTTTTTGCATCATTAATATATTGAACTTTAATTGTTGTTGTTGTTGCTTATGCCACTTGACCGACAGCAACATCAGATCAAGTCCTGAAGGCTATGGGAGATGAAGGTGCGGCTCTTGTTTTGAATTAGCACAACAAGAGTCGGAGTCCGACTTGGCTAAATGACGGGTACCGTAATTTTGAACCGAGTCAAGTGACGAGACCAGAACACTTGACCGCGCACCTCCAGAGTTAAATTAGATAACTTGGAGGACATTGTAGCCACGCCCTATTTTACGTGCCCCGTCCACCATTAGTGAATACGGCGGTAGATTTGCAGCGACGAGTATCGAACCAGGGACGTTCAGATCGCTGGCCCGCTGCTCTAGCCAACTGGGCTACCGCGCCCTTTGAATTTTAGTTTACCAATGATGTAAAAAAAAGTTTTGCTCCATTAAGAAATTGATCTTTTTCATTCGAAGTAAAATTAAGCTACGTACAAAGAAAGTTACGATGGAACAAAATTGCAATTTTAAACGTCTTTAAATTATTTAGGGCCTGTTCACATAGGAGTCCGTTGCGTTGCGTTAAGGAAAAGAGGAAGTTGAGACGAAAATAAACCAATCATAGGCGTTAAAAATTTCATTGCTAATCGTTTGGAGGCATATGATTGGTTTATTTTCGTCTGAGCGTCATCTTTTCCTTAATGCAACGCAGCGGACTCCTATGTGAACAGGCCCTTATTCGCTATCAGTTATTACTAACATAATTCAGGGTTTGCCAAGCTTCTTAAAATTAAGTTTTGAACCTTATATATATAATTTTATCGCATCATTTTATCGCTATAATAGAGTTTTCCATTGCTCAATAATTCCTAATAATTGTAAAATGAGACGAGGCAAAAATTAAGGATTATAATTACGAGTTTAGTGGGATACAAACTCTAATTTTTCCATTGTATTGACTCATATTTCGAATTCCGCTTCGCCGTAAAAGGATTTTTTAACGATGTTTTGCTCTATCATTATATAGAATGTGAGCATGACTATAAAAACAATGATGTAACATCACTGTTTTACATCATTAACTTTTTTACATCAATTAACAATAATGCAAAAAAATGTCCGCCCTTAGTGTTGAGATTAGATTTTCTTTAAAATGAAGCAAAATTAAGGCATAAATTTCAAAGCAATTTGAAAGTTATGAACCAAACAATTGCAATTGTAACAAATTTTAATTACGTTTATTCTCTTTCGGTTAGAATGAGCACAGATCTGGGTTGGCCATGCTCGTCGTGAAACTTATGTTTTGATCATTGTATCTATCGTTATATCTATTCATTATATAGTTATAATCAAGTTTCCTATTTCTGGTTAAATCTGGATATTTGTAATCTTAGACTGATTAGGAAGAATGACACAAAAATTTTTCTACTTTATTTTTCATTTCAAACAGGAAGGGAAGTCAGTTATTTTTCTCTCTAATGTTTCGCAATATCTTGATATCTTCTCATATCGTGCAAACGGCTACCACGAAAATCACCGTTGCTTGCTATCCCCGTTAAAATAATTCTTTGCAGTTTCTCTAAATATAGTTACGATTTAGCGAAAGCTTAATAATGGAGTCATTTTATAAACCCTTTTATGCGGGCAACGGTAAATTCAGTATTTACTTTGTTTATAGGTTTTCTGAGAGTCAGGACAATTTCATGAGCTTTAAATAAGATTATTATCTGCTTTTGGTTCCCAAATATTTATTTAATTTATTTAGATTATGTTGTTATTTTTTTCGATTTGAATTTAAATGATTTATTTTACGTGATAATGCCAATAAATGGAAATTAGTGATAGTAGTAATTATACATAAAAAAGTAATTATGAAATTTCGACGCCAACTTCAAATGTTATGTGACTTTTAGCGATGTCTCATATAATTCAAGAAATCAGCTCGCTGCACGTACTTTAAGATGACCATAATACATCGCTAGTAAGGTATGAGTATTAACATAGGAGAAATATCGGCCGAGCGTTATTGAATCCAGAAAAGTGTGTGTAAGAGTGAATAGAAACGTAAAAAATATAGAATTCTACAAAAAAGCAGGAGTCTATATCAAAGACAATTAAACGTACTTTAACATTGCCAAATGAAATGCTATGTGGTTGCAAACTTTCAGAACCGCATATTTTTTATAAATGGTAGACCATTTTGAATAGAAGTTAAGGGAATTGTACACTTTCAAATTACCAAAAATAGAACGAAAATTGGAATTTTTTTTGGGGTGTTTTAATATTTTAAAAATATGTAAATATTGAAATAAAACGCATTTAAAATATAGAAACGTAAAAAATACAGAATTCTACAAAAACACAGGAGTCTATATCAAAAACAAATAAACGTACTTTAACATTACCAAATGAAATGCTATGTGGTTGCAAACTTTCAGAACCGCATATATTTTATAAATGGTAGACCATTTTGAATAGAAGTTAAGGGGATGGTTCACTTTCAAATTGCCAAAAATCGAACAAAAATTGGAAATTTTTTGGGGTGTATTAATGTTTTAAAAATATGTAAATATTGAAAAAAAACGCATTTAAAATATGTAATGAAAAGTAAATTGATAACCTGGGGGCTTTAGAAAAGTAGGTATTAAAAGTAGATGAAAAAAAAAACTTTTAAATGACTTTTTCTCAAAATGAGTGATTTCCAGATTTGCGAGTCTTTGAAATGCTTCTTGCGTCATAATTTTTGACGAAATTTTGTAAAATTTATAATCATGACTCCTCTAGTATACGAGGGGTGATCAAAAACTAAGGTTACAAGGTCTATATTGCTGGAGTTTCGTCTGTTATACAGAAATTAGTTGTGTGCTGTAATTCTAATACACGCGGTCGCTAACTGTGGAGAGTTTCACCTACCAGCGACCTACAGCACTAGTTGAAGGTTAACAGAAATGGCGACTCGTTTGGAAAACTGGTCTCACGAATAAATGCGCTCAGTTATTCGATTTCTGTGGGTGAAACACGTGAGCGCGGCTGAAATTGACCGGCAGCATCTTCCTTCACGACTTTCATCTTCGTTCATGACAATGCACGACCTCATACAGCCCAGAGGACCACTGCGTTGTTCAAGAAATTTCGCTGGGACATCATCGACCACCTACAGCCCAGACCTCGCTCCAAGCGACTTCCATCTCTTTCCTCACTGGGGACAATGGATCGTTAAACTGGTTTTTTTTAATTTTCAATATTTTGCTCTATATACAGAGTGAGAATAATTTATATTGTTTATTTTTATTACACTGAAGGCACTTAGAATTCCCAAATAAGTATTCTATGGAAGAAAAACAACTCTCAAAAAAAATTCTTCAAAAATGCTAGAATTTTTCAAAATGCTCCTTATTTTCCTTAACTTATGCACCTTAATTTTCCTCCGGTTTCTTCCAAAAATTTCCCGATTGTTAATTAAATTGTTTGTCACGAAGCTGCGCATCATTTTTCAAATTACAAATATTTTTCAAACTTATAGACCATGAAATAAAGTAGAAACATGCAAAAACATTAAAAAAATAACATGCAGAATTAAAAAAATTATTTTTGACTTTTGATTTATACAAAAGCAGACACAATGCACAATTGCGTTTAAATATATACGGTAAATCCTGTATTAAAAATTGAAGGTTTTTAAATGGTTTAACATGCACTTGGAGTATTTTGAAAAGTGTTACCATTTTTGAAATTTTTTTTGAAAAACGCTCATTATTCTAAAAAAATCCTTATTTTGAATTCTAAGGGTCTTCAATGTAGTTAAAAAGAATATTAATTATTATCATTCTGTATATAGAGTTAAAAACTGAAAATTAAAAAATTCGATGTTGTAAGGTCCCTTGTCTCCTTAGGAAGAACTATGGGGCCGACGATTCGCCTCAGACGAGAATGTGAAACACTTCGCCACAA
>OU015503.1:63997221-64014721 GCA_907164885.2 Dolomedes plantarius | reverse complement strand
TGAGAAACACTTATCCAAAGAAAAATGGAAAACAATTGTCACAATAGATGAATCATGGGTGTATTTAAATGATTGCAACAAAAAAAGAGCCATTTCTAAGGGATTCATGATTGTTGCTGGTTTTTCTTATAATGGCTAGTTAAAAATAAAGAGAGTGGGAAAAAATGTCAAGATTAACTCCAAATACTATCAGGAACATATTTTATCGCCAATTTTTCTGAATGAAATACCATCGCTTTACCCACAGTGCCATCAATCTGTGAGACTCCATCAGGACAAAGCTAGCAGTCACACATCAAAATCCACTGTAAATTTTCTTAAAAGAAATGGAACAAAAAACTGGTATCAAGGCCATACCCTTCACTGATATCCCTACTAAATCTCCCGATGTATCACCTATTGATTTTTGTGCTTTCGGACTTTTAAAATCTGCATTATCCAAACGTCGTCCCAAAACCCTTACAGGACTCTGGAAAGCTGTTGAGGAGGAATGGGATAGAATACCTCTTCTGACACTTCAAAAGGCATTATTATCCTGGAAATTGCGGTGTCGAAAGATAGTTCAGAATAAGGGATGTCAAATAGAACATTTAAAACACAAGAATTGTATGTAATTTAGTTTTGTGAATACAATATACATCGTCTAAAAAATGTGTGAACAGACTCTGTATATATATATATATATATATATATATATATATATATATATATATATATATATATATATATATATATATATATATATATATATATATATATATATATATATATATATGTAATGGGCGCTCTGGCCCAGTTGGCGAGGGCAGCGGGCTAGGGATCTGTAAGTCACTGGTTCGATACACTTCCCTGACAAATTCACAACCGTGTACACTAATTTCGACTGGTGCACGTAAAATCCATTTTGGCTGTAATGTCCTCCAAGTTCTCAAAATTACCTCTGGAGATGCGGGGTCAAGTGTTCTGGTCTCGTCACTTGACTCGGTTCAAAATTGCGAGACTAGTATTTTGGCCAAGTCGGACTTCGACCCTTCTGCTGCCAATCAAAACAGGAGCTGGTCCTTCATTGGAGCTAGCCTTCGGGACTTGATGTAACGTTGCTGTCTGTCAAGGGGCATAAGCAACAACAACAACAACATATATATATATATATATATATATATATATATATATATATATATATATATATATATATATATATATATACATATATGTGTGTGTGTGTAAGTAACTTAATAATATTTTGATTGGCGAATTTATAAAATTTTACTACAAAATACCAAGATAATGAATTTGGAGATTAATAGAATTATTTCTATTTCAAGTACAATTACTTGTGTATCCTGGAATTGTCTTCGTGCCATAATATACAAACTAGATATTTCCGTCTCTCATTGTAAGAGACAAATTTAATTCACCAGAGTCAGGAAATGCTATTTCTTAAATCTGAACTGAAGAAAGAGGCCTAGAGCATCCATCGAATACAAATATGCATCAAAAGAAAATGCGGATAGCACAGAATAATAAATACGTAGGAACTGGCTCTAAAGAAGCAATTTTCAGAAAGCTATTAATGTATACAATCAAACGTATTTGCTGGTAACCCAATCTTCGAAATCCTGGAATATCATTTCTTTTCATTTCATTTGCAAACATTCGTCTCTCTTTGAGTTACGTCGCGAGCATTACTGGAGGCTCTCACTATCTTTGGTTTTGAAGATTTCATTAAGTCACATAAAATCGACTCCTTTCATTAGCCTTGGGGGATCTATCAATGTTTAGACTTATTTTAAGCTGTTGCGTTTCGTTCGGCGATATTTGTGGTTGACGAAACCAGTTAAAAGCGAGGGGACTTTATTCCATTTTTAGTCTTCACAAAATATTATAAACAATCACTTAGTTCAGCGAAATAATTCAGGCTTTAAGCGTCTACAATTCACACACATCAGCCGAGCTTCAACCAAAAAAGGAATGAATCAAACTTTAGGAACTTAATCAAAAGGAATGGATCGCCAATGGTATACAAGCATGCTGAGTTGGCAAGCTTGTAATACCATTGGAGACATTCTCGATTTTTCTAGAAATGCGATAAACACGCCACCCAAGTGAAATATGATTAGTTCTCCGGGCACCAGAAAAGTCTCCAAATGCTGCCAAATTTGCCACCAAGCTGGCCGAAATTCTCGAAAATTTGGCCAAAAGTTCACATATTAAAATCTGACGCTCGATCTCAATAAAAAAACGGTGCTTATGACAAACTAAACGTAAATTAAGGAAAAATGAAGAATATTTTCAAATGTTTAGATATATTTACAGCTATTTACAGCAGAATATAGTGTGAGTGTTTGTATATTTATATCTTTTGAGAGTCATCACCTTTAAATCTTCAAAAAATCGAATTTTTTTTTTCATTTTTAGAATATTTGGACCTTTCTGAATCAATTAAAACAAACCGCGTTAAAATATTCTAACTATAACCTTTAAAACTATAACATGAAAGAAATTGCTCCAATGGAAACATTCGCAGTGTGCGAACTTTAACCCCGGAGAGATCGCGCGGGGCACAGAGTCACCCCACGCGTAGAAAATCAACAAACCTGACGGGAAATTTCTATTGTTAATCAATCACCCTTTTAGTATCCTCCTGTCTGACCCTCCCCTTGGAATGGGTATTGTTATTTTGCACGTGCATTTCCTTTCTCTGCGAGAAGCAATCGTTTCTTGGAATCCATGTGATAACGGGGTGTTTCAGTCTCCCCGTGCGACCGTTATTGCTTCGAAATTTTTCACTATAAGCAGTTTAGCTTCGTGCTCTTGAGTGTTTTAGTTGTTTTCTGCTCGGTTATTTGATAGATAATGGCGTACAAACGTAAATTTACGGAGTATGAAAAAGAGATGGAACGTTTGAGAACTCTGTTGGATGAAGTTGAGTCTTCTGAAGAAGAAATTGATCAAGGTAGCGAAAATGAACCTGATGAAGAAATATACAGTTCTCATGACAGCGAAAGTGAATTTGAGCAGAATGATGAAGACGACGAAAATACTGATTTAGAAGAAAGCATTTTTGTCAGCAAAAATAAAACAGTTTGGCAGAAAGAAAAACCAAATCAAAAAGTGAAAACGTGTGCTCAAAATATAATAACTCATTTACCAGGAGTAAAAGAAATTGCACGCAATATAACAGATCCTCTAGAAAGTTGGGAATTGTTTTCTAGTACTAAAATCATACGATCCATAGTAGAGTGGACAAATATTTATATTGAAAAAATATCGGTAAATTACACCAGAGATCGGGATGCGAAGAGGACAAATGAGGTGGAAATCAGAGCCCTTTTTGGACTTTTATATCTGTGCGGCTTGCATAAATCATCGCATACAAATGCACAAGATTTGTGGTCTACTGATGGATCAGGCATTGAAATTTTAAGGAACAAAATGTCATACAGAAGATTTATTTTTCTTCTCAGATGCCTGCGGTTAGACAATGTGACTGATCGTGAAGCTCGGAAAAAAGTGGACAAACTCGCGGCTGTGAGAGATTTTTTTGCCGATTTCAATGAAAATTGTCAAAAGACATATAATATTGGTAAATATGTTACTATCGACGAAAAATTAGAGAAGTTTCGAGGGCGGTGTTCTTTTCGTCAATATATACCAAACAAACCAGCGATGTATGGAATCAAAATCTTTGCCTTAGTAGATTCTAGGACATTTTACAGCTATAGTATGGAGATATACGCAGGACAACATCCGGAAGGTCCCTTCAGAAATGAAAATTCACCATTTGAAATTACTAAACGCCTGTGCACTCCTTTGTTTGGATCAGGCAGAAACGCAACAGTGGATAATTGGTATACGAATTATCCTCTAGCGAAAGAACTTTTATCAAAGAAGCTAACAATTGTAGGAACCCTGAAGAGAAACAAGGCTGAAATTACCATCGAGTTCGTTGAAACAAAAACTAGGAAAGTTTATTCTTCTATATTTGGATTTCAAAAGAACACAACACTAGTATCATATGTGCCTAAGAAATCAAAATGTGTAGTTTTGTTATCTACTATGCATCGCGATGATGCCATTGATGAAAGTGATGAAACCAGAAATAATTAAATTTTATAATTCAACAAAGGGGGGGGGGTGTAGAAAAAGTTGATGAAATGTCATCATTATATTCGACAGCTCGAAAAACCAACAGATGGCCGATGGTCGTTTTTAATCGCGTGTTGAACGTTGCTGCAATAAATGTTATCTCTTATACAGCCACACATAGAGATGAGAAAGAATATGCCAAGGCTTCCTAAAGTGCTTCGTGAAAACATCAATGAAGCCACTTCTGGTGGATCAGAGGAACGCCCATCAAAAAAACCAAAACCCGATAAAGGCCGATGTGCTATATGTCCAAGGTCCAAGGACAATAAAACTACAATTTCTTGCAAAAAATGTGATAATTTTACATGTAAAATTTATTCTTCCTATGTTTGCCAGAAGTGTATGTAAATTCCCAATCCCAGAAAAAAGGTATGTAATTCTTTTTAATAGAATTGTACTTTAAATAGAAAAAAAGTTTCCTTAAGTAAAGAAGTATAGTTTATTAATGATATATTGCAATTATTGTGTATAATCAAGTGTGTGTTTTATTAATTTATAGCACATATTTTAATAAAACTGATTGGGGTGACTCAGTCACCCCGCGCGATCTCGAATGTCAGTGTTGGGTGCGCGACTTCTACCGGGTTAAAAGCCTTTTTCTCGTAATGATCATTTTCATGCTTCCGCGCACTATAAAAAGGGAACTACTGCAGATATTGCTTTCATATTTTCAGGATTGGTGTATAATGATTAAGGATACGTAATTTTCGTATTTACGAAATAGATGCGAATAAAAGCGAAATTTGTCGACATGAGCGAATAAATGCGAAAATTATTTGTTTACTACTTTTCAGTGAAAACTCGGTGATAAACGGCTTTTTAAGCGAAATTAGGTAAAAATAGTAATAATTTATTAACATAATTGCTTAACCAAGAACATCCATGGCCTTTAATGGAGAACTAGTTTGTACCCGTCAAAACATGACGACTAGACAGTAAAAAAATGTACAAATGCGTAAATTATACTAAACATCATTGCCAAATGTTGAAAATCATAATAATGCGCAGAAACAAATTAATGTGTTGAAGCGGCCTCGTGCTTAGTGAGTATCTAAAGCCAGATTTAAAAATGTCACTGAGCCTGCACAGAAAGCAATTTTTTTAAATTATAAATTATGGCTAATTAAACAGCCCGAAATATACAATTTCCATTAGGTTAAATGTTGTATTTCACAAACACAATTAACATAAAAAATGGCAGAGAGAGATCTAGAGAGACTCCTCAGAATATACGTGTTTATCATTAAAACATGTCACTGAGCATGCGTAGAAACAGTGTCGCTATAGCTAGATTTAAACATGCCACTGAGCATGATCAGAAATCAATTTTTAATTGTAAATTATCGCTAATTAATAGAAATTGCGGTTACAAAAACCGAATTTGAAAAATCTACAGATTACAATCTTTTGATCTACAGATTACATGACGACCAAAATGAAGACATACCAGATTACATAAGACCAAAATGAAGTGAATTGATGCAGTAGTTTTCTCTCACGGATTGCCCAAAAAGTTGACTTAGCAACTTAAATATATAGATTCTCCCTTTCCTTTGGGTATGCTCCGAATTTCATCCGGACAGTTTGTCCGTAGCAGAGTCGCACCTTAAAATCTAACTGTAGAAATCAACCATAAAGTTTTGCGGAAAAATTTAGTAGATTACAGAACGTCTCTTGAGCACCAAAGCAAGAGTATTTCAGCTACTTACAGTAGTCAATCAAGAGACTTCCGTTGATGTTATACAGATTTTAATTGCAACGAAATGCTGCTACCTTAACTTTGCAAAAGATATACAAAGCTATACAAAGCCTCTTAGTCCCGTTCATAGAGTTGATGCTGAGATATTTTAGTACGCACAACATAGTAATTAATGACAGAAGGCAAAGATTTAACGAACATAATATGGAGACTACTATAATCTTAGCTTTTAACTAAGAATTTTGATACTTACCTATCCAAATAATTAAAATTGTATTTTTTTAATAAATCCAAATTTTTAAATTTTTTTTGCGAATAAATGGGAATTTAAAAAAATGTATTTTTTTATGTATTTTTTATGTATTTATAAAAGGTATTTTTATGTATTTATAAAATGCATATTTTTAAATGTAAATTTCGATATTTTTATGCGAAATTAAATTTTTTTTTTTTGCGAATAAATGCGAAATTTTATAAAATGTATTTTTTATGTATTTTTTATGTATTTAGAAAATGCATTTTTATGTATTTTTAAAAGGTATTTTTATGTATTTATAAAATGCATATTTTTAAATGCAAATTTCGATATTTTTATGCGAAATTTTTTAATTTTTTTTTGCGAATAAATGCGAAATTTTATAAAATGTATTTTTTTATGTATTTTTTTATGTATTTATAAAAGGTATTTTTATGTATTTATAAAATGCATATTTTTAAATGCAAATTTCGATATTTTTTTATGCGAAATTTACGTATATAAGATGTTAAAAAAATCATACCCGTAATTTTTCCTTAAAAAAATATTTTACTATGAATTTATAGCATTTGACTTTTTAATGAGCTTTTTCAATTTTTTTCAAATCTGATTGTCCTGGAGTAAATATTTTTTGGCATTTTAAAATTTAAATAGATGTATACCTAATATTTTAACCTCACAAACAAGCAAAAATTATTATAGAAACATATTTGGTGTTGTTGTAAGTCTGCGCACAGTGTATGAGTATAAATTTGAAATTTTTAGAAAATACGAGTACACCCACTAATTACTCCAAAAAAATAAAATTCTTATTTACTTGTAATAAAATTTAGTCAAGGACCATAATCTATAAAGTTTAGATAAGTAATACTGAAAATTTCATATATAATTGACAATAACAAAAAAAATATAGAAGTTCGAACAAACAGCAAAAATCTGTCTTTTCAACATGTGTGTCCTCTCAACTTGTGTGCTGACTTCCCTTAATATTGAATACAACAGAATTTCAAACTGACCTCTGAATGGGATAAATAATTACAAAAGCTTATTTATAAATATAAAACAGTTCTGTAACTGACTGATGCTTACTCCACGCCAACGGCGACAGCAACGAAAGACAGACACATTTTGACACTTGTCTCTGTGGCTGTCATGAAAGCCTTCACACTGCTAGGAGACGGGGAGAAGAGACAATTTATCTGGGCATGCGCGTAACCTTCTCTTTCTATTTTGATTGGCTGTCCAGCATGGCGGCAGAGACAAAAGTTGAACTTTTTCCAACTTGAAACCGCAGAGACCAGAGATGGAGACGAACCGGGGGAATTGAAATTTGTTTGTAATACGCATGCGCAACAACGATTTTCGTCTCGGTCGCCGTAGGTGTGGAGTAAGCATGACTGACTGACTGACATATAACGCATAGGCCAAACCGCTAGACCTAAAGGGCAGAAATTTTGCTTGGTGATTCTTCTTATAGTGTAAGGGCGCACTAAGACAGATTTTTGAAAAATTCTTCTTAGATTTTTTTTAAATTAACTTTTTAAGCTGTTTGTGAAACATTCTTTAAAGTTTGCATTTAAAATAATAATCCGAGGGTTATAAAATTTATATCACGAGAAAGACCCTAAAAATTCCTTTAAAAAGAAATCTTTTTCGAATCTTTGCCTACATTTTGTGATATTTGGTGAATTTTTAAAGATTCATTTTTAGAATTTAATTTATTAAATGCTGATCACGTGGTTTCTTTTCTTTTTGTGATATTTTAAATTAATTTATCATCCCGTGCATAACAACGAAATAAATTGACGAAAAATATTTCTTTTTTCTTTATAATGCGGCAGACGATTTTACATTATCCAAAAAAATATTGAAATACAGTAAAAGAAATGTTTCTCTAACTGTACTATATTCTTTAGTATGTTCTATTAGATTAAATCTGAATATTTTCTTCTACATCATTTTGTCTATAAAAATATTCGTTGCGATTTTTTTATAAATATTTTTTTTTTCTTTTTTTTACATTAATTGCATACATTGACCTTTGTATTTAATTTTAATGTACTCCGTAGCGAAGCACGGGTATTCAGCTACTTTTGTAATGAAGAAACATTGATCGTCAAAATTCGTAAAATCAAAATCCAATGTTAAAGGAAAAAAGTACAACACAATTTATTCGTGCACACACGTAATATAAAAAAAAATCACGATGAAGATAGACTCATTTTGCAACCGAAACAGAGAGGGCTTGCAGCTTATCAAACTTTCTAAATCGGTGTATATATATATGTACAAAGCTTTCAGAGGCAGTATATATGTACAAAGCTTTCAGAGGACGCAGCGCCATCTATAACACCACACTTTTTCTACACTAATATTTGGCTAATTGACCAATTCAATAAAATAATTCATTTTCAAACAAGGAGTATTAAAATTCATGTATTTTCAATATGCGTCGCTTAGTTAATCGATAATCATTTATTGTTTTAAGGGTTGTTCCGTAGCTCTAGAAACATTCTTACGCTCTTTACTGATACGTAATTAATTATTTCTTAAATAAAAAATAAAAATTATTTCTTCAAATGATAAATTATTAATCGAAAAATTCTGATTTTCAAAAAAAGAAAAAAAAATGAATAAAACATATGTGTATAGAAAGATTAAATTTAAATATAGATAAATAAATGTTCAATAACAGAAATTAGCTTGACGTCCTGAGTACTTGTAAATAGAGATAAAGCGAAATTGGTATAAACAAGGTGGTCTTCTTTATACTGTGTAAGAAACAAAAAAACATTCCAAAAAATTATATTTTGTTTTTATTTTGGCATATTTGAAACTTATTCTTAAAAATAATTTAGGAACTTAATAATATTTGGATTTAAGGTTTCAAAATTTATGAGGAAATTGAAGATATTAAAATAATGAAGTTGAAAATAGTTTGTAAAATAGTAAAGTTACATTTCCTGTGTAAATTCTTGGGGTTTCTCTTTATCGTTTTTTATAATAATATACACGATATTATTCTAAATGGTACAAGATATTATTTTTATAAAAGAGAGTATCCTTAATGGTACAAAATATTATTCTTATTAAAATATTCTTCTTAATGGTACAAAATGATATTTTTATAAAAGATATTATCCTTATTGGCACAAAAACTATTCTTTTAAAAATATCATTCTCAATGGTACAAGATTTTATTTTTATAAAATATAGTATCCTTAATGGTACAAAATATTATTCTTATAACAAATATTCTTCTTGAGGGTACAAAATAATGTTTTTATAAATGATATTATCCTTATTGGTACAAGATATTATTCTTATAAAAGATAGTATCCTTAATGGTACAAAATATTATTCTTATAACAAATATTCTTCTTAAGGGTACAAAAAATTATTCTTTTAAAAAATATCATTCTCAATGGTACAAAATATTATTTTTATAAAATATAGTATCCTTAATGGTACAAAATATTATTCTTATAACAAATATTCTTCTTGAGGGTACAAAATAATGTTTTTATAAATGATATTATCCTTATTGGTACAAGATATTATTCTTATAAAAGATAGTATCCTTAATGGTACAAAATATTATTCTTATAACAAATATTCTTCTTAAGGGTACAAAAAATTATTCTTTTAAAAAATATCATTCTCAATGGTACAAAATATTATTTTTATAAAATATAGTATCCTTAATGGTACAAAATACTATTCTTATAACAAATATTCTTCTTGAGGGTACAAAATAATGTTTTTATAAATTATATTATCCTTATTGGTACAAAATATTATTCTTATAAAAATATTCTTAATGGTACAAGATATTATTTTTATAAAAGATAGTATCCTTAATGGTGCACAATATTATTTTTATAAAAAATATTATTCTTAAGTGTCATTGTAAAATAATTTCCATGCTATTAATATTTATGGTACATAATATTCTCTACATTATTTGCATAATAATATACAAGATATTATTCTACATTAGAAATAAAGATATATTCATGCATTTCTCAGATGGTCTTACTTATACAAAGCAAGAAACCTATTAACTTTAAAGGCAACTTTTCAAAACTATTTCCGTCACGAATTATATAAGATCCTATTTCCGGTTTCCATGGCAACCAGAAGCTTTACGGTAGACTATCGGGGTTAGGATATAGTGCCGAAATGAGGAATTTTATTTTGATTATAGAAATAGGAGTTGCTTTTATACCCGTTTCTGTTATACCTGCATCCATGTAAAATGCTTGCCTTTGTGGGAAATCAAAAGAGAAATAATTTTAGAGCAGGGAAATATTTTTTTTTCAACGAACGAAGGCAGTTTGAGAGCATTCGCACAGCCGCTCCATGATGTTCTTAGAGAGAAGACTTACAAGTCGAAAAGAGAAGTCTATGGACTTGTTGATCTTGTTTCCGGATCGGAGAGTTGAATACCTGATTCAACTTCCACTCTACTGATGATATCATCGCTTTAAGTTCTGTGATTGGTTAAAATTTCTAACCCTCTGCTCCGTAACCAATCAGAACGAGGCCTTATAGCTCAATAAGTTTGTGGATCGGAAAGGTTAAGCCGTGCCTTCGGAATCGGAACTACAAGAAACCTTTTCCAAATTTCTGGAAAATAATTTGTTATTGTATATCACAGATTATGTCAAAGTAGTGATGCGACATCGATAACAAAACATCGATGTTTTGAAACATCGATATTTAATATTAAAACATCGATGCTAATAAAACATCGCCCAAAAACCATCGATGTTTTTAAACATCGATGTTTTAGAACATCCATGTTTTAAAACTGGTTTAGTAATCTCTAACATTAAAGTTACTTCCGTTAGTCGTGGGAGGAAGGGGGGGATTTAATTTTACTCTCTGATTGGGCAGACACAAATGACAAAAACTTGGTTGCTTTGGGCTACATTGATGACTCAAAATTCTCGTTGTAAATACCGCCATGTTTTGGCTTCAAATGTCCAGATAAATTCGTGGTATTGCCAGAAGGTTTGAGGGACTTAAGGCAAATATTGCATTTCTCCAATTTGTCACAGGTTTTGTAAAAATATTTCCAAACGGTACTTTTGGGAGGCATCTGACTAATAATATTAACGTCAACTTATATAAAACCAGCACAAAACAAAGGCTTAAATGGATGCACTCGTGTATATACTATTTGTAAAATAAAACCCCATGGAAGATTCTGGAGTGTCAGGAACATTCCAAGCGCTCTGATCGGTTCATTGGTTGTTAATTGCCATTTGTCTATTTGCTAAGGAATCATTCCCCCTTTTGTATTCGTCCTTTTCAGAATTCAGACTTACATTTACTGAGTGTGAAAATTATGCTACGTGGTAAATTTTTTTAATTACGGTACTTTTTCATTAAAAAAAACATCGAGACAATGTAAAACATCGAGCAAAAACATCGATGTTAAAAAAACATCGGCTTCAATAAATCGATGTTTAAAACATCGACATCGATGTCGCATCCCTATGTCAAAGTACGTCAAAATATCTGCTTTTGGACCCGAGGCGTAGCGCTTTGGGCTTTGAATTGTGGGGTACTCAGTTACGAATCTCGACGACGCCATTAAATGTCTTCGTGTCTACGCCGGATAGGGGCACTTCGATGGGTACATCTTCTTCTAAGGGAGCTATGGTTTGTTTATTCAACGCTGCCCAAGTCTGGATGTGCAATACATCCATCCGTTTAGTGTTTGAAATAGCCATTCCACCACGCCTATTTAGGACCGGAATGTCCGAATTATTTACCTTTTAGTTATATTAAGTAAACCTAATAAGAAAGAAACACAATACCTGAGTAACACTGATAACACATTTTCCGAACGCACAAATGAAAAAGTACTGAATTTTAACCACAGTGTATTTTTGTAAACAAATATCTTTCAGAAGAAAAAATCAGGTTAATACGCTAGCACGCATTGTTCAATAAGTTTAGTTTGAACGAAATACGTATGTTGTAATTTAATAGGGATAAAATAACGCTTGAACTTTTCCAGTTGCTTTATATGGTAAATTAAATTTAGTTTGAGTTGAAATTGCATGATTTTCAAGAATCTTCTACGCATCTGCCAAGAACGAATGATAAATAAAATGTTCCAAGGAAATAGAATGCTTTTAATTTAAAATGACATCAGCTTTTTCGATTTAAAATTAAGTTTGCCCTTTTTTTCTTTCAATCGTGCCTTAGGAAATATACGAAAGAAATTCGGAACTAATATATTTTTTTACTTATCAGATGTATGTAAATTTAGCATTAAGGGTTTTAAATTAAGATCTTTTTGTTTATGGAGACGTTTTCTTTTAGATTTCAGCCTAGTGGCATCATTAAATTTACTTGCAGTTAAGGAATATTTTCTATTTTCGCTTCAAAACACCTTAAGGCATCTGCCTAAGTTCCAAGATTTTTTTTTAAATATATAATATTGATTTAATGCATGGATTTTTAGTTCAAATGTAATACAAAATTATAAATACCAGTTGGTACCCGTGAAAACATGACGGCTAGATTGTAAATAAATGTAGAAATACACAAATTAAACTCAACACATCGTTGTCAAATGTTGAAAATAATAATATTAAGAACAGAGAAACACTTTAAAAAATTACTATAGAATCCAAGAAAAATAATTATGGTTCCTCAACAGTGCTAAATAAACAATTTCCGCCAGGTTTAATTCTCTATATCCCAAACATAATTAACAATAAATATGGCAGAGAGAGAGAGCTAGACAGATTACTCGAAATATACAAATTAACGTGTTTATGCGACCTCGTGCTTAGTGAGTATCTAAAGCCAGATTTAACCACCTGAAAAGCACCTACGTGTACACAAATGACGTCTGGTGCACAGGAAATATTTGTCATCAATTATGGTTACTCAACAGTGCTAAATAAACAGTTTCCGCCAGGTTTAATTCTCTATATCCCAAACATAATTAACAATAAATATGGCAGAGACAGAGAGCTAGACAGATTCCTCGGAATAAGCAAATTGACGTGTTTATGCGACCTCAAGCTTAGTGAGTATCTAAAGCCAGATGTAACCACCTAAAAACCACCTACGTGTACATAAATGACGTCTGGTGACAGGAAAAATTTGTCATACCTGCAATGTCCCCCAAGTTCCCAAACAATACCTTTGGAGGTGCGAGGTCAAGTGATTCGGGCTCGTCACTTGACTGAATTCCAAATTCGCGGGTCAGATAGAAATTCATCCTCTCTTGAGGCAATGGCACTGCTCTTCTATGGATAGTGCTTTGCACTATTCGTAGACACGATAACAAACAAACAACAAACAACAAACTTAATTTAGTTACTCCTACACAAAAATAACCGAAAACTTCAGATTTAACTTCTGGTTTTTTTAAATTTCCCAAATCTTCTCTTCCAATAATTGTACGAATAAAAGCAAATCACTTCAAGAATCCTAAAAGATTACCTTTTCAAATTAAATTAAAATTGTTTTTTAAAAAAATTCGAAAATTTTCACCAGAACCTTTATTTGTAGAAGGTTACCTTAGGTACATCTTGCTTTAGCACATTGAATATACTATACAAGTAAATAAAAATACTTTCTAGTACTATAGAGGAGAAATACTGCATTTCAAACACAAATTTATAAAATAAAAAAAGCAATATTATTAGGCTTACCATACGTCCGGGATTAGCCCGGACACACCTGGTTTTTTAGTGCTGTCCGGGGTAATGTCCCGGGTTTAAGAATTTTATGACTGGAGAGGGTATTTTGAAAATTTTGGACCTGTATGTTCGACATCGCGATTTTAAACATTCTCTTACGGCCGTGCATCTCTCAGCCGACCTCGGAGCGCTGACGTCGATTTTGACGGAGGTGTGGCCACCGGTTTCGCCACAACTTTTCACTTAGTCATTTGGCAACACAACATGGGGCAACTTCAGGCGTATTCTGAATTAATCTGTCCACTTCAGGAAAGAAAAACCCACAAATTTATACCATTCTCTGCCAAAGATTTGCTAGGCACTCTAAAAGAAAATAATGATGTTCAGGAACAAAAATTGTTCTCAATCGTAGACAATTTTTATAATTCCAGTATCCAATACTTAAGAGTTGTGGAAAACCAGTTTTGATAAAGTTAGTAAATTTCAGTGGATAAATTTGCGATCTGAAATTGCCTGGTATTATTTAGAAGAGAGTGCACAAGTTGTTAATGAAATTATAAAAGACTAGCTGAAAACCCACACTTCACTACGGAGTACATTCAAATTAAATACAACGGTCAATGCATGCAATTGATGTAAAAAAACAAAACTAATATATTTATAAAAAAATCGTAAGGGATATTTTTATAGACAAAATAATGTAGAAGAAAATATTTAAATTTAATCTAATAGGACATACTAAAGAATATAGTACAGTTAATATAGTACAGTTTTAGGAACATATATTTTGCTGTATTTTAATATTTATTTTGATAATGTCCAATCGTCTGCCGCTTTAGCAAGAAAAAAATTGTCTATTTCGTTGTTACGCACATGACGATAAATTTATTGAAAGTACCAGAAAAAGAAATCACTTGATAAGAATTTAATAAATTAAATTCTAAAAATTAATCTTTAAAAATTCAACAAAAATCAGAAAATGGAGGTAAAAGATTCGTAAAAGATTTCATTTTAAAGGCATTTTTATGATCTTTCACGTGATATAAATTTTATAACCCTCAAATTATTATTTTAAATGAAAACTTAAAAAAAGTTACTAAAACAGCTTAAAAATTTAATTTTAAAAAATCTAAGAAGAATTTTTCAAAAATCTTTCTTAGTGCACCCCTACACTATAAGAAGAGTCGCCATGCAAAATTTCAGCACTTTAGGTCCAGCTGTTTGGTTTGTGCGTTGTATGTGAGTCAGTCAATCAGTCAATCTGTGAGTCAGTCAGTCAGTCAGTCAGTTACGGAACTGTTTTATATATATATAGATTATATAAACATGGATGAGCTATTTGAAGAACGTACATTGTTGAACCAGGTAATTCAAAATCAACGAGAAGGTTGTGTTTCCAGTTCTGAAAAAGTACGAGATACTGTTGAAGAGAAGTGGAAAGCAATTTTAAAGGTTTTTCAAAACACTGATATTTCATGTTGCAAAATTTCTAAAATGGTTGAGTTTGCGATGTCTTTGCCTGGGACATCTGCTCCAGTTGGGAGATTTTTTTTTCAATTATGGGGAACATTTTAGGATCTACTGTTACACATCTGCTAAATGATAAAATTTATTCTGAACTTTCTTGTTGTGGATTTTATGATGTAATTAAAACAAATAAACCATTTCTGGAGAAGTCATGTCTACTGAAAAATACAACTGAATAAATAAATTTTAATGTTTACGTAAACTGTTAAGACTTATAAGTAATTCCAAAAATATATCCTGGGTTGGACCCAAAAAAATATGATAAGCCTAATAATATGCAAGTATTTTTGCATGAAACTTATACATATTACAAAAACCAATTACATAAACGATAGAAAAATAATGGTAAAAAATAACAGAAAAAGCTAGTAAAAATACAAGAATGATTTTATCAATCAAAAGAAACCATACCCCAAACACGCATAACTCTATATAGAGAAAAGTACGGCATGCGATATTGTGCAAGGAAAGAAAAAATTATTTCTAATAGTGTAGATTAAAGATACTGTTTTTCAAACTCAAATGTATAAACTTAATGAAAGCATATAATGCTACTTTTTTGGCTTGAGACATATAAAGACACAAAGGATAGACAAAAATAATGGACCACCAATTTGGATAGACAAAAATAATGGAAACAGCGAAGAAGTTTGTTAATCAAAAGAAATTGTACTCCATTTCGGAAAACACTATATAAAGAAAATTAAGGTGTAAGATACTGTGGAAACAAACAAAAAAACTTTCTAATCCTATAGAGTACAAATGCTGCCTTTCATGCACAGATTTATAACCTAAATCAAATAATATAATTCTAATTTGTTTATTTTTTACATACAAATTATACGTATCTCAAAATCGGATTTATTAATGATTAGAATAGGATAGACAAAAATAATCGAAACGACTAGTATGACTGACGTTATGTGAGAAGTATTTTGTAAATTAAAAGGAAATTTACCCCGAACTCGTAAAAAAAAACTATACAGAGAAACGTACGGATTATAATGCATGTTTATTGAGGTGGTAATTATGATTAGGAAGCCTTAGTTTTTTCGCGTGTTGAGATTTCTAAGCTTAGCAAGTTGCAGAAAGTTAAGGCTATTGAAACGCCTCTAGCGAAGCCACAGAACATCGAGTCTCTAGTCGGTGAAGTTTTCTTCTTTACTCTTTACTGGGATTTATATATCTTTACTTTCAACGTATCTAGGAACTTTTGACATCTTGAGATCTCCAGAATAACGAGATAACTTTACCAATTTGCGGAATAGAAGATTTACCTTTCTGGAGAGCTTGCTGACAAATAGACATTATGATGGTATATCCTTACCCTGCAGTATTTAGAGGATGTACAGGGTGTCCAAAATACACTTGACACGTTCTAAAAATCTCTCTATTCTAAAAAAAAATAACTCCCGCTGCCGCTATGAAAAGTTTGTCACGCTATCTCCTCCGAAACCGCTGGGGGTATGGGGTCGAGAGCGATACCAATGGATGCAGAAAAATTGGGGGACCAAAGTAATACATGTCTCATCTTCATCGGACTTTAAGTTTTTTTTTAATTTTACGTTTTGTGGGAAAATAATGACTTTTTCATCCTCAGATTACGATAACTCGCCAAAAAATGATCGTAGAATTTTGATCTTTGTACAATCTAAGACTACAGACATTTTTCTTTAAAACTAGACCTCATTTGTTTAAAAATATTTTAAAACAGACTAATAATTTCATCAAAATAAGAAACACAGTTTTTCAAGAAATATCATCCCCTATGTGGATGTAATATCGAGGCTCCTCGAGTTTTTATCTTACAAATAAAATATTTAGATCATCTGGAAGCTGAAAGCTTTCTTATTCATATAAACCTCATTTCAGGTCTATATCTTAAATTTTCCACTTTTAATTGAATTTTTAAAGCTGATAATTCAACAGTGATGAAACGCCCTTCGCATTAAGGGTGACAACAGTAAATGGATGAAAGTTGTTGCATTGCCCTAGATTCACCCCTATGTATCTCGCTATTAGCCATTATAGAGGAACGAGCGTAGCGAGCCTATTGTCGAAGCCCCTAGTTTATACAAAAAAAGTATACACTGTAAGAGCTGAAATTCTCACATGTGTTACCGTATATATTAGAAGTTTTTTGTTCTCTGTGTCAAAAAAGTTGAACAGATGGCGCTAGATGTTCCGGGAAAGAGA
>OU015503.1:63954721-63982221 GCA_907164885.2 Dolomedes plantarius | reverse complement strand
TTCTAGTTTTTATAAATATGACTGTAAATCAAATATTGCTACTAACTTTTATTATGACTTTCTAAAGCTAGCTTAAGAGAGAAAATTAGATATCTGAGATAAAAATTGATGCGCACTGAGCATTTTTAAATAGAGAATTAACAGACTGATTTTAATTAATATCTTAATTAATAACATTCTGATTTTTTTCAAATTTAGAATTTTTCTCTATAAACAACACTGTATAAGTATAAAAAAATTCATAGCAATTGGCTAATAAATTTTTAAAAAAATTTTTCATGGTCCATTGTCACCTTAACTGAAAATTCAAGTTTAGTTAAAACAGGCATGCAAGCTATGCATTTCCTGTTAAAACATATATCTGAACGTAATATAGGAGTAAATATCTCTCCGTAGGAAGAAACACAATGTCTGTATGCATAACAAAGGCGAAACCCAGCATTAATACCGCTGAGTGTACTGGAGTTGTAAATATTTGCAATGTATTTAGTAATTAGAATTATAGGTTTATTTTTGTATTTTGAAACTGAAATTAAATTTTTTTTCATGAACTTTTATTGTAACCAAGCACTTACGACAAAAAGGCAGAATTCATTAAATATGGGTTAAATTGCTATCTTTATTTATTTTAATTTCCTTTTTTTTAACTCTCGATTTAATCGTAAATCTTTTTAAAATAAATTACTGCAGGATTAATGACGTGCCATATGAGGTATCAGACTACTTTTCGGGCAGTTTTCTTCAAAAACTGCACTTGGGAAAATTTCTGCCCTATTTATTTTACGAATCAAAATACAACCAAAATGAAAAAAAAAAGTCTCCTAAATAGAACATAAATATGCAAGATTAAGATTAAAACATTTTTTTTCGAAATTTATGAAAGTTTTTACATAAAAGCCTTGAGCACTGCAAAAAAATTATGCGAAAAAAATTCATTATAAAACATCACTTTTGTTTTATCCAAAACCGCTATTTGTTAAAAAAAGTAAATAAAGAAAATAAAGCAATAAAATAATAAAGTAATATATATATATATATATATATATATATATATATATATATATATATATATATATATATATATATATATATATATATATATATATATATATATATATATATATATATATATATATATATATATATATATATATATGTATGTATATATATGGCACTCATGAGTGTATTGAACTTAAACATAATCAATATTTTGAGATTTACCTAAATTACAGGCGAGTATATGCAATTACATGACAAGTTTTAGTCATTTCTCATGACATTTTGTATTAAATGCAGCTAAAAATATACAAATATTTCACCTAGATTAATATATCTGTAGTTCCTTACATTCATAGTATTATGAAAGACGTACTTGAATATTTCAAAGACATATCAAGATTCTAAATTGATTTATCACAATAATCTTTTACATTTTTGATGAAGAAAAATGTTCTTCAGAAAACACAATTAAAATTTCCAACTTCTATTGAAATTGACAGCTTTTGCTCTCACATTCTTCAAGAAACAGAACTAAAAAACATTTTGGAATTTTCATCAAAATCGACGTTTTAAACGGAATTAGATACCTTAATATTGACCAAGCACTATTCAGAGAAAAAATTGAAAAACAGTTTTCACTCGTGTTGTAATTGACAGCTGTTGCTTTTCTTTAATATTCTCTAATTTAATTTCTAATACTTTTACAGAAAAAATAACAGCGTATTTAGAAACAAAAATTAACATTATTCAAGAAACAGGGATAAAAAAATTTGTAATTTTCACCGAAATTAACGTTTCAAACGTCCTAAGATATCTTAATTTAATCACACAAATTATAAAAGTCATCAGTGTAGAACGTATACACAGAAATATTATCTGTAATTTGAGTCTTCCCTGATAGGCTTGTGTAAATATTTACTCCCGAGGTAAAACTTCTCATCCAATCTAATCCCTTCGCACACAATTCAGTTTCAACTTTAGTCGCATAAAATTCCGAGGTTATAGGAATTTACTTTCCCACCGGTAAATCCTATTACGACATGTGGATGTATAGAACGAGCTCCTTTATTACTCTGATAAGAATATTGTTATACGTAAGATAAATTTCAGACCGTAAAAGATTTAATGTAATTCAAATAAAATAGTCTTCGGGTGCAAAGTTGTAATACAGAGCAAAGGATAAAGTTTATTTCCACTACTGCTTAGATTACATCTTTATTTTATTGCTATTTGAAAAAGTCGTTTTTTTTATTTTCGTTTATAAGTGGTAGAGTTGCGGTAATCCGAGATCCCTCTAAAATATTTTCTGTAATATATTATAATGTTTTGTTTATGTACATCTTAAATTATATATATATATATATATATATATATATATATATATATATATATATATATATATATATATATATGTAACATACTGGACAACCCAAGGAAAAAATGGGCTTCCAGCACATCACAGGGAATGAAGATGTAGTCGTGGCTCGAAAAAACGACGCGGCAGGTTACAGCATTATACTAGTTTTTATTTCGTCGGCGAATACGTCGTCTCAATACAGCTACAAAATCCGCAAAGCGTACAGGTTTCCGTTCATGTGGTTTATATAAACTTTGTCATGTGATCAGGATAACGATTAGGGATTTGCTGTTGTCGATAAGTCACATGTGGTTTTATATAATCTGCGCAGAGCTTATCTAAAATATGGGGGACGCCACGCATTTTTGAAAAAGGAAGCCATTTAATATTTTCGCTCGAGGTTATTAGAGTTTAGAATCAAAAGCGAAAATTAGCTCGTACGCCCAAGGGAATTTAGAATAATGTTAGATTTTAAAATGGTATGGGGTTTTAATGTTATAGAATTAAGGTCAGGCAAGCTGAGGGTGAAATCTTAATTACAACTAAATGTGTATTAACTTTGAGAATAGGGAAAATAATTAGAAACATTTCTGCATATGTTTTGGACAATGACTTGCCTTATCTTATTCTGGGACTTCCTGAGTGTAAAGAGTTTAAATTAGTAATTGATTGTAACCAATTGTGTGTGTATCAAAATAGAATTGCTTTGAAAATGGTTAATATTTGTGAGATAAGTAAAATTTCATTACACCTACAAAATAAATGTGATAATAAGCATGTGGATAATAATAGTAATGGTCATGAAATTGAAGTTTCTGATATGTTTAACCCTTATGAAGAAAATTCGCAGAAAGAAAATGATATTTTCTGTATCGATTATGATGTAAATGACAATTTTAATGAAAGCTCTGGTGGAATCAAAGCAGAAAGTAATCCAAATTATGAAAATGTTGACATTAATGATCAAATCAAAAATTTAGATGTTGATAGGGAATTAAAGAATTTATTGCACAAAAATAATAGAATGTTTTCAACTAACAAATATGACATAGGCAAAATAAGGATGGAACCCCAAAGAATAATCCTAAATTCTGATTTACCAGTGAGTCTAAGAGCATACAGGACCTCGCCAACTGAGGAAAAAGAGATCAGGACCCAAATTAAAAATTTGTTAGAAGCAGGAATCATAAAAGAATCACATAGTTCATACTCAAGTCCTGTGACTTTGGCAAGAAAGCAAAATGAGGGAAAAACTAGACTTTGTATTGATTTCAGAAAACTAAATTTAATTTCTAAGACAGATGCAGAACCCTTACCCAGAATTTATGATATTCTAGATAAATTAAGCAGAGCTAATTACTTTTCAACTTTAGACCTTACCTCAGGGTATTGGCATGTACCCGTCCACCCAAAAGATACTGAGAAATTGGCATTTGCCACTACTTTTGGCTTATACGAATGGCTAAGACTCCCATTTGGTTTAAAGAACGCCCCTGCAATATTCAATAGGACTATCAGGAGAATTTTAGATAAATATAAAGTTAACTTTGCATGCCACTATTTTGATGATATTATAATTTTTTCAGACTCCAAAGAACAACACCTTGAACATTTAGAGATACTATTTAACATTTTCAAAAAAGAGAATATCAAGTTAAAATTAACTAAATGTACTTTTCTGCAACAACAAATTAATTTTCTTGGATATAATGTAACAAATGGGAAAATTGCCCCAGACAACATTAACATTGAAAAGATAAAGTGTTTGAAACCACCAACTAATGTAAAAGAACTCCAAAGATTCTTGGGCACAATAAATGTGTATAATACGTTTATTCCAAAATATGCAAAAGTAAGACAGCCATTAAATACATTATTGAAAAAGGGGGTAAAATGGGGATGGTCAGACAGGTGCCAAGAAGCTTTTGAGGATCTTAAGAATTTATTGATTTGTAAACCAATATTGCAATTGTATGATGTAAACAAAGACTGTCATTTATTTGTGGATGCTAGTAAACACCAGGTTGGAGCTGTTTTAAAACAGCCAGGTGAAGATGGGGTGTTGCATCCCATAGCATATCACTCTCGTGTATTAAAGGACTATGAGGCAAATTATTCTATTACTGAACTTGAGTGTTTGACAATTGTGGACAGTTTAGACAGGTATTATCATTATCTCCACGGGAAAAAGTTCACAATTCACACAGACCATGCTGCCTTAGTTTGGCTTAGAAATGTGAAAAACCTTCGAGGTCGACTCTTTCGCTGGTCATTAAAACTAAGTATGTTCGACTATGAAATTAAATACCAGAAGGGAACTGCAAATATTGAAGCTGACATGCTTTCAAGGAACCCTATTCTAGAACCTAAAACCCAAATAAATCATTTAATTGAACTAAGAAAAATTGTAGAATTTCAAAATAAAGACAATGTACAGGGACTTAAATATAAAAAACTAAATGATGTAATCTACATGAGAAAGAAAGGATTTTTAAAAATTGTAGTACCATTTTCATTGAGGTTAGAAATTTTAAAAAGAGCCCACGAGGATTATGGACACCCTGGAATAAATAAAACAATGCAATTACTCACACCCCAATATTATTGGCCCAAAATCAATGAGGACATTAGTAATTATGTTAAACATTGCCATACTTGTCAATTAAACAAAAAGAAAAGACAGAAAAGGTTTGGATTGCTGCAAGAAGTACCTCCGACAGAACAACCCTTTGAGTGCTTAAGTTTAGACACAGTAGGCGGATTTAATTACTATAATTCCACAAAGAAATATTTACATTTGATAATTGACCATGCAACGCGTTATATTTGGGTTTTTCCATCAAAAAGCGTAACTACTGAAACTTACACGAATTGCTTAAAACAAATATTCCAAATTCAAACACCAAAAAAATTGCTAACCGACAGAAATGTAGCTTTTACATGTTCAAAGTTTAGAAGATTTCTAGAGCATAACAATGTGCAACAATTACTTACCTCGAGTCATCATCCACAAACGAATGGAAAGGTAGAGAGGGTAAATCAAACAATAATTACTAGACTAAGGTGCAAAGTACATAACTCAACAAGCAAAACTCCTTGGACAACCCTATTAAATGAAGTAATTAATGAATACAATCATACGCCTCATTCAGTCACCCAAATGACCCCAGCTTACCTACTTTTTGGAATATTACCTTATGAACCTCATGTTAAAAAACAAGATTTTTATCCTCAGGTGGATGAGGCGAGAAAATTAGCTAAAGAAAGGACAATTAATTACCATAATAGGAATAAAGTAAAATATGATGCACGTTTTGTAGAATCTAAATTTAATGTTGGAGATTTAGTGTTATTCGAGGAATTTCACTACCCTAATACTAGAAAATTAAGCTCACCCTATTCTGGACCTTACACTATTCTAAAACAAATGTCAAAAGTTAATTATGAAATTGATAGACCAAACTTTCACACTAAACGAGATTCTGAAATTGTCCATGCTTGCAGATTGAGATATTATAATGCACCAGAGAACTTAAAACTACACCACGAATAATGACAAACATTAGATCCATTTTTCTTTCTTTTCTATGTGATGCTTAACATCATTATATATTTTTTTAAATTGATATAATTAATTATGTGTTGTCCTACTAAAGATATATAAAAAAAAAACTAAAACTGTCTAACTTAAACTTTCTTCTTAAGAATACTATTATATGTGAATTTTTTTTGGATCTCAATTTAAACACCGACTATGACAACTCTACTTCTTTAACCTTTCAGTAAATTTCCTATTTCTTGAATACACTTTCCTATCACCCAACTCTACAAGCGCGTTGGATGCCGTCCCAACTATTTAAGATCTTATTAATTTTTTTGCTATTTGTTTTTAATTCATCAACTCAGTCACTTAAAGTGCTGAAGATCATATGCTTGAGTAATGACTAAAACAGGGCTGGGATGGCCACTCCTTTTGTCCTCCCATTTCTATATATTATACTCCCACAGGTATGACAACTGCACCTTTTCCTTTTTCTCCATCTTTGTACTATACAAGATGCTGTTTTTCAACGCAGTCATATTCTGTCGGAGATTTACGGTTAGTCCACTGTACGGCTAAAAGACTCTTCCTCCTTATTAGTCAGAGAACAATATGGAGAAAGAAAACCCACTTGTTACACAAACATAAAAACAACCCTCACTGCTTAGAGGTAGAATTAAAAAATTTGAAACTAAGAGTTTGGGTAACACACATACAACAAGGTACCTTCAACACAAAAAATGGATATCCACGTAGAATTAAAATAAGTGTACACAAATGAATAGTAGATAAATAATTTGAAAATAAAGTGAAAAGTATTGAGAATAAATAAATAAAGTTAGAATAAATATGAATAAGTATAATTAAAGAATATTGAATAGAATTTTGGAATGAATAAATATTGTCGAAATAAAATGAATATAAGAAATGATGAAATGAGAATAATAAGAAATATAAAAGATATTAAAAAGAGATTTTTGTTGATAATAAGTAATATTGAGATAAAGGAGATAATGGATATTAAGAAAAAATAATGAGATAAATAAAGATACGAAAACTAGATAATGAGTGATATGTTTTGTAATTTTTATATACAATTGATATATTTGAAATGTGATTTTATTAACTCTTGTGATTTTTATTGAAAGTGTGATTTTTATTATAAACTGTGATTTTTATTATATAACTAAAGAACTAATTTTCTTTATATGTAAACAAGTCGAGATAATGTGATGTTTATGTATTCTACGTTTGTGAAGCAGAAATAACACAGCACTAAAAAGACTGATTTTTTTTTTGTACCCAACTACAAAGGACTTTTTTTTATTTAAGCCAAGATATTGTAAATTTTTTGGGGTATTCTGCACTTGCGAGATGATGGGTCACAGAACCTACCGAACTGTGATTTTTTTTTTGTACTTTTCTCAAGCAACATACTGTAGCTAACATAATAAGGAACGTGAACTATAAGCTACCATGTGTACCTTACAAACTTTTTTGGACTCACCCCAATGTTGTGAGAGTTGAGGAGTCTTAGCCATTCGTATAAGCCAAATGTAGTGGCAAATGCCAATTTCTCAGTATCTTTTGGGTGGACGGGTACATGCCAAAACCCTGAGGTAAGGTCTAAAGTTGAAAAGTAATTAGCTCTGCTTAATTTATCTAGAATATCATAAATTCTGGGTAAGGGTTCTGCATCTGTCTTAGAAATTAAATTTAGTTTTCTGAAATCAATACAAAGTCTAGTTTTTCCCTCATTTTGCTTTCTTGCCAAAGTCACAGGACTTGAGTATGAACTATGTGATTCTTTTATGATTCCTGCTTCTAACAAATTTTTAATTTGGGTCCTGATCTCTTTTTCCTCAGTTGGCGAAGTCCTGTATACTCTTAGACTCACTGGTAAATCAGAATTTAGGATTATTCTTTGGGGTTCCATCCTTATTTTGCCTATGTCATATTTGTTAGTTGAAAACATTCTATTATTTTTGTGCAATAAATTCTTTAATTCCCTATCAACATCTAAATTTTTGATTTGATCATTAATGTCAACATTTTCATAATTTGGATTACTTTCTGCTTTGATTCCACCAGAGCTTTCATTAAAATTGTCATTTACATCATAATCAATACAGAAAATATCATTTTCTTTCTGCGAATTTTCTTGATAAGGGTTAAATATATCAGAAACTTCAATTTCATGACCATTACTATTATTATCCACATGCTTATTATCACATTTATTTTGTAGGTGTAATGAAATTTTACTTATCTCACAAATATTAACCATTTTCAAAGCAATTCTATTTTGATACACACACAATTGGTTACAATCAATTACTAATTTAAACTCTTTACACTCAGGAAGTCCCAGAATAAGATAAGGCAAGTCATTGTCCAAAACATATGCAGAAATGTTTCTAATTATTTTCCCTATTCTCAAAGTTAATACACATTTAGTTGTAATTAAGATTTCACCCTCAGCTTGCCTGATCTTAATTCTATAACATTAAAACCCCATACCATTTTAAAATCTAACATTATTCTAAATTCCCTTGGGCGTACGAGTTAATTTTCGCTTTTGATTCTAAACTCTAATAACCTCGAGAGAAAATATTAAATGGCTTCCTTTTTCAAAAATGCGTGGCGTCCCCCATATTTTAGATAAGCTCTGCGCAGATTATATAAAACCACATGTGACTTATCGACAACAGCAAATCCCTAATCGTTATCCTGATCACATGACAAAGTTTATATAAACCACATGAACGGAAACCTGTACGCTTTGCGGATTTTGTAGCTGTATTGAGAAGACGTATTCGCCGACGAAATAAAAACTAGTATAATGCTGTAACCTGCCGCGTCGTTTTTTCGAGCCACGACTACATCTTCATTCCCTGTGATGTGCTGGACGCCCATATTTTCCTTGGGTTGTCCAGTATGTTACATATATATATATATATATATATATATATATAAGAAAGAGTTGAGAGTGAATATCCAGCATAAGACATATTGCACTATGCAGCGTGAAACAAAAAACATGAAAAGGTGAGAATTTAAAAGGTTTTTGACACCATCTCTTCATCAGCGGTGACGATACTGTCTAGAATCCAATGGGTTGTTTCTGATAGTTATGATGTAACCAATAAACATACTTAGACACCGAACAATCCATAAGAATCAGAAGAAATGAATAAAAAGTTGCTATCCAAACAAAGAACACCAAGCCTGGCGCTAGACAATGTTGAAGTTAAGAGTATTAAACCGCAAGGAGATTGACGTCACAAACCTTGCAACCATGGAGTTAATGGAAACACAGATGCAGACTTAAAAAGGAGACTGTGTTAATGGGCATATAAACCAAAATTAATATTGTATTATTATTATTATTATTATAACTTAAGAGTAAAAATATTATTATTTATTATTATTACTTAAGAATAAAAATATTATTCATTATTATCACTTAAGAATAAAAATATTTTACAATTTAAACTTAATTTTAAATTTAATTATATTTATTAACTTTTATTACATAATTAAGTGCAACAGATTAAGCTATTCATTAAATCTAAAACAACCAATTATGTGCTTGGAAAGACAATAGGGGTAATGATTATGTTTTAGCACAGCTGACAATTCTATAATATGTTTATTCCTATTGTCTTTTGAACAAAGCCTATTTATACGTACCAGCTGATTTACTATAATGTTATTAAAAACAGATTTATGTAAACAGGTTTGGTAATTTTGAAATTTAGCAATATTAAATTCATAATCTGATCTTTTATGATATAGGTCAAAAGTGAAATTACTATGAGAATCAACTTTGATGTTAATATCTAAAATGATTACATTAATATTAGTATGGCTACTTTGTATTAGTTTCAGATTATGAGGATGAAAATTTAAGATTATATTATTACTACTTATAACTGTTATGTCATCTATATATCTATATACTTTGTAATTGCTATTATCAATATTATCATCTTCAAAATAATGTTAATATAAATTGGCCAGTATACTAGAATACTTTTCACCTTCTGGTACACCTTTAGTCTGTATGCATCTACTATTATTATTGTGTATGATATAATCAGATTTAGTAACAAAATCTAAAAGCTTAATAAATTGAGTAAGATTAAAATCTTTGCTTAAGTACTAAATATTATTATGTACTACCTTAATAATTACACTATTTAAATCATTTATATTGATATTATTAAATAAATCTTTAAAATGAAAAGTAACTATTGATTTACAATTAGTTATTGTTTTTAGATTACTAATAAGACTAAAGCTATTATCTATGATACCACAAACACCAGAAGTTATTATTTTATAAATTAATTTCAGGCAATTTAATAATAGAACACTTGCTTTAGTAGCATAAGTATTGTGACAACAGATTACTGTTCTAAAAGCAATAGGTTTTTTATGAAATTTAGCAGCTAGAGTTATATAAGGAAAGTGATAGTTATCTGCTATTATACCTAGTAGTTTATATTTGGCTATGATATTTTTAATAATAATACAGGAAGTATCTTTTATTGGCTGATATAAATCACTTTTATCTAGATGTTTTTTTAAACAAATAGCAAAATACTTTTTACAAATAAATGCATAATTATTGGCTGCTTTATCAACATAAGTTATAATAAAATATTCTTATAAATTTTTATAGCTTCTTTTAATAGTTTATGGAAATTATTATAGGAATAACTGTTATTAGGAAGTTTACACTCTACAAGTTTAAGTAAAGTAATTTTCCATTGATTAAAGGCTTCAGTTGGGATAGAATAATTGATAGATATTTTATATATAAATTTATCCAAATCAGTATTTAAGAAATTTATTATGTTTTTATTATTAAAAGAACTAGGTAATATATATATATATATATATATATATATATATATATATATATATATATATATATATATATATATATATATATATATATATATATATATGTATATATATACATATATATAAAATTCCAAATATTTGTTAACGATCTAACGATAATATTTAAGATGAAAATTAATAAAAAGAGTTTTTATTGTTATAACTATTCGTTACGTGTATTATATAACATAATTATATAGGTTAAAATTCAGCTTGCATTGCACAAGCAGTTAAAACGTTTCTAAAAATTATTTTGTTAAAAATGTCATATAATCAATTCATGAAATCTGCAGATCATCAAATTGATATCCGAAAAAATATGCAGCATCAACTTTAAATATTAACCAGAAAATAAAAGCTGGGAATAGAGCAATTAAAACTCGAACCGTACCTAAAATTATATCCCAAGGAGACATTTTTCTGAAAAAAAAAACTTACTTAAATTCTGAAATCACACTCCACTATTTGACGCATTAAAAATTTGTGAAGTTTCTGAAAGAATAACGATAATTAAGATAATTACGTCTGAAAGTGTCTTCACATGCTTCAGAAAAACTTCTTAAAATTTTTCAGCTATGAGAGATTTTTCTCCAAGTATTAAATTTTAATACCACTTTCATAAATATTGCAGTAAGTATTTTAAAACAACGAATGAATAAATTTAAACGCAGAAGGGGAACAAAATAATTCGAACACTTATGAAATAAGAGAAAAGCTTTATTAATAGTGAGATGGACCACCCTTTGTCGGGTGTACCTTACTGTATACGACGTGGGAAGGACACATATCGTGGGATTTTCAGCTTTTCTAGTCCAGAAAAAGGAGAAGTTTCTGTTAGTGACACCGGCCAATCATATCTTTGTTCATTTCAAGTTTGCAATCACATTAAGTACTCTAGCCTAGTAGTTTGTATAGGTGAAACACATTAACCATCCTGAGGAAAATAGTATAAAATAAGTATATGAGAACCAAGACCGGTTTGTAGTTAGCAAAAAAAAAATGCCAGGGCTATAACTTAATTTGATTTAATAATGTTAGTACCAAAGATTATAAAAACATAAGACTATATATTGTTTATGGAAATTGTTATAGCAATAACTGTTATTAGGAAGTTTACACTCTACAAGTTTAAGTAAAGTAATTTTGATAGATATTTTATATATAAATTTATCCAAATCAGTATTTAAGAAATTTATTATGTTTTTATTATTAAAAGAACTAGGTAATGTATATATATATATATATATATATATATATATATATATATATATATATATATATATATATATATATATATATATATATATATATATATATATATATATATGTATATATATAAAATTTATATATATACATATATATATATATATATATATATATATATATATATATATATATATACATTATATATATATATATATATATATATTTATATTTACATATATATATATATATATATATAATGTATATTACCAAAGAAGTTAAAAGAAAAAAAATATTTGACCAGCGTTTTCTAAAAATCAGGTTTTTTGACTTAGTGTATTTCCCCTTTAACCCCACGATATAGGTCGTGTACAGTATTTAATGGAAGTCAATCCTCCTAACAGAACAGTATCTCATTCCGAAAGAGTGGCTGGAGGCGGGAATCAAGCACGAAGTTTGGACTCTAGATATTCCCACAAATGTTCAATAATGTTCGAGTCACGAGACTGAGGGGGTCAGGCGAGTTGTGGAACTTCTCGTCATTCTCTTCGAACCACGCTTGAACACACCTGGCAGTGTGGATAGGAGCGTTGTCATCTTGATAAATCGAACGCACATCAGGGAATAAAGTGTGGATGAAAGGTTGGACATGATACCCCCAGAAGGCGGATCTAGTTGATCTTCCCATGCACGGTAACAAGTGGTACAAGGCCGTGGCAAGTCAGGAGTAACTGCTTCTCTGGGAGTTCTCCACACATAAACAGGCCCTGCGATCTGAAATAGGGTGAAGGCTTATTCATTAGACCAGATGACTTGATGCAACATTTGTGGGGACCAGCCTCTGTGAGATTGGCGTTGCTGAAAAGCAGGGCGTGATGTCACCAACTGTTTACGAATTGCCACTCTGCCATAAATGTTGTCAGCATGCAGTTCCTTTTCGACCGCTAAAACAGGGACTTGCAGAAGTTCATGTTAGATATTATCTAGGATAATGATTGCTTGTCCTTTCGGGATATTATACGCTTCGACACTCGTCTATCGTTCTCAGTCAGCTTTTTCGCTTTCGTCTGCTGTTGTGTTTTGCAGACGCCAACTTTCTGTCTTTCGTGCATGCTGTTATAATTGCTTATACCATGCTCCTTGCACACCTCAAAAGGTTTTCTGATTCCGTCACCGAGGCTTCAGCTAAACGCGTTCCGAAGATTGCGCCTCTTTCGAACTCTATAAGATCTGTCATAGTAGCGTCTGTCAGAGAGTACAATAGACGCATGCAACACCTATGCCTGCTGTTGTGCAACTGATGTAAATTCCCCTTCACGACCATTAGGTGGCAGAATTGTGTGCCAGGTGTGGCGTTCCTGATCTGCAGGTGTGGAATGCGGCATACTTTTTCCTAAGTGTTCGTATTTTTTCCCTACCTGTATATATATATATATATATATATATATATATATATATATATATATCTGTGTGTCTGTGTGTGTCAAAACATTAATTGAAAACTACAGGGGGCTTAAAAATAGCGAAATCTAAAACGCGTCGAGAAAAAAGGTTTTTCCCCGTTTCGTTAGTTGACCTTCGATACGCGATATTGAAGTTCCACGGAGGGAATTTATTTTTAGATAGATGTACAGGGTTGGGCGCGAAAACAAGCTTTTAGAATTTTCCAGGAGGTGCTTTGCGCAGGTGCCATAAGGGTAGACGCGTTAATGAAGACCTAAAATTACGCAGAACGCGGGATTAACTTATTGACAGTGGACGAGCGTTAGCCGGGTTATAAATATAAATATTTATTAATCTTTTGAGGTCAAATTCTGATAAATAATTATAAAAAAGTTTTCATTGTTATTAATATTTATTATTTATAATATATTACATAAAATATACTATCCATTAACCAGAAGATAAAACTTTTATAAGAATTACTAAAAAAAATGTGTTATAATAATTTCAATAAATCGAACGATGAGGAACCAATATCGGAAAAAAAATATACACCATAAACTGTTACGTATTAACGAGAAAATAAAAGTTGGGAATATAACATTTAAACCTCGGACGGTACCTAATATTATATTCGCAAGAGACATCCTTAAGAAAGTTAACTTAAATCCCGAGATCACACTTCGCTTTATGACGCTTCAAAAGTTTCTGAAAGAAAAACGGAAATTAGGATATTTACATTTAAATGGGTCTTCATCTACTGCAGAAAAATTTCGTAAATTTCTAGAGGAATGACAGATTTTTCTCCACCTGGAAATATATATATATATATATATATACGTATATATATATATATATATATATATATATATATATATATATATATATATATATATATATATATATATATATATATATATATATATATATATATATATATATATATATATATATATATATATACTATATATATATATATACTATATATATATATATATATATATATATATATATATATAGATATATATATATATATATATATATATATATATATATATATATGAGGTGTCGGTAATTAACTTTATTAGTGCAGTTCGTTACACAAGAACTGTCGATCCTACAAAAATGTTAGTGAAGGCGCAAACGAAAGGCATGCGCGTAGTAAAAACAGCACACAAATATTTCACAGGTGGTTTCCAATGTGTCCACCGTGCTTCAGGGCCAACGCGTCACACCGTGTTATAGCATGATCCACAGCGGAGTGTGACTGGTCTGGACCGATGTTGCGTATGTGCAAGAGGATGCTGTTCTTCAAATCCACCAGATTTTCTTTGTTTCCCCGATATACTTTATCTTTGAGGTAACCCCAAAACCAAAAATCGCACGGGGCTAAGTCGGGTGAACGTGAAGACCATCTGGTAGGAAATGCACGGCTGATAATGCGATCTTGCGTAAAATGACATCACAGCAATTGTTGAACCTCCCATCCAATCTGAGAAGGGGCACCATGTTGTTGGAATACCGTTGAAGCGAGACATCTACGTTGCTGGAGTTCTGGAATGACCACACCTTGCAACTTCGCCCGATAACGTGCTGCAATCACGGAACAGGTTTTTGGTACCTGAGGGGTGATTTTCCCGAGGAAAAATGGCCCAATCACAAAGGTCGCAGTGAAGCCGATCCATACAATCACATGCGGTGAATGCAGGGTCATTTGGAGGACCGAGTGAGGATTATCATTAGACCCGACAGACAGTTATGTGTGTTCATTGTCCTGAACATGGAAACGTGAGCCTCATCGGTCCATAGGATGTTCCACGGCCAATTCTGCTCCACCTCCATACGTGCCAAGAACGTTAAAGCGAACGTTTCACACAGATCGTAATCGCCATGTTTTAACTCTTGTAAGCGATGGAGCTTATATGGATAGGCTTTGAGTGCTTTCCGCATGCACCTCCATACCGTAATATGTAACAAACTGTGTTGCCTTCATACGGCGCGAGCACTGCATGTTCCTGCAGTGTTCAAATTCGCCTTCTCAAATACAGCGGTTGTGACATCATCCATCACCTGCAGTATCAGTTTTTTTCACCTTCGGCCTGCTTGAACGGCAAAGCTACCAGTTTCCTCGAAACGTTTCAACATTCGCAGCAGGGCACACGGTGTTAGTGGATCCGTGCGCAAAGATTTCTGCCCTCGGTGCAAGCGAAGCGCTTTGGCGGCGTTATCGCCGTTTTGGTAAAATAACTTTAGAAGCAGAACACGCTCCGGCAGCGAAAGAACCATCGTGGCAGTCGAAGAATGTTCCGAACCTTCGAGACGTCTTTATTATCTGTTACGACGGCTCTTTCGCCCAGCTCTTAACCTAATTTTGTTCTCCGGTACTGAGCGCACATACGAATATTCAAATTCTCACTTAATTACAGCAAGGCGAAAAGGGCAGGAATTTTAATTGTGATGCTGCTACACAGGAAACATAACGAGTACACTGCACACGCTTGCAAACATGAAGCTTAGTCAGCATAGTGTAGTTCCTGCATGTGTAACGAACTATACTAATAAAGTTAATTACCGACACCTCGTATTCTTTCCTTTCTTCGTACAGCCATGTTTCATTTTTCTTACCTTTAACCGATCACAGCGCCTCATTTGCACCTAGCTTGTTGGAACTAATTGTTTTTTCCTACAAATCTATTCCCCATTGCCTAATATGTATACCCTCCAAATATGAAGACGTTACGTCCACTACTTTTCCTCACCAGGGCGTTCCAAACACAGATACTTTAATTTGAACCACACGGTATATATATATATATATATAAAGAAAGGTATATGTATAGATAAATATATATATAGCTAAATCATGGTAGAAGAGTCCGAATTGCTTTTCAGCATTGTGGACCAAGGCCCGTGGTGCCCATCTTCGCTTTCATGACAGTGGACTTGGTTTGTCTTACAACATATGTATCGGTCAGTTGGTCAACATGATGCGAGAACCCCAGAGTTAGTTCCAGAGTATGCTTGGTCCCCATGTTAACAACCCACTCAAGAGATGAAAGGCACGAGTCGACCTTGCCCAGTCGCAGGATCGAAACCTGGACCTATGGTGTGGCAGCTTGACGCTTTTAACCACCGAGCGTTTTATATATATATATATATATATATATATATATATATATATATATATATATATATATATATATAACGCTCCGTAACACAGTTCCGTAACTGACTGACACACTGATTGACTGATTGGCTCACTAACAAACAACGCACAGACTAAACCGCTGGATCTAAAGGGCTGAAATTTTGCATGGCGATTCTTCTTATAGTGTAGGGGTGCACTAAGAAAGATTTTTGAAAAATTCTTAGATTTTTGAAAAATTCTTAGATTTTTTTAAAATTAAATTTTTAAGCTGTTTTAGTAATATTTTTAAGTTTGCATGTAAAATAATAGTTTGAGGGTTATAAAATTTATATCACAAGAGAGATCATAAAAATTCCTTTAAAATGAGATCCTTTTCGATTCCTTACCTCCATTTTCTGATTTTTGGAGAATTTTTAAAGATTAATTTTTAGAATTAATTTATTAAATGCTGATTACGTGATTTCTTTTTCTGGTATTTTAAAAAATTTTATCGTCACGTGCAGAACAACTAAATAGAAAAAAAAATTCTTGGTAATATAGCAAGACAAAAAATATAGCTTTTTTTCTTTCTCATGCGGCAGACGATTGGACATTATCCAAAAAAAATATTAAAATTCAATAAAATATATTATGTTCCACAAACTGTACTATATTAACTGTACTATATTTTTTAGTATGTCCTATTACATTTAATTTGAATATTTTCTTCTACATTATTTTGTCTATAAAAATAATCCGTTACGATTTTTTTATAAATATATTTTTATGCTTTTTTTACATCACTTGTATACATTGATCGTCGTATTTATTATATATATATATATATATATATATATTTATAGAGAGAGAGAGAGAGAGAGAGAGAGAGAGAGAGAGATTTATTTTTTTTGGCATTAATTTCATACATTGACTGTGGTATTTAATTTGAATGCGAAGTGCGGGTTTTCAGCTAGTATATATATATATATATATATATATATATATATATATATATATATATATATATATATATATATATATATATATATATATGTATTTTGAGAAAGGTTTAAATATTTATTATCCTTTTAAATATTATATTCATAATAAATAATTTTTTAATAATTTTACTATTGTAACTTATTATTACTTCTATTATGTCAGATAATTTTAAAAGCCTTCTATTATGTTTTTAAAGCCTTCTATTATGTCAGATAATTTTATTATGTCAGAAAATTTTCCAGACTCTGCCCAAGTAATTAAAACTTTTATAAAATTTATTTTAAAAAGTTCTATAATAAATGCATTAAATTGGGGGATGATGAAACAATATCGGAAAAAAATATGCAGTATAAACTGTTAGGTATTAACGAGAAAATAAAAGCTAGGAACAGAGCAATTAAAACTCGGACGGTACCTAAAATTATATCCGAAACAGAAATTCTTTTGAAAAAAAGTTTACTTAAAATCCTGAGATCACACACTAGTATGTGACGCATTAAAAGTTTGCGGAGTTTCTAAAAGAATAAGGATAATTAAGATAATTACGTCTAAAAGTGTCCTCACCTGCTTCAGAAAATTTAAAAAAATTTTTACAACGATGGAAGATTTTTCTTCTGATAGAATATATGATAGCCTTTAAATTTTAATACCGCTTTCATAAATGTACGGTCGCAAAGATTGAAGCAAGCTATTAAAGACAACGAATGCAGGAATAGATGATAAAAATTGTTCACTCAAGAAATGGAAATACTTATGATTTAAATTGTGTTTGGCACATAGAGTTCAAATGAAAAGTAATACTAAATGAAGGCTTAAATTAATGATTTTATTTAATACATTTGTTTAATGTAATAGTTTAAGAATATACAACAGTTATGTATATCAGGGGAATTCAACGACGATAAACGACATGGCGTGGTAGTTCAGTGTATAACGAATCTACCTAAATGCCTAAAACAGTGAGAACTATTCTTATCTATAGTTTGTTAACACTTACGGTGCTATTTGTATCACTTGGGAAGTAAGTTGGTTGATATTTTTATATTAGTAGTTATTATCCCTTAAATTACTTTCTATTATCTTTCTATGAGGCCAGAGAGGGGAGGAGAAGGTGCGATTTTGCGAGACACCTCCCCGGGGACATCTACGAAAGCAACAAATGATCCTAGCATTTAACACTTTCAGGGGTACCTCCACCATTTGCACAGTGCAGAATTTTCCCACATTTTTTTATCTTAAAGAATCTTGAACAATTTTCCAATTAAATGTTGCAAAATGTTTTTAGTTCTTTAAACTGATAAGCGATGACATTACTAATTATTTTATGCTCATTTAATTGGAATACATTGAATGCAAGTACAAAAAGAGTAGATTTATGCGTTATGTGCAAACGGAGCCTCCTCAAAGGTTTAAAGTGCGAATTTATTTACTGACAAGTGTCCGCATAGGCATAAAATAATAATAGCTATGTATTATTCCTCAAATTAGTATTAATAGTAGAATGCTAAAAAGTGTAATCTCTTTGATAGATTTGCGTTCCTGCCAGTTTTCAAGGTCGACAAAATATCCAATATAAACGCCGTGTAGCAATGTCGTGGCTACGTTTAACTGAGTAAAAAAAGAAAGAAATATATCAATACACGGGCGATGTTGGAGTCTGCTGTGCACTTACCCTATTGGATTCACTGAGCTCAACGTAAAATAACTTACGGAGAAAATTTGTCTACTATTGATAGCTACATAAATGCCGATAATCCAATAAATTTGGTATTTTCAGATAGCCTCAACTTTGCAACAGGATTCCTTTTATAAATTTCTCCCACCAAAGGTATTTTAAATCACACTAGAACAGAATTTTTCCAAATAATTTTAATTTTAAAATATTATTTTCATTAAAACAGCGAAAAATGTCCCAAGGTGTAAAATTTATTTCTCTAAGACAGATTGTTTAAAAAAAGTCTTTTAATCCAAGCCGAAAATCCTTGGACAAATGTCTTCCATAGGTTAGCATTGAAGTGAGCGAATCCAATAGGGCTATTACACAACATCCTTTAAAGATGAAGGGAAAAAAGTAATGTTACAATGTTTTGGCAACGTTTAGAAGAGGAAGAAAAGAAGTACCAATACAGCAATCTATCGACATTTAACAGAGGGGGAAAAAGTAGTATAACAATGCATTAGCGACATTTAACTGAGGTGTAAAAAGGTAAGTAGTACGACAATTATGGAGACGTTTGACAGAGGAAGAAAAAACAAGTAATCCAATAATGTCTTGGTGATATTTAACAGAGGAGTGAAAAAGTAATGCAGCAATATATCGACAATTTACAGAGAGGAGAAAAGTAATATAACAATGTATGCGCGATATTTAACAGAGGTAAAAAAAGACAAGTGTTCAGCATTGCGTCACCTTTCTGTCAAAAGATGGCAACACCTGTCAAAATTGTTCTGCTTTATGTTTAAAATTTATACTTATTATATATTAGAATTAATAACTTAAAGATTAAAGTTTAAATTGGTAAATTACTTTCTTGATTTTTAAGAATTTTTTGGAATAATTTGTTTAAACATCTATTGCTTTAAACTTAATGGAATTTTTATTATTTTTATCTCTTCATTAATGAAGAGACTGATGCATTTTGGGTAATTTTCTTCGGATTGTTTTGTTAGTTATTCTACGAGTTATTATGTGGTGATTCTCTTGAAAACGCTTTTTGCTATTCTGTTATCCTATTCATTCACTTTTTGAGAAATTCCAATTATTTTTTAAAAATCGGAACATCCAGGTTTTTATTTAATCACATTAAGGCATTTTATTAAACGGCATTTATGGCAAAAACCTATTGATTTCCTTGAACTATTCAACCACACAATTTTTGGTAAGTGAATTCTAAGCTTATTATTTAAAATTAATTCCCATTGCATCGCAGTTGTATTATTTATGAATTCGATTAACAAAATAAATCTTATGTAACCAATTGGAAAGTTTTGTGTATTTTTACTTTTATTTTTCTCTATTCTTAAATATTCTTAATGATCGTACAATAAGTAATACGGCAATTATGGGAACGTTTGACAGAGGAACAAAAAAACGAGTAATAGAGCACTGTATATTCAACGTTTAAAAGAAAGAAGAAAAAACGAGTAATAGAATAATGTCTTGGCGACGTTTAACACAGGAAGAAAAAACTGCAAGTAATACAATAATGTCATGGTGACATTTAACAGAGGAAGAAAAAATAGAAAGTAATACAACAATGTTTCACGATGTAGAATAGAGACTTTACAAATAATACTAATAAGAAGATAAACAATATGCGAATACCTTGGAGACGTTAATCAGAGAAAGAAAAAAATATCAATAACACTTTGGTGTGTATTTAAAATCTCAATCCCAGTTTCTTTCAATCTTCGTATTTTTGATTTATTTATATCAAACAAATGTAAATCTAAAGAAGTGGGTATCTCTTAAAGTGGTTTGGCGAAGTTTTCAAAATTCGCAAAAATTACACTAAGATTAGGCTCATGTAAAGAGTTGGGCAATTCTACAATTAGACTTTTCAATTAGATGTTATTGGAATTCTTGAATTACGCAAAAAACCTCTTGTGAAGAAGTGGATACCCCTTTTAAAGTGGGCGATAAATGCTCCAAATTTATTATTATGTTATATGTCCTGCAGTCAATCTTATACACGGATAATAGGTTTGTATTTAACAAATTTTTCTTCAGTGATATAGACGTCAAGAGATTATTATTGTCAACCCAAAATGAACCTCATACTCCTAGTTTTTATTATTTGCCTTCTTTTCTTTTTATCTTTTGCTTTAAAATATACGTTTTTTAGTTTCAATGAGGAGGAAAGAATATCATTTATGATTTATTACAAAATATTTACGCTATTTAAATTGCCTAAAACTGGCTGTATATTCTGTATATACACGTAATTTTGTTGATCGCCATGTTATGGTTACCGATTTACATTACAAAATATTTCATTTGGATTTTTGGCACATAAAATCCAAATCAAATAATTCAATCCAATGGAATAATGGCTTCACTACTTTAAACACTCTATGGTTATCAAACAGTTAGACATATTATATGAAATGTCCAGAAGTTGTTTACATACACTGAAGAGCAAAAAATACTGATACCGGCGTGCGTATGCAAATAACGGAGATATGCAACCAATAAGCATAACGCGATGCGGTCAGTAGCGCCTATATAAGACAACAGGCATCTAGCAAAGCTGTTAGATTGGTTCCTGCTGCTACAACGCAGGCTATCACGATTTATGTGACTTTGAACGTGGTGTTATAGTCGGCGCATGACAGATGGGATATAGCATCTCCGAGGTCGAGATGCAATTTGGATTTTTATGCACGACCATTTCACGAGTGAACCATGTATATAAGGTGTCCGGTAAAACATCAAATCTCCGACAGCGATGCGGCTGGACCTATAAAGAACTAGAAAAGACCTAGAAAGAACTGGACCGTCGACAACTGACGAGAACCCTTAAGTGAGATAGACGTGCAACACTTCCTGAAACTGCTGTGGATTTCAATGCAGGGGCATCAAAAATTGTCTGTGTGCGAACTGTTCAACGGACCGTCATTGATTTGGTCTTTCGGAGCTTCAGACTCATTCGTATACCTTTGTTGACTGCACGACACACAACTTTACGCCTTGTCTGCGCCCTCAACCCCTCCATTGGTCTGTTGATGACTGGAAACACGTTGCCTTGTGTAACGAGTCTCGTTTCCAATTGCATCGGGCGGATGGATGTGTACAGGTATGGAGTCAACCTCATGAATCTATGGACCGTACATATGAAACGGGGACATTTCAAGCTGGTGGAGAGTCTGTGATGATATGGAGAGTGTGAAGTTGGCTTGGTATAGGACCCCTGATACGTCTAGAGACGCCTCTGACAGGTGATATGTGCATAAGCATTCTGTCCGATAATCTTCACCCATTCATATCCATTGTGCATTCCGACGGACTTGGACAATTCCAGCAGGACAATGCGACACCCCACACCTCGAGAGTTGCTACCCAGTGACTCCAGGATCACTCTTCTAACTTTAAACACTTTCATTGTCCACCTAAATCCCCAGACATTATTTAGCATATCTGGGATGCCTTGCAACGTGCTGTTCAGAACAGATCTCCACCTCCTCGCACTCCTACGGATTTATGGACTGCCCTGCAGGATTCATCGTGTGAATTGCATCCAGGATACCTTCAGACATTAGTCGATTCCATGCCACGTCCTGCTCTGGCACTTCTGCGTGCTCGTGGGTGCTGTACGCGATATTAGGCAGGTATACCAGTTTGTTTTTGGATCTTTAAGTTATTTGCAAGCAGATAGGATGAATAATGGTGTTCACTAAATTTCTGATGCAATCTTAAAGGTCATAGAGCTTACGCTCACGCCAGTATATATTAAATTTAGTTTCTACTTACCACGTGATCCCCTGTGTGTCAATATGACCTGGCGACATCCAGGTGCATATAGGAAGAATGTAGAAATTAGCTATATAATGTAAAAGATAAGATTGAAATAGAATTAAAACTGGTCTGGAGTTATATATATATACATAAAGTCGAACCTCCATATATCGAAGTAGCAAAATGCCGGAAAAAAATACGATATATAGAAATTTCGATATATAGAATTGATATTAGTTTTATCATAATTCTCCTAAAACATTACAATTAAAGCTAATATTCATATACGAAACTCCATTTTTAATTTATATGCGAATCAAATTAAGTGAAAGTTAATAACTAAAAAATGAATTATTATGAACGATTTATTGAGTACTATATACCTTTAAAAAACAATCCAGACAGTGTTTACAGTGATCAGAGTTACATTCTTTAAAAAAAAAAGCTACGAATATCTTGCTGAACAGCCGGTTTTGCGGAAAGTTCATCAAAGAAATGCTCGCATTTATTCAGTACACTAAAAACTTCAGGGACATTTTCCGCGAATACAAGTTCACGACGTATTGTTTCAAACGCCAAAAATTGGGAGATTTTATTCTAAAGTGGAATAAAATCTCCCAATATGTCGTGAAAAAAAATTTCGATATATAGAGATTTTTTCGATATATAGAAACAGTTTTTCTATGTAATGAACATGGAGATTTGCTAAGAGTTCGATATACAGAAAATTTCGATATGGGGAAGTCGATATATGGAGGTTCAACTGTGTGTATATATATATATATATATATATCTAATCTGTGTGTGAACATTTTATATTTTGAGCTGAAACAGCCACAATACTTTATGATGAAAACGAAGTTAAAAAGCTTCCCATTACGTCATCTTCTGTTTACAATGCTTTAAATTATTTTCCAGAGTATTTATTTTTTCGGGTCCATTTTCCCATAAATTTTTTTTTTTCGCTGTTCTTACATAAACTTCCCCTCGATTGACTGTTACAAATTTTTGTCGAAACTGGGAAAACGTCATCGATTAATGTATAAATCAAGGAAAATTCCTTTTTCCCTTGTTGTTACTGTCATCCGCAGTCGGTATTTTTAATATCTTTACGACGAAGACGACCTCAAATAAAGAAGTAAAGTACATTTCTGGATGTCCAAAAATTCAATTTTTCTAATTCAATTTTAAAAAATGCCTCTTTCTTAACGGACATCGCGTTAAGTAAAAGAACGACATAAAGCTCACAGTGTCATAATATAGTAACAAATGAATATTTAATATTTATGCAAGTTGTCTAAACACTATTTTACGGATATTCAAAGATTTATATATATATATATATATATATATATATATATATATATATATATATATATATATATATACTCATGGACAAAAAAATTAGCGCACCAAGAAATAATTGCGGGATCGTAACGAAACTTGCAATAAAGGTACATGTCGGGGAGATATGCAAATGATTAGAAATGCAGCGTGATTGCGCCTTACGTATAGCCGGTAGAGGGCGTTGAACATCGTACTCTGTGGAGAATAAAACAGGTAACCAAAGCTTGTTTGAGTGTGCTGAATCATTTACAAAGGAAGAGCTGAGATAGACATGCCATTACGCCGTGTTCGAAGACAATATAAGCAGTTGTCGCAGTTTGAGAGGGGGAGAATCGTCGGGATGATGGAAGCTGGGTGATCAGCTAGGCGAGTAGCTCGTCAATTAGGCCGCTCTGATTGTGTTGTGAGGAGGTGTTGGGACCAGTGGACCCGAGAGATGTCATGTACACGAAGACCAGGCTCAGGACGCCCTCGACAGACCAGTCGTCGAGAAGACCGCCACATCGTAAGAAAGGCACGCGTGCAGCCAACTGCTTCATCGGCCGCCATCCAGGCACAGGTAACACCTTCACTAGGGACCTCTGTGTCTTCTCGAACCATACGAAGGCGCCTGGCTGAAGGACAGTTGGTATCGCGGCGCCCATTACGTGTGCTGCCCTAGACGCCCACCCATCGACGCTTCCGTTTGGAGTTTTGCCGCGCACGAGGAAACTGGACAGCAGCGGAATGGAACCAGGTCGTCTTTAGCTACGAATCCAGATTCAATCTCGGCAGTGATGACAATCGTGTTCGTGTGTGGAGAGCCCGTGGTGAACGCTTCAATCCTGCCTTTGCTGTACAGCGACACATCGCTCCCACAGCTGGTGTGATGGTATAGGGTGCCATTGCCTACAATACACGGTCACCCCTAGTATTGTTCCGTGGCACCATGACAGCCCAGCGGTATGTTCATGAAATCCTGCAACCACATGTGTTGCCACTCATGCACCGGCTCCCAGGAGCCATTTTTCAACAAGACAATGCTCGGCCTCATACGGCAAGGGTGTCACAAGACTGTCTCCGCACTGTTACTACCCTTTCTTGGCCTGCCCGATCCCCAGATCTGTCTCCAATCGAGCATATCTGGGATCATTTGGGACGACGAGTTGGGCATGCCACGAGTTTGAACGAACTAGAGGCAAGGTTACAGCAAATATGGAACGAAATGTCTCAAGACATCATACAGAACTTGTATGACTCAATGCCCGATCGTATCGCATCGTGCATTCGCGCTAGAGGGGGTCCAACGGAGTATTAACTCCTCCGTTCTTTTGCCTTTTTCTCTGAAATAAATTATCCTTTTTCTTTGATTTTCTTATCATTTACTTATATCAAAGTAGTCATTACGTATGTCAAATTTCGTTTCATTTTGACGACTGCTTCTTGGTGCGCTAATTTTTTTGTCCATGAGTGTGTATATATATATATATATAGTTTACAAATGTAAATTACTTAATATGAAACAAAAAAAAGTAAATAAATTTTAGGCGCTAAGCTGCTCACAAAAATATTTACGATATATAGATATTTAAAATTAAGATAATTAAAAGGGCAGATGTGACCATTTAATACACCTCTAACCTGAAATAAGATTGACATATATAAATAGGCAAAAAACGGAATCGGAGGTGGTATAGTTGATGACTGGGGGGGGGGGGGGTGTGACCCCCCAACCCCGGTTAAACATGTTTTAAGCCAGGCAACACTCCCTGAGGTCGGCTATAACACCAAGACAGTAATAAAAAATTATGAAGAGGAAAAATATTTTAGGTGAAATAGATAAGATTATAAAACAGCTATAAAGCATAGTATACCTGTAAGTACTTTCGAACAGTGGAAATTTCATTATTTAAGTGATTTTAAAATTGCTTATCTGAGAACTAAACCAAAAAATCTTCATGTAAATTTGAATACCTTAAAACCGGCTATAACTGCTTTACAAGATCATTTTGCTATAACTTATGTTGATAAAGTTTCTGCTAACTATGCATTTATATGCAAAAACTTTTATTGTGAAAAACTATTACAGTGCTATAATGATAATACTGTTTATAAAAAACTAGATTCTACGTCTTGTACTATACAAAATCGTATCAAAGCGTTATATCGTCGTGCAGGTTACGATATTAAAAATCTTAGGTTTCCTTATTTAGTCTTAATCCCTAAATTTCATAAATCGCCTGTTAGAACTGTTACTGTGGGCTGCAATACATACTTAACGCTTGCTAATAATAAACTTTTAAACATACTTAAAATAGTTTATAAAAAAATAAGTAAAGAGGGTGGCTATTTCATCAATAATAGCTTAGAAATAGTTAAACAGATAAAAGGTAAAGGTGATATAACAAACGTTAAAAGCTACGATTTTACGGATCTTTTCAACTCTATCGACCTAAAAGATCTATATAGTATTATTCATGGATTATACGATCAATATGATTTAAAGACGTATATAGCTGAAAATAAATATCGTGCGTTATTAGATCTTGTACTTTATGAAACAGTTTTATATAATGGTAGTAACTTCTTCAAACAAATACAAGTAATACCAATGGGTGGAGGATGCTCATCTGCTTTAGCAGATATATACCTTCACTTTTATGAAAGAGGTGTAATGATTCTAAATGAACTTATGTTTTTCCGATATGTAGATGATATACTCATATGTTTTAATGAAAACTTAAAAGAAATAGATATTAATTTTTACCCTAAAAATCTTAAACTAGTGGAGACTGATAAAGATAACTATGGAAATTTGGTATTTTTAGACTTGAGTTTAAATGTTAATCAAAATCTAATATCATACTGTCTATATGATAAACGCGAGTTTTACAACTTTAAAACTGTTAGGATTATGAATTGGAATAATGCTCTACATTTAAATATTAAACGCAATATAGTTACTAACCAGTTAATACGTTGTCAACGATTACATTCAAACAAAAAAACTATGGACGTCAGTATAATAAAATTCTTAACTATAGCTATTGACCAGGGTTTTCCCGTCAATTTCCTCGTATCTATTCTAACCCAGTTTTTTAATCTAGACAATAAAGATTGTATGAATCGTTTTAAA
>OU015503.1:63897221-63949721 GCA_907164885.2 Dolomedes plantarius | reverse complement strand
CCAGTAAACTGCGGTGAATTATAGGAGAATGTCTACACGACAAGTACCTCCGCTAATATATATATATATATATTATATATTATATATTATATATATATATATATATATATATATATATATATATATATCAGTTCATCACTGAAAGGAGAGTCGATTCCTTGGACGACGATTCCTTCGTTTGCTGTTCGTAGTAACCCCGAGCCAGCTGAACGGAATTTAACGTTTTTTAATGGATATGACTCCCTCAAGGACGCTAAAGACGTTAGCGTTTATTTTATTTCTTAGTATGAGTAATTGAATAATTGTTCGTGTTTCGTCATTAAATGTGATTATATGTGAGTTGCATCATTCTTCTCGACCGCTCACCATTGCCCATTCTAACCACCCATATATATATATATATATATATATGTGTGTGTGTGTGTGTGTGTGTGTCTGTGTAAAATATAAACAATAGAAATAAACAAAAATTAAAAATCAAGCATAGACTGCTAAATCACTTTAACATAAAACCTATCCTGCAAAGAAAGCATTTTCAATAGTGCTTGATTTCTGTTTGTTTCTTGTCTATATTTGTATTATTTTTATCTATGTCTGTTGGATTATATATATATATATATATATATATATATATATATATATATATATATATATATATATATATATATATATATATATATATATATTTATATATATATATATATATATATATATATATATGTTGCCATACCATGCCATCAAGGGTAGAAGTTACCACATCGGGGAATAGAAAAGAAATCAAGGAAAACGTATGAGATATTAAGAAAAAAACACTACAGGCAGTTTTAAAAAAATGGCGTATGACTGAAGAGTTAATAATAAAATAGATAATACTTATAAATGCAAGTAATATACATGTCCAGCGAGTAAGCACCCTAGGTTTCGTCATTGTTATGGGCTAGTCAGCAAAGCATAACTGATCAGTATGCTGAAGGGAAAAGAAATCCCAATGCGGGACATGGGCGAAACCTGGATCCAAGGCTGGAGATGGATATTTTTGAACTAAGCGCCGTCCCTTTGGTAGCATTTATGCATATTGTTAAAAAATAAATGCAATTAATAAGTCATAGAAAATTGAAATCAACTATAACATAATGAATAAAGATTATAGAGAATAAATATTAACTCTCCAGAGGCGTTCAACCGGACAAAACATTAGATCTAGACCAGCTCCCATATGACACACTGAAGTGTAATCAGTAACAAAGTGGCTATCAAAGAGGTGGAGTCCGAAATTTTGATGTGGGTGTGTACGGAAAACGTGCAATTTTCAAAAATTAGAATTCTCACCATGGACTCAACCATCTTATAATTTGATAAGAAAACTGACATTCACAACAGAAATTTTTAGATAAAATGATCAAAATTCGTGACATTTTCCAAAATTCTAATTACTCTATTACTTTAAACTTAGTAAGTTAAAACTTTTAAAGCATTATTAAAGGACCAGAATATAAATGTCGTTCATATACTTAACAGGAATAGAATCGCTATAGTGATATTTTGCCTTCAAGGAGAACGTTGCCTCTAAATGGATTTAATATAACTTACTATTTACCTTAAACAAAAATCCATGCAATAAATTTGATTTGATTTTTGAAACCATTGTAATTCTAAAGTGCGGTGCACCACATTGTAGATCTCTACACAGTGCACTGTTATGGCCAGAACAGAAAACACTTGGAACCATCAATAGAAATTCATATCACCTGTATTACTTTCATTGCAGTTACATATATATATATATATATATATATATATATATATATATGATACGAAGTCTTATATCACGTTACTCCATCATAACTTTTCCCCTAATTAATTATTCTAAATAGCAGTCAGTGAATAAAGGCCTGTGGCAAAGAACTACAATTTAATTACACCTAAGAGTTTATTTCCGAATATCAATCAATATTAATTATCTGCAAGCCATCATCTCGATCCTCGCGATGCGTGACTAGCCCGATCGCAATAAAATCCCTCTCTGCGTTAAAACTCTATTGTTTCAAACCTTATAATGCCATAGCGCATGCTCATGACGTCTGCGCTGGACATGGGAATGGGCGTGACTAAATTTGATACTATATTTATATGCTCTCCGTGTTTCTTCCAACCTCGTGAATTAAGTTCAATTCTAAAAACGGGGATTCCCCCAAAGTAGGATTAAGAATCGGTGCTTGCTCGTTCCATGCGAATATGAAAATAGTGGCGTTTAATATACCATGTGTTTAATACCACGAGTTTAATATACCCTGAAGCCCCCCTGTAAATTGTTAAATTATTATTCTTTCTCTAATTAATTCTTAATATATATATATATATACATATACATTAAGCTGGAATTACACATTATATAATATATGATGAACATTTATATATAATATTTATTAAATATTTATTGTACTCTATATAATATTAATTCAACTGGGCTACTGCGACGTCAGCCTTAAATGGGAAAATGAGAAACTAACGTTGCAGAATCCTGAAAAATTTATAGTTAGTTTAATATTTTCAATATTAGCTATTTTACAATACAAAGTTTTTACAATAAAAACTGAATTAAAAAATCAAGGGTTTGTACCTTTGCACTGTTAACAATAAGTAGACAAAAACAAAATAGTAATCTAGATAGGCAATTTTCATGACGATTTTCAAAATTTATCTTTTCTTCAGTAATGCAATTCGCTACCAAGAAAGAATTATTGTCGATAAACACTTCTTTATTTCGGAGTGGAAGTGAGACACAAGAACCTTCAGCTAAGATTAAGCTACTCCTTGAACATTCAGAGCAGAAGAAAACAAAAATAAATGGTAGATGTGTATTTGTCCCATTTTAATCACTTTGGACGATACCGTTATTTCATGTCTGTATCGTAACTTAGTTTAGCAATCCAATCGATGGAAATAAATTATTTTCAATATAAACAGACATTTTTTACTGTAGTGATGCGAGGCAAAATACGATTATAGGTAAATAACGAGATATATTACGCTATTAACAACATAATATATCGAGTTTAACAATTTATTTTCTCTGTTTGATTGCTTGAGAGATATAAGCATAGAATTTTTGTTTCTAGACTTCTCTCTTTCGGTAGTTATTCTTTCGAAAAATTTCCGAATTTCGGAATTTTTTTTAAGCACTTCGCTTTGTAAACACCATTTAAAAGGTTCTTCTGCTATCTGAAGAAGTGTAGGAAACCTCTTGTTCTTATTTTCTCTGGTTTATTTGTTTACTAACCTTTGAGTTACTTTCCTTTCAATTCTTCCTATTTACTTCCAAATTCGAAAGCTCTTCACTCTTCATTGCAACTTTACTCTTTAAAGCTGCCAGAAAATGTCTTTTAAGTTTGTTTAAAGCCCATTGAAAGTTCCAAGAACATGAATGAGCCTAGATATCTAGGGATTCTCTGCAAGACTAACGTCAGAGTCCGGAAATTTTTGTTAACAAAGCATGGAGAAAAGTTTCTTATTTTAGATATATTATACTTATTTTGTCTATTTTCCTCGTTTAGGCTAAGGTTGTGGGGTACCATCAGGAATTTTGTTGCTCATTGTCGCCAAGTAAAGTCGCCATTTAGATGTGATGTTAATAAGGTAGAGATCTTTTCATTTTGAGTATTCGCTTATACGGCTATTTTTATGTTAAACTAACGTATTGTATAGAATTTTTAAATCTCATGGAAATTAGAAATTGAAAATTATATGCTTCTCCCCACCCTCAAAATAGAATTCTACTTCCTGTAATGAGTATTGCTCTTAAATAGTACCCTTGCAAGACATTTCACTTTAAATTGTACATTGCCATGTATGTGTACAGGGTATTTAGTTCAGAGAGAAAAACGTTAGAAATCGTAAATAAGCCAAATATTGAAGTTTTAGCATCGATTTTTTTAGCATCGGTATTTGGAGTTGAAACAGCAACAAACGTATTTGCGTGTTGTCTTTGTGAGATTGAAAAACGAGATACATGCAAACAATTACCCTGGAGAGCTGGGAGTTCCATGAGATCCGATGACATCACAGTCCAGAAATCATTGCCAACAAAGCGCGAAGAAAAGAAAGTTAAATCGATGGAAGGGTTCGTGAGATAGATGGACTAAAAAAGATAGTAGAGGACTATGACTCAGCCTGCATATAAAAAAAAACTCTATGTGAACCGATGACATCACAGCCAAAAAATCATTGACAACAAAGCGTTGTATAAAGTTTGCTAAATGGAGGTGTTCGTTAGATAAATGGATTGGAAAAAATGGTTGAGAGTCATCAATCAGCCTAGATATCGAGGAGCTCTATGTGAACCGATGAAGTCACAGACCAGAAATCATTGCTAACAAACCGTGGGAAAATGTTTGCTAAATGGAGGTGTTCGTTAGATAAATGGATCGGAAAAATGGTTGAGATTCAATAATCAGTCTAAATATTGAGGAGCTCTCGAAGAATCGATGACGTCACAGTCCAGAAATCATTGCCAACAAAGCGTGGGGAAAAATTTGCTATATGGAGGTGTTCGTTAGATAAATGGATTGGAAAAAAAGGTTGAAACTCATCAATGAGCCTAGATATCGAGGAGCTCTATGAGAACGAAGACGTCACAGTTAAGAAATATTTGCCAACAAAGTGTGGGGAAAAGTTTAATAAATGGAGGTGTTCGTTAGATGGATGGATTGGGAAAGTAGGTTGAGACTCGGTAATCAGCCTAAATGTCGAGGAGCTCTGTGTGAGCTGTTGACGTCACAGTCCAGAAATCATTGTTAACAAATCGAAAAGGATTGAGAGTTTACTTCATTTCTCAGGCAAAAGAACGAGATTTTAGAGCAGTTACCCGACCATCAGCGAAAAATAAATGATGAGGAAATGAAATAATGTTCTTGTTGGAGGAACAAACCACTGTTAGTCAGAATGCAGCTGTTATGACTACATCTTGTATATGAACCTAGTCTTTATAAAGCGGATCTATAAACACGTTTGATGATGAATGATGATCTGTCTTTTACAAATATTCAACCAAAAATTATTGTAACATTTTAATATGTGTTTCACAACTTTGAGACATTTGCATTAAATCATACTTAGAAAACTATCAAAGGGCTCGAGGTAGCCTAGTGATAGCGCTTCGGGTTTCGGTGCTAAGGATGCTCGTATCGAATCAAGACAAGTGACATTAAATACCTCCGTGTCTAGACCGGATATGGAGACGTTAAATCCGCACACCGGAAAGTCCTTCTACGAAGTCAGAGAGGGTGAGAGAGGGTACGATGCTCCCAGATGTTAAGTCTAGGGGTGTCCGATCAAACTAAGGTGACACCTGGCTAAATCGGATATCGAACCTTGTAGTGTCATTATAAACAGGACCCGCACCCCTCAGCCCGCTAGTCTATATGGAACTGGTCTGAAAATACACTACTTATCAAAAATTAAGGAAAAATCACAAAAAGAGGGATAACACGTTCAAAACTAGGCCAATCTGTTTAAACTGTGAATACGTTGTTAAGAAAAAGGTGCTGAACAATACTATATTATGCAAATAGTGGCGCTGCAGTCAGAATACGTCATTTTCGAGCAGCATAAAAGTGCATGCCTCAAAGCAAAGCGGCAATTGTCGCTGGGAGCCTGAGATTAGACATCTGGCATAGCCAAATTGTAACAATGACCTCCAGGCATCATTTGACCGAAGTATTGCGATGGCGAGCTATTGGGAGACTAGAGGTATTACAAAGTCAGACAGAAGTGGCCAGATGGCTAAATGGGAGTCCGTCTGTGAATCATACACTTTGGCAACAATTTCGAACCACGGATTCGACATCCAGAAGGTTCAACCAAGGACGGACATACGCTACGAGTGCCGATGACCGATATTTGTCATTATGCGGACGAAGTAATAGAACCGCAATTCTGTCTGAACAGATGCTTCCTCGCTGCAAGCTCCGGAAGGTTAGTATCAACGTCAACCGTGCGTAAAAGGTTTCACGGAGGGGGTCTTTTTGCGAGAAGACCAGCCATTTGCGTCCCGCTCATGTCACGCCATAGGCGGGAGCGTTTGCAGTGGGTACGTCAACATGTCCACTGATCTCATAATCAATGGAGGGCTGTTCTCTTTACGGATGAGTCCAGGTTTAGCCTCCAAAGCGATAGTAGGCGTATCTTGATTTGGAGAGAACCTGGAAACCTGGAACTCGTTTTCATCCATCACACATCCGTGAAAGCGATGCATATGGATCAGGCAGTGTCTGTGTTTGGGGTGGTATCTCTTTCGGTCTACACACAGACCTCCATGTCTTTCCCCGTGGAAATGTGAATGCTCACACCTATAGAGATGACATCCTTGATGCTTATGTGCGCCCTTATGCCGGGGCAATAGGTGATGCTTTCGTGCTACAGGACTGGATGGTTATCTGGAGCAGAAAACAATTCAGCGCATGGAGTGGCCAACTCGATCACCGGACCTGAATTCTATCGAGCATATTTGGGACACTTTAGGACGACGTATAACTGCTCTCAATTCTCCTCCTGGGACTCTAGATACGCTTTCAACTGCTTTGCAAGAGCAATGCACTTCCTACCGAACTCATAGACCGCATAATTGACAGCATCACAGATCACTTTATGTGCTGTATTGCTTCTCGGGGGGATCATACGCCCTATTAAAGGTACTTTTCCTATACCAAACTGATACATCCCATTTGTTTATCGTATACATATGCTAGTTTCTATAACACCATAATTGTCTGATGATTTCTTTTTATGCTATTTTTACCTACCTATGTGTTGTATAATGTGCATAAGTTTCATTGAATTATACGCGAAACTTTTTGAGTAATCGCTATTTTTGTGACTTCTCCTTAATTTATGATAACCTGTGTATTTCCGGTCAGGAGGCAATAGAAACCACAAGAAAACATTCATGATTTTGATAGACATGCCTATGTTTCCTTGATTTACGATTTTCATTTATAATAGAGTCTCTGAAAAAGTTTGAAATGAAATTTAACGGGGTATACTATTAACTGTTTCGTCAAAAGTTTTTCTCTAATCTATCCTAAAAAAAATATGTAATATAACGAAACATACTATAACGTAGATTTTTCTTTCTATACTGCAAGTAACAAAACGGTGTAAATCATAAACGTGAAAAACTAAGTTTAATTATATTTTTTAATAAATAAATAAAATTGTAACATGTATTTCAGTTAATGCTGTACATTAAGTGAAATTAAATTACCTTGGGGAGAAACCAACTTTTGGAAAACTCAAATACCTTTGAAGTCTTTCTTTATATATTTGTTTAAGGACTGCATTTAAATCACGAAACATGCAACGCGTTTTATAACTTTTGCGGATTTCTTTTTACGTTGTGTGAAGAAAATTGAAGTTCCATGCTATTTGAATTTTAAGTTAACTTTTTCCCAACCGCTTTCTGTTTGGGCTCTAAAAATGCCCTGCAAAAGGCAGATAAATAAAAAAATATATAATTCTTTAAATTTCAGGTCATTATAAAAAAAATTGTTCGTATGGTTACATTTTAAGCTATTTTAAACTGTTTAAGTTGCACCAAATTTTAAATTAAATTAGATGTCTGAAATAAATTTCTCAGTAAAAACTTTTAAGTTAACATACAATTTGTTTTAGTTCAATAATAAATTACATGCTTATGTTTATATATATATATATATATATATATGTATATATATATATATATATATATATATATATATATATATATATATATATATATACATATATATAACAGCTCTGCGAACGGCCTGTGTTGGCACCTATGTGGAAAATGTGTAATCCAGTAAAAGTTTTCTTTGTCCGATCTTGTTTTTTGTAATACACTTACCGTTCCGACGCTGTTTAGGGTTTTCGCATGCGCTGAGCATTTTGCGACGGGAAAAAACGGCCATTGCCATTCGAAAATTTTTGTTTCAAATCTCTTTCGAGTTTCTGTAATTATAACCATAACCGCGAACGCCATTTGGTTGCCGTTTACAGAATTCTGAGCTCATAATTCTGAATAACTATATCTGAAATCCCATCTCGATCGGTTGAACAGTACAGCCGCTTTAGATCCATATATCGGCAAAGTTTTTTTTTATGACCACCTGGATATATATATATATATATATATATATATATATATATATATATATATATATGTGTGTGTGTGTGTGTGTGTGTGTATAACTAAAAATAAATAAATGAACTGAGCTAGATAATTATAGGAATAAAGTAGACAAAAAACAAACAGAAGACCAGCACTTAGGGCTCCACGCACCAAAGGTAAGATCCTGTAGTAATGCCAGAACTAAACCAGAAATCGAGGTAACCAAATGGTCTCGTCATCAGGGAGCCTAATCAAATCAGTTACCTCAAGGGGAACTTTCTGAATGGGATGCAGGTATAACCAAAAGACATCCCAGGATCCCGAGATCCCCATTGAAACATACAGTCAATAGAAAAGGAAAAGACACGGACAGCTTGCACTAAGGGCTTAACGCACCATATATGCAAGTACACACGCAATCCTATTTGAAAGACAAAAGCAAAGATGCATTCATACCCTAAAATAGTGAGTGATGGTTATGGTGAAACAACAGCCAATTTTTACCCTAGTAGTTACGTCACTGTAGCAAAAATCACAGCGCTATACCCCAATAAAGTTTTAAAAATATGAAACAGAAATCCTATCCTAAACGTCTTTAAAATATACCCGATTCTATATGCCATTTTTTTAATCTTTTAAATTACCGAAATTATGAGGAAAACTGTTCTTACGTAGGTTTTCCTCGAAAATGCCACATGACTCCAAAAAATCTTCAGCGTTATTAGAAATGTATTTTATTATGTTTAGTTGTGAGTGAAATATGTTATAATAAATTCTATAGTTCATATTCTTATGAAAATTGGTAAACGTGATAACCTCAAAGTAAAAATCTAATCTTTTATCATATATCCCAATTTTTAATTCGCTGTTTTGAATTTGAATTTTTATATCCAAATAAGTCGCAAAATGATTATTTTCATTAGTCCTGTTTAGAGTAAGTTCCTTTGGATAGATATGATTAAGAAATTCCAAATCGTTACAGTTAAAAATCATGAGGTCATCAATATACCTTAATCCGGTAACATTATTTGAGTTAAGAAATTTATTTTCGTAAGAATGTAAGAAAATGTTTGCAAAGACGCTAGAAAAGCTATTACCCATTGGAATACCCTTTATCTGTTTCCAGAAACCCATGCCATTAAAGAAGTAGTTTTCAAAAATATTAAATTTACATAGATCAATCCAGTCACATTTTAAGATTAAAGTACTATCAAGATAGGATTCATATATTTTTGAGCAGATATTCATTAAGTTATCATGGAGAATACTAGTAAAAATGTTTTCAAAATCAAACGTGTGTATGCTATCTATATTCCTACTCTTTAAAAATTGTAGAACCTCCTGGTTATTATTTATAATAAAGCTATTTTCGGTAACCCTGATTTTATTTAGAATGATTTTTAAATAGCTAAAAAACTTTTTACTAAATATAGTGTTATAATAATTAGTACTACAGCTAACGAACCTAAATTTAGTAGGTACTTTATGGAATTTAATGGTGGGAAAAAGGTAAGAGTATTTTAGGCTATTAATCTTAAACTTAAATTTTTTGCTAAAGGCTAAAATTCTATTATCTATTTCCCTCTTGGTAAAGTTAATTTTTTGATAGGTATTGTTTGAGTTGTACTCCCTAGAAATTAATTGCTTGAAAGAATCCTTACACATAAAACCAAAGTTATTGGCAGCCTTATCTACAACCGTTAAAATTAACTTATTTTTTAACTGTTACATTTTACTGTAGAAGTCTTTGTTTAAAAAGAAACACCGGTTTTCCCTCGTACCACACTCACCGTCAACCCCTTTCCCTTTATATCGTGTATAACATCTACCTTCCACTCTATGAAACATTTGATAGGTATTCGATTATACTTCCTTGATAATTTTACTATGAAATAATCTAAATCTTTAATGATAGAACTTATAATTTGCTCTTCCTTATTTCTGACCCTAAATTTTGAGCCCTTACTTAGAAGTTCCTTCAACCTAACATCTTTAACAATATTTAGATCCCCAGTTACAATATGCCCCAAAGCTGGATTAACATTGTTTTTAAACTCCTCAAGATGACAATTGCAATCATTATTAGAAATTTTGCCTAAGTTATGACTATAAAACTTGTAGTTGCAGATTAGGTCCCTTAACGTTTATTGATATTAATAAATGACGGTGATATCACCACAATCATTGATTGGTAGATGCTTAGAATTATTGTGTACAATAGTAGGTAGTTTTAAATGCTCAAAATCTTTAACCAGAAAAATTTATTGTATAGTACTCTACACCTGCTTTCCTTCCCCTCTTAATATCCAAATTTGTCAAGTTAAGCTTGTATTTAATTATATCTAAAGTTATTAATTTTGTAAACCTCGAAGAAAATTTAATTGAAGGTAAATGATGTTTAATTACCACCTTAAGCCAGATTTTTTTTGTTGAACAATTAGTGTTTAATTATTTTAATGTTCTTAAAGTCAATAAATGAATTACAAACTTTTGCAGATCATCAAGTTTCAATTTTGTTTTTGAACTAATGCTACCCCCTTCCTTTTTTACCCTTGTAATTAGATTGTTTAAAATTAAACCGTCCAAAAATCATGATTTTTTATAAACACAGTTAGTATCCAAATCCATCGGTCCTTCCTCGTTAAGTTTACTGTTTAAGCCGTACGGAAATAGTGTTTTTAGCTTACAAATATATAAATTTTCTAAACCCAGCCTTTTGTTTAAATCATTAACCTCATCAATAATATACAATTTAGCCAGCTCAAAGTTATGTACTTGAAACTGTAAAAGTTCATAATCTAATGAGGTTTCGTCTTTAAAATTTCTGATCGCAGACCTACGGGTATTAATCGTTTTATTAAATTCAGGCCCCGTTTGCCCAACATAACATAAGTTACAATCTTGACATTTTATAATATAAATTAAGCCCTTACACTTGCAAAGAAATTTACTATTGCCAGAACCAACCTCCACTTGACTACCATTCACCATAGTGGACGTAAGCCACCTTTTATCTTTACATTTAGCATATTTTTAAAGTTTTTTGTTATATAAACGTAACAGTTGTTCAGGTAACTTATTAACCACTTCCCTCCCGGGAACAGGACAGGCAGCAGGGCTCCTTGTTACGGAACGCGACGAGCCATGTCCCATGAAAAAATCCTTAATACACATTTGCATATTATTTTAAGTTTTATTCTGAAAAGCAAAGAAATCATTAGAAATGCCTTCTTACTACATGAGGAACCCCGGGAGAAAAAAACCAGACCCATAATGAAGAATTATTTAAAAACTTTACAATAAAAGATTGCTCGATAGCAACTAAACTTCATATTGAGAAAACATAAATTGTAATAAAATAAACAATGCAACTTAAACAAAAAAATTAAAAAGCAGGCACAGACTGCCAAACAAATTAACTTAAAACCTACCCTAGCGTTGTGGGCAAATTTTCAAAGCTAGGGTAGGTTTTAAGTTAATTTGTTTGACAGTCTATGCCTGCTTTTAATTTTGTGTTTATGTTGAACTGTTTATTTTATTACAATATATATATATATATATATATATATATATATATATATATATATATATATATATATATATATATATATATATATATATATATAGATACATATATATATATAAATACATATATATATATAGATATATATATATATATACATATATATATATATATATATATACATATATATATATATATATATATATATACATATATATATATATATATATATATATACATATATATATATATATATATATATATATATATATATATATATATATATATATATATATACATATATATATATATAGATACATATATATATATATATAGATACATATATATATATATATATATATATATATATATATATATATATGTGTGTGTGTGTGTGTGTGTATGCATGTATGTATGTATGCATGTATGCATTTACGTGGGTTTGAGTTGATGTGTGAGTGTCTGTGGCCCATGGGAACAGCACCATAATCGCGTAACTATATAAGATTCAAATAAACCCGAGCACTGTGCAAACATACATGTGTGGGCGTTATCCGATTTATTGCATGGATAAGCATTTGGGAATGTACTTAAGTAAATAAAAATGAAATGCAGGCTTTAATTTATACATACTCATTAAAATACACAAAGGGCCGTTACTGAGTTTGTCAATTTAACTATTGACAAATTAAATATTAAGTGCTTTTTTTCCCAGGATTTTCAAACGCGAGATGACATATTAAAAAACCTCTTTTCAAATAAAGATGTTTAAAAAGGAGCATAAAAACAAATTCTGTTTGTTTTTAACACGATTTTTTTAAACACCTGAATGTTTTAAAAATCCAATTACCATAAAAATAGCTCCATTCATTTTCAAATTAAAAATTATTTAAATTCGTAGAAAAGCTAAAATTATCTAAAGGCAATTCTTTAAAAGCATATTTTTTTGTTAAAGTTAAGTGATTATTTTTTAAGCATAAGTGTTTCTATCAGACTAATTATTCCGTGGCAAAAAAGTTTTAAATTTATAAAAGTAGAGATTTAGGGGAAAAAATATCGTGAACAATAAATACTTGACACCACTGATAATTAAACTTTAAGGGTATACAAAAATAGAAAACTGATATGAGGATAATTATTTAGAATTTCAATGGTATTGGATTTTGGGATATTCAGATGTATGCAGATCTAACTCTGTATCTATAAGGCTCACAAAATCAATTTTGTTACTTTTCAACAAAGCAACTCACCAACATTTTGTTGATATATATATATATATATATATATATATATATATATATATATATATATATATATATATATATATATATATATATAAACAGTGGAATCTCGATCGATCGTTTTCGGATCCATCGTTTTTCCGTATGTATCGTTCATTTTATCCAGTCCCAATAATCATATTTGCTTTGTTATGTTTCCGCATCTATCGTTTTCCCGCATTTATCGTTCATTTCAATCGGTCCCATGAAAAACGATCGATCGAGATTCCACTGTATATATATATATATTACCCTACAATAATGGACCGGACATTAACATGTGATGGTATAAGGGAAAGAATACATGCTTTAATAGGGAGATGGTCCCCCACGTGCTGCAATTTCACTAGCAAATCTTCAGGGGTTCCTAGTGTTCCCCCTTGTAAAGCTCTTTCTCTTGAATAAATCATCCAATTTTTCGCAAATTACAATCATTTGTTCTTCTGTACATGTACACTACATCTACGAAGTTTTGTCTCATTCTTCGAAGTTTTGTCTCAACTACTTCTTGGTGCATCTTTTTTTTTGTCTAAGAGTGTATATCCTCGTAAGCAGAGCATATTTACAATGAAATGTTGTAAAGTAATTCTCTCCTTAAGTCTTGTACCTTTCGCCTGTTAAACTTATAAATAAAACGCATCAATACTGCGTATACCAACATTGATGAGTGCGTTAAATAAATTTATCACTGTCAAACAGTTTATGGACATTAATTAATGAGTCATAAATCATGCAGTGAGCAAAATTATGTTTCCTTAAATAGCACTATCACCATAATAATCGAAATAATTCGATATTTTTACTTGTGTATTAAAAAAAATGATATCGGATGCCTCCTAATCTCTTTTTAATTATGCAACGGATTCAATTATTGTTTTTTGAGCTTCAGTTGTTATTAAAGCGAGATTAATTAATTTCTGGCTAATGATAACAGTAGAAAAGATTGCAAAAAGGATTAAGAGGGGTGATAAAAATAAACAGAGATTATAAAATTCTGAATTGCGTAACTAAATATTGATATCCTTGAAAATAAGAAATAAAAAGGGGAATGTGCTATTTTGCGCTTGTTATTTACTTGTCATATAACTGATGCAGTATTAAACTTAAAGCAATCTATCATACTTGTCTTTAGAAAATGTGGGAGTAATTATCCAATACAGAAATAAGTCCATCATTCTATCTATTGACAGTCTGAAATTTCTCAAAATTAGTTTTCGAGGTCAGAGAAATTTGAAAAAACTCTCTTTCTATATTATTTTGATTACAATTTGGATTTCATATTGTTTGTTATTTCTTGCGCATATGTTTACATTTTTTACACACGAATATAAAATTTTGGTTTAAAAATTTGGATTTATTATTATTTACGCTCAAAGATACTGGTTTACATACAATAATTTTATTTGGCTCTATTATAAGTCCATTTGATGGATTTGAATAGTAGCACAGTCAATATATAATTGAAAAAGTTCATACAGAGGCTGTTCGCACATTTTTTAGACGAATTTGGTAAGCGGTAATAAAAAATAGTTTGCTGAAAAAGAAATAATTGCAATTGTACTATGTTTTTAAAAGAGTGCGGCTTGAAAGTTTTGTTTTTATACAAAATGGCGTTTTTAAGAAAGCAGTCTTTCGAAGGCTACATTTCAGCTCTTTCCGAAGAGAAATATGCATACTCCATTATCCAAAAACGGTGTGAGAGTCATGGTTTTGTGATATCTAAAGGGTCGATAGGTAATATCGTCAATAAGAAAGGAAAAAAAAGTCAAATTGGAGCCTCAAGTGGGACAAAAATTCCAAACAAGTATCCAAGGAAAAAACGGATATCTTCGACTATTGCAAAGGTACGTTGTTTGATGTTAAAAGAAAAATCCCCTAGTCAAAGGACAGTCAAAAAATTATTAAAATGCTCGGTGTCCACTGTAAACAAAATGATAAACGTTGATTTAAATCTTAAGAAAGCGAATAAACGCAATGTGCATCGTCTTCTTCCAAATCTTGTCGCTGAACGCAGGACACGCTGCAGAATTCTATATGAGAAACACTTATCCAAAGAAAAATGGAAAACAATTGTCACAATAGATGAATCATGGGTGTATTTAAATGATTGCAACAAAAAAAACAGCCATTTATTATGATAAAAGGGGAGAAAAAAATTTAAGTACATGGTTCAATGAATCGAAAGAAAGTTTTTCTAAGGGATTCATGATTGTTGCTGTTTTTTCTTATAATGGCAAGTTAAAAATAAAGAGAGTGGAAAAAAATGTCAAGATTATCTCCAAATACTATCAGGAACATATTTTATCGCCAATTTTTCTGAATGAAATACCATCGCTTTACCCACAGTGCCATCAATCTGTGAGACTCCATGAGGACAAAGCTATCAGTCACACATCAAAATCCACTGTAAATTTCCTAAAAGAAATGAAACAAAAAACTGGTATCAAGGCCATACCCTTCACTGATATCCCTACTATATACCCCGATGTATCACCTATGGATTTTTGTGCTTTCGGACTTTTAAAATCTGCATTATCCAAACGTCGTCCCAAAACCCTTACAGGACTCTGGAAAGCTGTTCAGGAGGAATGGGATAGAATACCTCTTCTGACACTTCAAAAGGCATTATTATACTGGAAATTGCGGTGTCGAAAGATAGTTCAGAATAAGGGATGTCAAATAGAAAATTTAAAACACAAGAATTTTATGTAATTTAGTTTTGTGAATGCAATATACATCGTCTAAAAAATGTGTGAAAATGTGTGTATATATATATATATACATATATATATATATATATATATATATATATATATATATATATATATATATATATATATATATTTATATATATACAGTGGTACCTTGACGTACGAGTGTCTCAACTTACCGAATTTTTCGAGATACGAGCATTCTCTCGGCAGATTTTTTGCTTCGATTTACGAGTTAAAATTCGGGTTTCGAGCAAGCTTCAGATATCCCACCGTTAGTTTGAGCAGCGAATGCCATGTTACGTGCTCATCAAATGAGAATACAAGACGCATATAATATTTACAACCTTTATGTACAATTATTATACAATTGTATAATATTATTCTGAGACTACTATCCAGTCTTATATCGAGATTGGATTCTGAGAAAACGTTCTTCGGATGTTTCGAAAGAAGAATCGGGACATTACAGCCACAGTGAACGATGCAACAATCGCCCAGCTTCCGTGTCTGACTCGTTCACTTTAAGAGAGTAGCTGGTAATAAAAGCGATAGTGAGGAAAGCGGGGCGAAAAGATAAAAAAATCAACGAAAAAGATTTAATTTTTCTGCTCAAACTTTCTCCTCCACTTCCTTCGGCATCTTCATGTCTGATCTCCAAGGTAAATGTTGAACACTACACATAATAAAAAAAATTTATTGTAGTACATTTTATTGTATTGCGTTTTTATACAATGTTCGTCGTTTATAAGCATGTTTTTCGTCGTTTATAAGCATGTTTTATAAACATGTAACAAAAAAATTGGAGTGTTTTGGGGGAGCCTGGTGCGAATTAATGGTATTTCCATTTATTTCAATGGGGAAAATTGACTCGAGATACGAGTATTTCGAGTTACGAGCTAAGTCATGGAACGAATTAAACTCGTAAGTCGAGGTACCACTGTATGTACATCTATCCATACATCTATCTATATATATAAAACAGTTCCGTAACTGACTCATTCATTCATTCATTCATTCACTGACTGACTGACATACAACGCACAGACCAAACCGCTGGACCTAAAGGGCTGAAATTTTGCATGGAGATTCTTCTAATAGTGTAGGGGTGCACTAAGAAAGATTTTTCAAAAATTCTTCTTAGATTTTTTTAAATTAAATTTTTAAGCTGTTTATTAAACTTTTTTTACGTTTGCATTTAAAATAATACATTGAGGGTTATAAAATTTATATCACGAGAAAGATCATAAAAATTCCTTCAAAATGAAATTTTTTTCGAATTTTTACCTCCATTTCCTGATTTTTGGTGAATTTTTAAAGATTAATTTTTAGAATTTAATTTATTAAATGCTGATCACGTGATTTCTTTTTCTGGTACATTCAATAAATTTATCGTCACGTGCGTGACAACTAAATAGACAAAAAAAATATTTTTTTCTCTTTCTAATGCAGCAGACGATTGGATATTATCCAAAAAAAAAATGCATATCCCTTACGATTTTTTTATGAATATATATATATATAGATAGATATATATTTTACATCAATTGTATACATTGATCATCGCATTTATTATAAATATATATATTTATTTTTTGGCATAAATTGCATACGTTGACCTTTGTATTTAATTTGAATGTACTCCGTAGCGAAGCGCGGGTTTTCAGCTAGTGCCGTATAAGCTAACCTTGGGGTTGATTAATATTTGTGTATTGCGTACTACCTATGAAGCGAACCGTCTCAAAGGCAAACAAATGGTTCATTAGTACCTTCGTTTCTGTATACGCCTTTGGGAGAATGAATCAAGTATCCAGCGCAGAGAAAAATGCAATATCATCAAATGATCATACAAAAAATAATCTATATACACTGCTGGCCACCCAAATTGCAACACCAAGAAAGACAAGAGATATCACAACAAAATTTATTTTGTAGATAACATGTTGACCAAGTATCAAATGATTAAATTTATAGACTTCTGTGAAGTGTGGTTCCTGCCAAAATCAGTAGCCAGAGTAGCCGCCATTGTTGGAGATCACCGCTGCCACACGCCTCGGCATTGATTCAAAGAGACTTTGGATGAGTTCTTGGGGTACAGCAGACCAAGCAGCTTCCACACGTTGCCAAAGTTGATCTGCTGTGGCAGCTGGGAATGGAATCTGGGTCAATCGTAGAGCAACCATGGACCACATGTTTTCTATCGGCGAAAGATCCGGAGAGCGAGGCGGCCAGGGAAGCACTTCAATCTGGCGATTGACGAAGAACCGTTGGACAATGCGTGCCACGTGTGGTCACGCATTATCCTGTTGAAATACGGCTGTGTGCAAGCCCTGAAGGTAAGGAAGGACAACTGGTTCCAACACCTCAGAGATGTAGCGCTGGCTGTTTAAAGTACCGGCAATGCGTACTAGAGGTGTGCGAGAGTGATATCCAATACCGCCCCATACCATAATACCCGGTGCAGGACCAGTGTGGCGGTGCATAACGCAGCTGTTCAGCATCCTCTCTTCACGGTGTCTCCAGACTCGAATGCGACCATCGTGGTGTTGCAGACAGAAGCGTGACTCGTCAGTAAAGAGAATTTCATTCCATTCTGCCGTCCACATCCTTCTGTCATCGCACCATTGGCGGCGGAGACGTCTGTGGTTCTGCGCCAAGGGTAGACAAAGCAATGGACGTCTTGCGGACAGACCACTCTGCTGTAAACGGCGACGAATGGTACGCGCAGACACTGGATGATGCGTTACAGACTGCATGTGCTGTGCTATGGTTCGTGATGTGACTGAGCGATCCGTCACTGCCATGCGCACAATTTGCCTGTCATCACGTGAAGTGGTGCGCTGAGGTGGATGCGATCAAACACGCCGGTCCGTCGTACCCTCCTGCATCCAACGATCACATATCCGCATTACAGTTGTTTGGTTTTGTCCAACACGACTACCGATTTCCCTGAAAGATAATCCACAATCTCGGTAGGCCACTATACTTCCTCTGTCGAACTCGGATACTTGATCAAAAGATGATCGCTGTTTTCGACGAGGCATAATTGATCGTTTTTTTTTGAAAAAACCACAAGAAAAACACAATTGCCGAACTTGAAATCGTCGAAATCTCCAAGCCTTAAATAGCGCTTATAAGTGGCGCCACAGGCGCGCGTGATGTGCGTCTGCGCTGAAATTCTAATCATTTGCATATCTCACCTCCGCTAATGCATGTTGTAAATTTCATGTTATTTGCATGTTTCCTTCAGGGTGTTGCATTTACAGTGGCCAGCAGTGTATATAAAACAGTTCCGTAACTGACTCATTCATTCATTCACTGACTGACTGACATACAACGCACAGACCAAACCGCTGGACCTAAAGGGCTGAAATTTTGCATGGCGATTCTTCTAATAGTGTAGGGGTGCAATAAGAAAGATTTTTCAAAAATTCTTCTTAGATTTTTTTAAATTAAATTTTTAAGCTGTTTTTTAAACTTTTTTTTACGTTTGCATTTAATATAATACATTGAGGGTTATAAAATTTATATCACGAGAAAGATCATAAAAATTCCTCCAAAATGAAATTTTTACCTCCATTTCCTGATTTTGGGTGAATTTTTAAAGATTAATTTTTAGAATTTAATTTATTAAATGCTGATCACGTGATTTCTTTTTCTGGTACATTCAATAAATTTATCGTCACGTGCGTAACAACTAAATAGACAAAAAAATATTTTTTTCTCTTTCTAATGCAGCAGACGATTGGATACTATCCAAAAAAAATGCATATCCCTTCCGATTTTTTTATAAATATATATATATATAGATAGATATATATTTTACATCAATTGTATACATTGATCATCGCATTTATTTTAAATATATATATTTATTTTTTGGCATAAATTGCATACGTTGACCGTTGTATTTAATTTGAATGTACTCCGTAGCGAAGCGCGGGTTTTCAGCTAGTACATACATATATACATACATACATACATACATACATACATATATATACATTCATACATATATATATATATATATATATATATATATTTATTTAAACACGCTCAATTATGTAACGTATTTAAACTTTACCTTCAATATACATATGTTTCTGAGTTATAATGCAAACATTTAATGTTTTAATTCCCAAACAAAATAAAATCAAAGGTATTTATGTTATAGGGGTTAAAATAAACAATTTTTTCTGTTTTCTTTGTTATTTTTCCCTTTCCGTAAACATTTATCCTCGATATCACGCGACTGAATATTTACCCACCGAATACGCCTCCCATTAATCAAGCAAATATCTTTCGTTGAGGAATACGACACTTACTAAACAAATTAAATCGATTTTCATCTCCGCGCCACTCGATTTACGTGTGGAAAAAAAGACCACACCTACATTGCTCTTAGTAATTCATTAATTTCGAATTTATCTTTTCCCCCAATTTGTTGCCATTTTGATTGGCGTATTTCTCGTAAAACAAAGTTATCCTTCGAGACGCAAGCGAGCTACCACGTGCCGGTATCGATTCAAGTTATGCATTTTCGCTATTTTTAGAATTTCGCAGGATTACGTGAACGACAATAAACGGATCTTTTCGTACGTAAATGAAGAGTGATATCAGTTGTAGACATTCAGGAGATATTCGAACATCTGTATATGCACGGGCGATTTAAAGGAGATCTCTCACTCTCTTAAAATTGAGAGTTGGCTATCTCGATGTGTCTGAGTCACAATATGTCTTGGAACTCCGATATTATAGTACTTTAGAATTATCTTTTTTTTCTGGGACATTCATTGCAAATTATTTACTATAGCTGATATTATTATTGTGAATACGCATTATAAGGAATATATATATATATATATATATATATATATATATATATATATATATATATATATATATACATATATATATATATATATATATATATATATATATATATATATATATATATATATATATATATATATATATATATATAAATATATATATATATATATATATATATATATATAAATATATATATATATATATATATATATATATATATATATATATATATATATATATATATATATATATATATATATATATATAATAGGCTTGTGGTTGCCTGTTCTCACATCTTAAAATGCAGTCATCATCCGTTAATATTTGTGGCGAGTCGAAGAATAGTAGAGCAGAGAATCAGTCCATAACTTTTATCAATTCACTTTATTTCCTTTTCATACTAACCAAAGCTCCAAATCAGCGCATTTAGCTCTCGTCATTTTAAACTTAGAGACGCGACGAACACACGTCCGTCGGCATTGAATTCTATCCCGCGCTCTCCCGATTTCGCGGTCAAAACCGCGCGTCCACTCTCCCGGCACATGGGCAGAGCCCAATTTAGAATTTTCTAGAAGTTTCCTCCCGCCAAACCTGTACAGTATCTAAAAATAATCTCTCTGCATGGAGCTTCATTTCACCGCGAATCGAAGGTGAATTACTGAAAACGGTTATTCCCCTAAATTCACCCGTAGCGCGTCTTGAAATATGAAAACTAGTGGCTTTTCCGCGCCACAAAAATTATTAATCCCTAAGCCCCCTTTAGATTTAATTTAATTATTATTTTCCCAATTAATTTCTGACATATATATATATATATATAATGCATATATTATAAGCGTTCGATGGAGTGTCAAATACAAGCTATAACAAAAAATCGACTCACCAAGAAGGATTTATCCGATTGTAATGAAATTTCGTACGGAAAGATGTTTCGACCGAACATGCAAACGATTAAAATTGGTTATCTAGAGAATGAATAGCGGGAGCTCCAGAGAATCAGATCTGCGAATCCAGGTATATATGGATCGGTTCTCGATCGGATGTTCATAATTCCTGTTGCATTTCAACTGCGGATCTCTTACGCCGACTGTAACAATACCTAGCCGAAGGATTCGTGCTCATTACGAGCATACTTCAGAGTCTGAAAGAGGTCGTGTCACGGGATTAAAAGAGGCTGCTTGGGAAAATCGAAGAATCACCCGACATCTGGGTCGAAATGGATGCAGCGATTAGACGATGCTGGCAAGAGTGGGCCAACAACAACATATTTAAGGGGACTCACGACTCTTAAGTCGAGGAAATAAGGCATATTTTCATACTTTTTGACTCTTTGTAACTATTTCAATTTACCCCCAATTTTTCCAAATTTTATGTATATGATAAATTGATATACTTATTTTAATAAACAAATTTTCAACTCTGAAAATAATTTTAAATATTTTTTTTTAAAAATGCTTTAGATATACCTTGTTTTTTAACCATTATATTGAATAATGCCTTGCGCGCAGAACTATGAAATTAATTTTACACTTAAATGAATAATTCCTGTTTTATATTTAAAATAAATAATTCAAAATACAATTGAACATAAAATATTCAACATAAAAATATTTTTTCAGTTTTTTTTAAAACTGCTCAAAATATACTTAAAATTTCCTTAAATTTTTGCATTAATTTACCCCTGAAAAAAAATGTGCAGTGATTGCAATAATTCTAGTTCAGACGCAATAAAATAACATGATTATGCAGTGATAAAAATTTCATGGAATTATGTTTTATAGTTTTTGAGATATCAGTTGCGGAATGATGCAAAATTACATTTTGAGAAAAATGTTTTTAAAATATTTCTTACCATACACTTGATCAGTAATTAAATATTTAGAATATCAATGTATCCGGAACTAAGCGGAATATTTTTATGTCGTTTGCTTTATTTTGTTCAGACATGATCAGTCTTTAACATTTATTGCTATCAAAAAATGGAATGTTTTAAAGATTTAAGGGTAGTGAGTACCCTTAAGCGTAAGGGCGACAGTGATCGACCTAGGACCACAATAGAAGGGGAAGACAGAGCTGTTGCCTGTCACAGCAACTGATTCATCGTGATCAACCGTGCGACGCGTGACTCGCACACAAGATCCCAGCGTAGCCATTGAAAGAAGACTGAGTGAGCGGTATCTACTTTCGGACGAACCATTACGCCGCTACCTCACGCTTGTGCCCCGTCAAGTCCAGTTACAGTGGTACTTAACTCCATCAACTTGGAACTACGCTGACTGAGGAAGTATAGTCTTTAGTGACGAGTCACATTTCCAACTGGCATGACGACCACCGAAGACGTCTCTGGAGATGTCCAAGGCAGTGTGGGGATCTTTCACTTACTATTGCACGCCACACAGGCCCACAACAGGGCGATATGCTCTGGGATGTCAATTCCTTTGATAGCCAGACCCCTTTGTTAGTCATTAGTGAAACACAATACAGCGGTACGTAGACGACATTCTGCGACCCGATTGGTTGCCGTTCATCTTGCGCCACCCCGGACCTACAGTTCAACAAGATGATGCCCAGCGGCACACGGCACTTTTTTTACCATGTTTTTATGAACTCGCTCTCTTGTTTTTGTGTGTGTGTGTATTTGGTACAAATCTTGCAATCGATTTTTAACTAACTTCCCGACTAGCAGGACATTTGAAACTTTTAGAATAGCTCAAAACACGATGACAATGCATTATTTTAATACTTTTAGCCATCTTTAAGCAGAATTAAATTAATTTTCAGTTTATTTTGTTTTGTAGACTGGTGCAGCCATCTATTGGCCGGAAAGGAAACTAGTCAAATGCAACAAGTTAAACAAGTCAAATGCAAGTAAACTTCAAATTAACTTCATTTTCTTTCAAGTTGATGGGATAATTCATCAAAAAAAAATTATGAAAGTATTTATTAATATAGAATTGTCAAGTTTATATGATTCAACAGAAAATTTAAAAACATGGTATATAAAATGTTCTTTTTATCTTGAAATTATAATTTGTCTTCAAGCTTGCCTAACACTTCCTTGGCTACTTCCGTTGCTTGATCTCTCCCTCATGAAAACATTTGGACTCGATGTGAAGGCGATTGCAACTATCCCGAAATGGCACCGTTTTATCCCGACATCTGGAGACAATTTGGCAAGAAATTCCGCAGGACCCCATACGGGATCTTTAGCAGTCTATATCACGCCGGGTGACAGCTTGCATCTAAACCAGATGGGGACCAATGCTGTATTGACTTCCTAGCTTTGTAACGATCAAACTCTGGAATAAGTTTTTTAATTGTTCTGAAATTTTAACCGATTTTTATCTTTGCATGTTCTTCAAATAGACTAAATAGACCATTTTTTTTTTCGCAATCGAACAACTCCTTCTTTTTGCGTCGATTTTTTATTATAAAGTGTATTATTATGTACTCTTCAAAATTAATAAACTTTATAAATTTTTGTACATACTTCCTTTATAGTGGAGCATTTTCTACTTCAGCAATGAAAAGCAATGGCAAATATTCTCATAAGCAAAACGAGAATAATCTCTGATATCAGAAACTGATGAAATCGATCAACCAGTTTAAAGAACTTTTATCGGACCGGAAAATTTTTCAATGCTATATTTTCAGATTTTTCAATAAATTTAATGGTATAATTTACTATAAATAACTTCCCCAATCCATAATATTTCTGTAGAGAAATCATCAATAAGTTACGATTTCTAGTAAATCTTTCTGCAGCAGAAATCATTCACTCAGAATAATTACTCAGACAGTTAAAATTTACAAAGATTTGAAAAATTGTAGGATGGATCTATAAATTTAGAAATATATATCGAAATCTCAAATTTGGACAACCAAGATAAGAGTTGAAAAAGTAATTATATGTAAGTAATAAGGATTAAATGTCAACGATTAAAGGTAAAATTTAATCCATTGATAATTAATCATAAATATTTATTAATTGATTAATCACGTAACTTTAAGCTAATTATAATAAATGGTTTATTTAATTTACGCTTTTTATGATTTTCAGTATGAAAATTTCATTTACTCATTTAAACTTTATTCTATTTTTTATTTATTAAAGTAATTACATAATCATATATTTATTATTAAAAAACAATATATTTGTTCTTTCCTCTTTTTTACCATTTTCATTATCTAAACTGCATTTTTACGATCAAACCAAATTTTTCATTTTATTCCTTTAAGTAACCATTTAATCTATTAAGTTACCACTTTATCAATTGATAAAATTAAACACTTAATTATAAACTAATTTTAATAAAAAATTTATTTATATTGCTTCTTCCTTTTTATGAACTTCATAGTCTAATCTCCATTTACTCAGAAAAATCAAATTAGTCTTTATTTATTTATTAAAGTAATAATTTAATTGTTTATAAACAATTTATTTATAATTCTTCTTTTTTATACTGTTCATGATCTAAATTTCATTTACTTATTCAAACCTATGTCTTCTTTATATATTGATTAAAGTAATCATTTATAAACTAATTATTTATTAACAATTTATTTGTATTTCTTCTTATTTATCCTTTGTATGATCTAAATTTCCTTTACTTATTCAAACCTATGTATTCTTTATATATTAATAAAAGCAATCATTTATAAAGTGATTATTTATAAACAATTTATTTATTTTTCTTTTTTTTATCTTTTTCCTGCTCTAAATTTCATTTACTTATTCAGACCTATGTCTTCTTTATAATATTGATAAAGTAATAATTTATAAATTAATTATTTATAAACAATTGATTTATATTTCTTCTTTTTTATCATTTTCATGATCTAAATTTCATTTACTTCTTCAAACTTGTGTCTTCTTTATATATTGATTAAAGTAATCATTTATAAACAATTTATTTGTATTTCTTCTTTTTTATCCTTTCCATGATCTAAATTTCATTTACTGATTCAAACCTATGTATTCTTTATATATTGATAAAATTAATCATTTATAATTTAATTATTTATAAGCAATATATTTATATTTCTTCTTTTATCCTTTTCATGACCTAAATTTCATTTGCTTATTCAAACCGGCCTTTTCTTTATATATTGATAAAAGCAATCATCTATAAACTAATTATTTATAAACAATTTATTTATATTTCTTTTTTTATCATTTTCCTGCTCTAAATTTCATTTACTTATTCCGACCTATGTCTTCTTTATAATATTGATAAAGTAATAATTTATAAACTAATTATTTATAAGCAATTTATTTATATTTCTTCTTTTATCCTTTTCATGACCTAAATTTCATTTGCTTATTCAAACCGGCCTTTTCTTTATATATTGATAAAAGCAATCATCTATAAACTAATTATTTATAAACAATTTATTTATATTTCTTTTTTTATCATTTTCCTGCTCTAAATTTCATTTACTTATTCCGACCTATGTCTTCTTTATAATATTGATAAAGTAATAATTTATAAACTAATTATTTATAAACAATTGATTTATATTTCTTCTTTTTTATCATTTTCATGATCTAAATTTCATTTACTTCTTCAAACTTGTGTCTTCTTTATATATTGATTAAAGTAATCATTTATAAACAATTTATTTGTATTTCTTCTTTTTTATCCTTTCCATGATCTAAATTTCATTTACTGATTCAAACCTATGTATTCTTTATATATTGATAAAATTAATCATTTATAATTTAATTATTTATAAGCAATTTATTTATATTTCTTCTTTTATCCTTTTCATGACCTAAATTTCATTTGCTCATTCAAACCTGTCTTTTCTTTATACATTGATAAAAGTAATCATCTATAAACTAATTATTTATAAACAATTTATTTATATCTCTTCTTTTTTATAATTTTCCTTATCTAAACCGCATTTACTCATCCAAACCCAATCTTTCTTTCATCACATTTTTACAGTGATCTCTCAATAATTGTATTAAAATCATGTCCTGTCTAGGCGGCGCAATTATTCCATGACTAATTCATAATCGAAATACCAGGTCTTGAGGCTCAATCACTGAAGGCTCACGTCATAAATATTTCATGCCGGAAAAGGGTTCGTAATTTGGAATGTTTCAGAATTCCAAATTTTCAAATATGGGACTCATTACAGCCAGTCCCGTGGGTGGGAAAAGGGAATGCGTGATATCAAGATATTAGTCGAAATTTTTACCTAGTCAATGGTAATAAGCGAATAGCTACCGAGGTAGGAAAGCTTCAAGGGATCATATCCAAAATGAAATTTAGATGACATTAGGTGTAATTATATATTTTTAAATCATTACAATAGTAAAACAGTGACTTTGTCCCTAAAAAAGCCAAAGAAATAGCAGATAACCACACAAACAAAGTCATTCTTTTATTGTTGTTGTTGTTTTTATGTCCTCTAACGGTATAAATAAAAACCATAATTCCTATTTAGCTTTAGACTATGGGCCTACAGAAGTCAGAGACATTTTTTGCCCGGTTTCGCCATGATTTTGACTGAGCATTCCCCAGAGCCGACATCTGGCTTGTACCCTCCTCCCATCAAAACAAGCACCACGGAACTTTCCAGTCTACAGAATTAACTTGTCCATACCTCACTTAGATATGAGAGCAATACAAGTACAATTCTTGCATTTCTTGTACAGAGGGAGTACAATTCTAGTACTCCCTCTTATTCGTTACCATACTACTTACTTTGAAAATATGCAGTCAGTAACATCGTAGGCCTGTGAAATTAAAGACAATTAGTTTACATCTAAATCCTTTATTCAATAACTATTAATTAACCCGATTCAATCCGTGCCATTATTTCGATCTCTCACCCCGTGAAGCGCGACAGTTCAATCCAAATGCTAATCCCCTCCTGCTGAAATTCTTTTGTTCCCCATGGCGTCTAAACTTATCGCGCATGCTCATTGACGACTGCCGAATGTCCGAGATGCATCTTTTGCTGACTTTACAAATATATCAGACTAGGTGCGAAACCTAGTATGAACTCAAAACAACTCCCCACGCAATGAATGTCTGTGATTCTCTTTATTGATTCTCCCCAAGGCCATCCCACTCTATTAATAACTCTTATAGTCCATGCATTCGTAGACGCATGTAATCTGATTGACTCTGAAATATCGTTGCTTTTAACGTTAGAATTTAGTTATTTCGAAGCCCCCTGTATATTCTCAGTTAATGCTTAACACACACACACACACATATATATATATATATATATATATATATATATATATATATATATATATATATATATATATATATATATATATATATATATATATATATATATATATATATATATATATATATATATATATATATATATATATATATATATAGTTATATATAAGTATTTCTAAATATGGGATTTAAATCAGTGTCCCGATGCAGTCCTCAGAGATCTGCTGAGAGGTTATAGTTCGAGGAATATAATTCTTCCTGTGGGACCAGAAAACACTCATTTTGTCTAATAATTCATTCTCTTTTAACTCGAGATCTAATTGCATTTGCTCATCATCATCTTAAACTTCTCAAAATATTTTTCCCTCTCCGCAACTTTGCGCCATGTCCGTACGTCATTTCTGACATCATGTCTTACTGAAATCACGCTTCCCTAGCCATAATTACTAACACTCCATTTTACAATCGAAAGACTCCAAGACAAATGACTGCAAACACGCATAGCTAATAACTCGTTATTCAAAGCACTGGCTGCGATTCGGACGGTTTCGGAAATCCACATTTCAAGCTTTGGAATTTAATGTGGCTCTCATCGAGATTCGTGAAGATATAAGGTTGGAAAAATGGTATGAATTAAGACATTTAACTCGTACTGCTACAACGCGTATAGTTTTTTTTCAATTAATCAGTTGAAATAGATATTCTAGTGTGAATTTCTGTAAGCTTGTACAGAATTTTCACTCTTCTATTTCGCGCAATAATTTGGAAAATATCTTGATAAATTTGACGTATATGCGATTACATCTGTGTAATGAAATGTTCGAAATTCTTTTTAAGCTATAACATTAGCAATTAAATGTATGGTATAAAACATATTAAGATAATTATGTATGAACAAAGTGTATATATTTATTTCTTTTACTTAAAGATATTTTTATAAGGTAAAATTAACCTCAATTTTAAAAATCACTTAATTTTTTCCACGTTTCGTTATATATATATATATATATATATATATATATATATATATATATATATATATATATATATGAAATTCATCCAAATGGTCATGTGCTGAAATAAGCATCGTGGCTGAAACAAAAGGTTTTGAATTCAAGAAGTTTATTCCACTAAAAACATGACCTTACAAGGCGACGTCTAGCCAATTTGGCCAATTTCCATCTTAACGTTACATATCTTGTTCATTACAATATGGCCTTGAGTTTGTACAACTTTGATACCTCTAATTCTAATTATTTTCAAATTTAATTGTCGAGCAGTTCTGGTAGATATTACTGACAGAGTTGCGCCACTGTCTATGACACAGTCTACATATTTATTGTTTGATAAATAGCCTGACACCTTCAATAGTCAGGAATTAGGACTATTTTCTGAAGGTGGTTCAATTGCAAGGATTGAAGTCCTTTCATTATCAACTCTTTCCATTCTAAATGGACAAATCTGATGCCAATGAAAAGCATTTGGAATACTTCTCTCTGTACACATTCTACATGGAGTGGGAGGCAAGGTAGGTGAATTATTATAATTATGGGGACTAGAGAATCTAGGGTTATTGCTCTGATAGGATTAAATGGTCTTTGGTATCGGTAAAAATTATTAGGTCTCTGTTAAGTAGTTTGCCTCGGGGCATAAGTTCTAACATCATTTGTATATCTTGCTACATCTGACCTATTCAACGTTTGGGAATTAATCCTAAAGTTATCATTTTTTTTTTTAATTTGGGGAGTTTTAACAAAAGGAGTCATATATCTGGGTGAGTCCTTTCTAGATTGTGGATTTTCTCTTATTTTTACCAGTCTGTGAGCTTGATCAAGCAAAACAATTGGGTCAGAAGGTGAATTAATAGTCATTAATGATTTTAGTTCTCTGGGGAGGCCATCTGTCAAACCTTCTATGATCATTTCATTACTCAGTTTTAAATTTTTCCAATCTCTAATTTTTTCCTAAAATATTTTGTAATATCGTCGCCATTATCATTAAATGTTAACCCTGTAAATTAAATAAGGGTGGTTAAAGTAGGGGTAAAGAAATTTTCTTTTAATACCATCACTAATTCTGCAAAATTATTAACTTTATAACAATTCTGTATATACACGCTAAGTGCGTTACCCTCCACAAAACGGGAAAAATTTTACAATTTTCACTGTTCATCCCTATTCCCTTCCGTACATTTTTTATCAAAATGATTTAACCAAGAGTTTATGTCCATATTACTGTCTGAATCGAAAGGCAGAATATTTAGTTCTGTTTCACTACTCGTGATTCTTAAAGAATCGTCAAGCTCGGTATTTCGTTTGGCAGCCGCCATTTTGTTTTACAAATATTAAGATACCAAAACGAAAATTTAAATTATTTCAAAATACAAATATAATGAATAACCTAATTATATCACTTCTAAAACAAAAGAATTTCAATGATTGATATATTATAAGAATTAAAATATTATGGCGAAAAACCCGATGGTAAAAATGTTACACATAGAAGTAGTAGAGCACATTTTCTTCTTTTGATTTACTGCACGGCGTTCGGTGTACATGCAGAAATCATGTGGAAAAAGGAAATTCTCGAAAAATGTAAAAAAAAAAAATTTCACAGCCTTGAAACTTGGAACACTTCCTTGACGTATGACGAAAATCTTCACTGAGTAATGAAATCACATCAGAGTAGCTTTCTTCTTTCATTGATGACTTGTTCCGAAGCTTAACTGAACCATGAAGACAAAGAATAGATTTCGCTGTGGACGTTTACTTTTTAACTTGATCCAAAACAGAATTTGGTCCAAACGCCGAACTTTGTTCTTGATCCTGTCAGCCTCATGATATGACCCGAATGATCATCTCTTGAAATAAGCATCGTGGCCGAAACAAAAGGATTCGAATTCAAGAAGTTTATTCCAGCAAAAACATGACCTTACAAGACGACGTCTAGCTACCTTCTGGCAAGCGTACAAGTACCTGTAAACGGGTTGCCAGAAATTGCCGAGGTAGGATAGTATTGGCAAAGGACGGAAAGGTTACCATAGACAAAAAGAACTCTGATTACAGGTGATTAGAGGGGGTTAATACTTATTTTATATATATATATATATATATATATATATATATATATATATATATATATATATATATATATATATATACATATATATATATATATATATATATGTATATATATATATATATATATATATATATATATATATATAAATATATATATATATATATATATATATATATATATACATACATATATATATATATATATATATACACATATATATATATATATATGTATGTATATATATATGTGTATATATATATATATGTATATATATATATATATATATATATATATGTGTGTGTGTGTGTGTGTGTGTGTGCATAATACACAACTATAAAAATTATAATAAATCATATAGTTTTAGATTTTGAAAGAGTTATTCAGCAAATTGACCTACCCGTATAAGTCTAAAACAACCCACTCACTGATTACCTTATTTCTGGAACCATAATTCCTAGGAAATCGAAATTTTGCATGGTGGTTCCTCACAGGCCCACCATGAAAAACCAGACTATTATTTAGTGACCAGGCTGTCACTAAATAATTAAGTGACAGTTAAAACCATGTATTTTTCGGCTGACTACCAGCATTGCATTTCGTCTTTTCACTTACAGACCTTGATGTCGAAATTTGGCACCCTATCGATTTCACACATAATGTGATCTGGAAATCAATTAGTATGCACACGAAAGTCTGTTTTTACGTCTTTTTATACGTCTGTATTTTATTTGTGGGATTGAAGCCCGTTTGTATCCCTTTAATGTTCAGATTGTTTAAAAATGACATCTTAGTGAGCACCTAGGTCCTATGAGGAACCACCATGAAAAATTTTGATTTCCTAGGAATTATGGTTCCAGAAATAAGGTAATCAGTGAGTGGGTTGTTTTAGACTTTTATAAATGTAGAAAAACAATTATATATATAAATTTTGCAATATAAAGTTTATATTTATATTGATTTAAATTTTACACTTAAAATTGAATTTCCGAGGAACGGCGGTGTTTTTAAAAAAGCTTCCGTCTTTAAAATAGTAGATAGCAGAAATGGTCATTGGTTGTCCATTATGCTTGCAAATTATTTTCAGAAATTTCATATTATCCATTTAATTTATTTGCAAATAAGCACATAATATATATATCGTTTTCATTTCATTAAATAATCTGTTAACAAAATACCTTTCTGAAGCCACTCATTAAATCCTTATAACCAGGAACAGCATTTCATGACCAGTAGTAATAGGCTCTAGCAGTTTCGCATTTTCTATTCAAGTCTTGAAAGACCCAAACGTGATTAGGGGTAGTGCTCCAGCATAATCGAATTAACGCATACCGAACTGATTAACTTTGGTACTCGAGGGGGAGGCTTAGTGGGAAAGATCCTGAGACGTTTCGCGTCTTAGATTGTGAATCATGCATTTCTCTTCCCGACGTAACATGTTAGACACATAGCATCTGAGATATCGCACGGTAAGATGGGCGATATTTTCTCCGCGTACGCATCCATAGCTTCATTAACAATTAGGTAAGGAAATTAAAAATAAGTATTTCGTTCACTGGTAATGAAAATAAAAACTCTTTTCTATCAATTTCTATCTTTTCTATCAAGGTGTCCATTTCTATACTTATATATATATATATATATATATATATATATATATATATATATATATATATATATATATATATATATATATATATATATATATATATATATATATATATATATATATATATATATATATATATATATATATATACATTTATATATATACATTTATATATATGCATATATATATATACATTTATATACATATATCTATCCTAATAATAGCCCAGTTCTGTCCCTCTATATGGAACGCTTCCGGAGTGACCGCTTCATAAATATATGGCCGTATTTTCCATTTCTTGAGTTTGAACCGGTGGTTGTGAGGTAGCGATGTTACCTTCGCAGCGCTCGGTTCTTAGTTCGAATCCTGCCGGTCACGAGCTGCGTTTTATTTATTTAATTTAAATCTCCTTTCTGGAAATATTCCAGAATATTCCAGTATATGTAAATTAAATTCATTTGAATGTTCTGTTAAGATATATAAGTTTCTGCACTCCAGTTGAAAGGTTGTCTTGATCTGTACTATTACTCCGATAGCACTTCATTACTTCCAATAAAATTTCTATACTCCACGTCTGTGTATTTAACCGTCTTGTCAGTTTTCTCGTGACAATATCGGCCTATGGCATCCATTTTGTTTTATGAGTTAGGCTTAACAAGCTAAAAGTAAAGTTAAAAAAGATTATTCCTATTTAAACCCAAATAATTTATTAGAAACAACGTAATATAGACACAAAGCAACTTTATTTCGATTTTTAGACGGCTGTAGTAAACGGTTATGACAATTTCAAAACAGCTCGCCAACGTATAAAACTGTTCTCAGCATAACATATCTTTCATTGTAACGCATTTTCGATTTGATATTTATATTGATTAGAAAATGATCTCTTTTCCACCATCTTTCCAGTTATCATAGTGTTTCATTTAAATTAATAAGAAGTATTCATTTTATATACTCAGAACTTGAAAATGTAAACACGAGAGAGTCATTCATTCACCGTGATTAATTCATCGTCGTTACTTTAAGAAAAATTGAATCGGAGAATCTTTTTCACAGTAAAACAGTTTTTTATTATATTATTTTTTTAAATATCTTTATTTATATTTTAACCATATAATATATATATTTTAACCAGATAATATAATAATGTCAAATTTAGTATTTTCGGAAAGTTGCAACCTCGACGCATGGGTAGTGATATGTAAAAACTCGTACTTCGCAACAATCAGACAAGACTACAATCAGATTAAATACAATGGTCGATGCATGCAATTAATGCCAAAAAAAAAATATATATATAAACAAATCGTAACGAATATTTTTATAGACAAAATAATGCAGAAAAATTAGATAATGTCCAATCGTCTGAGCATTAGAAAGAAAAAATATATATTTATTTTGTCAATTTATATCGTTGTTATGTGTTTGCGCCACCTGTCTTCTCTCATGGCGCGTCCTGACCACCCCCGCAATAAGGGCTCCCTCTGTCGCCCTACCCCATGTACTATTCAGTTGTCGATACGCCTCCAAGGCACTCACAGCGCGTCTTAGCGCAAGATTTTTATTGTTGTTCAGCCGTCAAGGCACTTGCAGCGCGTCATAGCGCATTTATATAATTGTTTACCTGCCGTCAAGGCATTTGCAGCGCGTCATAGCGCATTATCTTTTTTCAATAAACTGTTGTTTTTTGTTTTTAATATACAGTCCACGTTCAATTTATTCAGGCACCATGCATGCCACTTACATTCTGGTCCGATCTTCACGGAGCCTATTAAATGAATGTATGAGTTTGGAATACCAACTCTACTATTAAGTTTGTGTTGAAAGTCCCACAACAAGTTTGGATTAACTTTGTATCTCAGTTCGTGCGAAATCTTCCTATTGAATAACACCTATCAGCGCCAACCACGCCCAAGAACAAGGTAGGACATTCTTTGAATTTTGTATTTAGTGTAATCATTACATAAAAAATGGATGAACTTGAAAAATTGAAGAAAAAACGAGCTTCTATAAGAACAAGTGTAACCAAAATAATTACTAAAATTGAAAATTTAATTGTTTCTGAAAATAAAGAAGTTGATGAATTTAAAGAAATATTAGAGCAGTTAAATAATAAGGAAGAATCTTTAAAATCACTCAATGCGAGTATAGAAAATTTAATATCGGTTCCAAATGATTATGAATTCGAAATTAACGCAAGTGAGGAGTACAACGATAACATAATTAGAATTAAGTTCAAGTTACAATCACAAATTAAAAAATTAAGTAACGTTTCAGTAATTCCTCGTTCGAATTCTACTGTTCAGAATATAACAACTAACATAAAACTCCCGGAGATTCCACTTCCGAAATTCTCCGGAAAGTATGAAGAATGGAGTTCATTCAAAACACAGTTTAACAATATTATTGCGTCAAATGAACATCTTTTACCAGCACAGAAATTACACTATTTAAATGCTGCTTTAACAGGTGAAGCAAAGAACTTACAAACGTCAGATGATACATTTTCATCGTTATTTCAGGCTTTAGAAGAGATATGAGAATACCCGAGCTATAGTAGAAATTCACATCAATGCAATTTTGGAAGCAGAAAACATTACGCACGATTCTGCTAAACATTTGCGAAGCCTTATAGATAATGTAAAGAAAAACATTCGCGCATTAAAAGTATTAGAATTCGACAGAAATAATCTCTCCGATTCTTTAAACTTAAATATTGTTTTGAAAAAACTCGATAAGGAGACTCGCAAACAATATGAATTAAGCATAAGTTCAAACGAGGTGCCTAAACTTGACGATTTACTTCTGTACTTAGAAAAGCGGTCTCAAATGTTAGAAAACATTAAGAAAAACACTTCTGTGAAACCTAAGATTTATCAAGATCGCAACAGTCAAGCTAGAAACTTTTTCATCAAATCTAATGGTTCCAACAATTTATGTATTTCATGCAAGGCAAATCATCCAATTTACAAGTGTGAGTCTTTTTTGAAATTAACCGCTTTACAAAGATTTGACCTTGTTAAAAAGCATTCGCTATGCATTAATTGCTTCGGAAAACATTCAGTCGCATCTTGCAGATCCCAGCAGACATGCAGATTCTGCTCGAAACGTCACAATTCTTTGCTGTGTCGGGGTGGGGAGGGATTTTCGAAACCCTCTCAGTCTCTCACCCCAGTTGAACTCTTGACCTCAGTCTTCTCGCCAGGCGAGAGGAATGTTCTGAACCCCAGTGTGGGGGAGGAAGCTATGTCTCTCCACTCAACGCACGGATCAATTCAGCGTTCTACGATTTTGCTCGCAACTGCTGAAGTGTTTGTTAAAAATAAGTTCGGGGAAAGAAATAAAATCAAGGCAATTCTGGATTGCGGTAGCCAAGCAAATTTGATAACCTTTGAATGCGCATCTGCACTTGGTTTAAAAAAGGAGAGAGCTCACTCTTCGATTATAGGAATTAATGATAATTCACAATCCATTAAGCACCAAATTCATGGTGTTATATCAAATAAAAATGAAGAATTTGAGCATGATGCCCATTTTATGCTTGTTCCGAAAATCACATCTTTGATTCCATCCACAGTTTTAGATGTATCAAAACTTCAATTTCCAGATAACATTGAACTCGCAGATATTAACTTCTACAAACCTTCTAAAATACAAATGTTAATTGGTGCGGAACTGTTCTTTAGAATTTTAAAGGGAGATCAAATTCAAATTAGTGACTCCATACTATTGCAAAACTCCGCATTTGGGTATATAGTTTCAGGAAACATACCTTGTTCTCGACCTACACCACACTGTTTGTTACTAACAGAACAAGAAAACCTTGATCAATTAATGATCAAATTTTGGGAACTAGATTCGGTCGAAGGAAAATATATTAAATCAAATGAAGAATTGTTTTGCGAAGACCACTTTCAAAAGACGCATAAGAGGCAAGAAACAGGAAAATACATTGTCCAAATGCCACTGAAAGATGATCCTGGGATATTGGGTGAATCCAAAGACGCAGCTATCCAGAAACTGAATGCACTTTGGAATAGATTATCAAGACAACCTCAACTAAGAGATTTATATGTGCAATTTATGCAGGAATATATTGCTTTAGGGCACATGGAAATTGTCGAGGAAACTTATGAACCTCCAATTACATACTACATTCCTCATAACAGTGTTTTACGTCCAGAAAAACTACTACCAAATTAAGAGTTGTTTACAACGCCTCGGCCCCTTCTTCGAATGGCAGTTCACTAAATTCACTCCAAATGAACGGTGGTGTAATTCAAGAAGATCTCTTCTCTATACTATTGAGGTTTCGGAAACACCGTATCGCATTTGTTGCAGATATAGAGAAAATGTACAGGATGATTTTTATCGATCCATCCCAGAGAGACCTCCAACGCATCGTTTGGAAGGACTGCCCTAATGGGCCCGTAAAAATTTATAAGTTAGGTACTGTTACCTATGGCACAACAAGTGCTCCGTATCTCGCAACTAGAACACTCAAGCAATTAGCGCTTGATGAAGCTGAAAGATTTCCCATTGCTGCCCCAGTTGTACAAGCCGATTTTTATGTTGATGACATCCTCTCCGGCGCAACTGATATAGCGTCTGCCTCAGCTTTACAGAGAGAGTTAGTTGAATTGTTACTCTCAGGTGGTATGAAGCTTCATAAGTGGGCTTCTAATGAACAGTCTCTGATCAACTCTGTAGCACACGAAACCAAGGAATATGTATTTCATGACTCTTCAGAAGTAAAGGTGAAGACTTTAGGACTTTCCTGGGATCCCAAATGTGACTTCTTTACATTTTCTGTGTCTCCTACAAGTAGCCCGTCCACTACTTGCACTAAACGCACTGTTCTATCTCATATATCCAAATTGTTCGATCCACTAGGATTCTTAGGACCCTTTGTTACTAAGGCAAAATCGTTCATGCAGCAACTTTGGCTGTTGAAACTGAATTGGGATGACCCCTTACCTGAAAGTGAAGCTTTAAAATGGAAATGTTTGTTATCTGAGATGAACACAGGTAAAACCATAAGAGTTGACAGATATATTTCCTGTGATGATGTAAAGGTACTGGAGTTAAATGGCTTTGCTGATGCTTCAAACATGGCTTATGGAGCTGTTGTGTATGTAAGATCAGTTTCATATTCAAATCAAGTGAATGTCAAAATATTGTGCAGTAAATCAAGAGTAGCTCCACTGAAATCAATCAGAATTCCCAGACTCGAATTGTGTGCAGCATTGCTTCTGTCGAAATTAGTTCGCAAATTGATTCATTCCATAAAGATGACATTTCAAAGAGTTGTTCTGTGGTCAGATTCGACAATTGCTTTAGCCTGGATTAGAACATCTCCTCATCTCCTGAAGACCTTCATCAGCAATCGTGTATCGCCGATCCAACAAGCTACCGAAGGATATCAGTGGTGTCACATTCGCTCTACGGACAACCCGGCTGACCTGATTTCGAGAGGCATCAACCCTAACTCTTATTGCAATGACATATGGTGGATTGGACCCACTTTTCTACATGATGAGAACTTTTCCCCTTGTGAACAGAACAGTGACTCTGCTAAAGTCTCCTCATCAGAGGAATTTATTTCAGAACTAAAGTCAACTTCAAACCAGACTCTATTGCTTACATCTGATAACAACTTAACTCATTCTATTATAAACTTAAGCAATAATTTTAATACTAATCTACGTGTTTTAAGTTTTGTTTTCAGATTTTGCTTCAATGTCCAACACCCTGGAGAGAAACATTCTGGTCCCCTCTCTGCTGCTGAAAAGGATGTTGCCCAGCAGTTTCTTATAAAGTCTGTCCAAGAGATAGAATTTCATGATGAAATTGGAAACTTAAAGAAAGGGAAACCTATTCCCCCAAATAGTAAACTTAAAAGTCTCAATCCATTTCTTGATGAAAATCAAATTCTTCGTGTAGGTGGACGTTTTCATCATGCAGATTTAACCTATGATGAAAAATTCCCTATTGTTTTGCCTGCTAAGCAGAAATTAACAAAATTAATAATTAGTCATTTTCACAGAAAACATCTTCACTTAGGCCGGCAATCTTTGCTTTACACCATAAGAAAAATGTTTTGGCCGTTAAATGGCAGAAATCTGTGCAGACAAATTGTGCATGAATGTGTCGTTTGTTTCAAAGTGAAACCAACTACTGCTCAACCAATTATGGGAAGTTTACCCCAAGAACGCGTAACCCAAACGCATGCTTTCAATGTTACTGGTATAGATTTTTGTGGTCCGTTTTCAATCAAGTATAAGTATCAAAGGAAGGGCCTTTTTAGCAAAATTTATGTATGTATTTTTGTATGCTTTATTACGCGTGCTGTCCATCTAGAAATTGTATCTGACTTAACGTCTGAATCGTTTCTAGCTAATTTGAAACGCTTCTTTGCCAGACGGGGAAAAAGCTCTAAGATATTTACCGATAATGGTACAAACTTTGTGGGAGCAAGGGCAGAATTAAAGCGACTTCATGAACTTGTTGCCAATCCTAATGAACTAATTGCAGATTATCTTGCTTCAGAACGCATTGATTGGAAGTTCATTCCTCCAAGAGCACCTCATTTTGGTGGCCTTTGAGAGGCTGGCGTCAAGTCCCTTAAATTCCACTTCAATGGAGTCGTTGGAGATTCAAAACTTTTGTATGAGGAATTTTTTACTGTTATTAACCAGATTGAAGGTATCCTTAACTCTAGACCCATCTCTCCTCTGTCGTCTGATTCCTCAGACTTAGAGCCCCTCACCCCTGGGCATTTCCTCATTGGGCGCCCAGTAACATCCATTGTTGAGCCCCAATATTTAGATCTAAACGAAACCAGACTCTCGCGTTCGCAACGTGTTACAAAATTTGTCCAAAGACTTTGGAGTCGTTGGTCTTTAGATTATCTAAATCAATTGCAGCAAAGACACAAATGGTATTTTACTAAGGATAATATAAGGGTTAATACAATGGTTTTAATCAAAGAAGATAATCTTCCCCCTCTGAAATGGTTGTTAGGAAGAATTCAAGATGTAATATTGGGTAAAGATGGAAAGGTAAGAGTTGTCGTAGTTAAAACTAAAACAGGAATATTCAAAAGACCAGTGTCAAAAATCGCAATCTTACCATTCGAAGATAACAAAATTTAAAATATTTCATTTTGTGTATTTTAGTATAAGTTTATTTTTGTATTTTAGTGCAAGTTCATTTTGTGTATTTTTGTATAAGAATTGTTCTTTATTATTTTTTTCAAATTATATTTGTATTATGTTTTGAAATGTTATTTCAACGTGGGGCGGGATGTTGGCGCCACCTGTCTTCTCTCATGGCGCGTCCTGACCACCCCCGCAATAAGGGCTCCCTCTGTCGCCCTACCCCATGTACTATTCAGTTGTCGATACGCCTCCAAGGCACTCACAGCGCGTCTTAGCGCAAGCTTTTTATTGTTGTTCAGCCGTCAAGGCACTTGCAGCGCGTCATAGCGCATTTATACAATTGTTTACCTGCCGCCAAGGCATTTGCAGCGCGTCATAGCGCATTCTCTTTTTTCAATAAACTGTTGTTTTTTGTTTTTAATATACAGTCCACGCTCAATTTATTCAGGCACCATGCGTGCCACTTACATTATGTGTGTGAAGATAAATTAATTTAAAGTATCAAAAAGAAAGAAACAACGTGATCAGCATTTATAAATTAAATTCTAAAAATTAATCTTTAAAAATTCACCAAAAAGCAGAAAATAGAGGTAAAGATTAGGAAAAGATTTCGTTTTAAAGGAAGTTTAATGATCTTTCTCGTGATATAAATTTTATCACCCTCCGATTATTATTTTAAATTTTAAATAATTAAAACGAGTATAATTTAAATAAAAGAAAGTAGAGAAGCTACGAGTTATACAAATAATACCGACTTTGCAGATGTAAATTGATAAAAATTAAAATTAACACGTCATTTTTGACGGGCTAACCACTAGTATACACACACACACACACACACACACATATATATATATATATATATATATATATATATATATATATATATATATATATATATATATATATATACCTATATATATATATATATATATATATATATATATACATATATATACATATATATATATATACATATATACATATATACATACATATATATATACATACATATATATATATATACATATATATATATATATATATATATATATATATATATATATATATATATATATATATATATATATATATATATATATATTGATAATACAATTTTGTTAGTGGAGACAATAGCTTTGTTGCCTTTTTGCTCACTATAAAGATATATGTTTAAAAGTTTAAAGACGTTGCATAGTATTTTAAATTTAAAATTATCCTCTATCTATCAGTAAAATCAAATCTATGTACAAAAGTCGATTTTAAACATTTTGTGGTCGCGTGAGTAACATAGAGTAAAGAAAAAACTATGTGATAAACATGTAGAAATCAGTATCCTTATCATATAACGAGTGCATCCCAAGGGAAAAGTAAGCAATTGTTATAATTTCACGTCAGTAATAAGGAAAGAATAATCACTGATAATTTACGCAACATTGCACTTCCTATTTTCACGTCAAAATACAATATTACTACAATGTGTATACACACTGCGAACATAAATCTGCACAAAGCAGTTCTTAGTGTCCGATGACCCACACGGATCGAAAGTATTTCTCCTTCTGCGACCCTTCGTCTGCCCTATTTATTCCATTCCCATGGGGGCATTTCTTCATGACGCTTTGGGATGTTCATTGACGAGTTTCAAAGACCGTTCGGTATCTGCCATTTATTACAGTACTCTTGTAATAAACCTGATACTATCAGCTTTTCACAGTTAATAGTATAGCTTAATACGCGAATTAATATCTCTCCTGAGGATTTGTTAGATCTAAGGTTCTATTGTTAATAATTCGACTGATATATTTTTCCCGTTTGCAGATACTTCCTTTAAATAAAGTTATTTACAAAAGCGTTTACAATATTTCAGAGGAATAAAGAATAATGAATTTAATCCCTGTCACCATGGTATGTTTGCAGAAATCACAGCATGTCTAAATGAGTGAATCCATGGCCTTCCTGAGAGCTTATTAGGGAAACGGTGGACGTTAAAATTTATTTTATTTTTTACATTTTATTTTAGAGTTACGAAATTTTGTACATATATACATTTCACCATAAATATATGGAATAACTTAAAAGAAATTTCCAATCTTATTACTGTATAATTTTTATATTTTTAAAAAATTTGAAATTTATAAATAAAATTTTAAAATGCTCTTTGCGACTTAATTTTTGATATATTTCCTCGATTTTGAATTTTAATCACTTAAAACTATATAACAAACAAATCTGGGTATCGATTATTTAATCCCTTAAAGAGTTAATTTTTGAGAGAATTTTTTTTTCTGAATTCGAACCCGATTTTCATGAAAATTTTGCCTTTTTGTAAGTTATAAATGGAATTTAATTACATTTATAAAGTCGGATTGTAAAATGAATGTCCAGTTTCTTTGCGAACAGTATCAGGAATCTTCCTTATCAATTTCATGAATTTTGAAACTAAGTTGCAGGGAGAACTTGAAATATCTAAAAACCTTGAAAAATCTGTTTTGAGAAAAACAGATTTAAAGTTTATTACTACACTTACCTTTATTACTTACTTTGTAGAAGCTTCATAAATTATTTTTTACCTAAAGAAACTATTTGTTGTACTATTAACCTACAGAAATATATATATTTTTACAATAACACAATCAATATTACAATGAAAAAATTTGCTAAAATAAAGGTCCACCGCTCCCTTAGCACTAAAGTGTTATTGTTAATACATTGAAATATTTGATTTTTTTTTCACGTTCACCGAAATATTCAATATAGCAAATTATATCAATAAAATAAAAAAATTTAAAATTTTTAATATAAATAATTTAATTATTTGTATTATTAATTATTATTTATATTATTAATTATTATTTATATTATTTTTCATTATTTTTTAAATTCAATTTTTAATAATTTAACTTATAAAGATTTAATATAATTCATTTTAAATCTTTTTAACCCTTCAGCGTGAGTGCCAATTTTTGGAACACCAGCAGGCGCGCGTTGAACAATGTGCAACGTCTCTTTCAACCTCGATAATTCCTTTTGTAATAAACTTTTTTTTTTCAAATTGAAAATAATAATTCTGCGTTTTATGACAAGAGATAAAATGTTGATAGCATTAAGATATATTTATAATTAAAGGCCAAAGAATGCAGATACAATCGCGTCATTTCAAAATTGTCCGGTTTATTGAATCTAAAGACAACTTGTGAATGGATACTTTTTATGTCCAAAAACCTAAAAAAACAATGAGATTGTCCATCTTCGTGATATGCAGGATACGTGTAATAGCTGAGCATTTTATCGAGTACATCAACTCCTGCTTTTGTCGTATTGTAATTCAGTATAATCGCTGGTTTACCACGGTTAAATCACGACTAATAATGAATTTAAAAGAATACAAGGGTAAAAAAACAAGGGTTTACATTTAAACCTTACATGTAAAAACAAACCATTCAAAATTATGAAAATGTTGTACTCTGAACACAGGCGCGTCCATTGAAGGGTCAATTTCAGATGATTTAAATCAATAAAAATAACATTATTTTTATATCAATAAAAATATTATTATTTTGGTGATGTTATAGAGGAAACAAAAATGACAAATTTAATCAATGACACTAAAGGTATTATGTACAATCTCGGACCGATTTCTTTTTGTAGTTTTCGTTAAATTCCTTTTTAATATAATATTTTACTGGCAGGGAAATATATAGATTGTGAAATATAATCGGATCGTTAAAATGGGCCCCTTAAGCTAAAGGTTAAAGTTTTTAAGCGTGTTGAAATTGACAGCTGATTCTCTTAATTAACCCTCTAACTGGTCGCGTACTTAACAATTACATGCATGGTCGCATGGGGTCTCATAGACTCCACGCTAACTTATTACGTTTCAGTTATTATATTTGTAAAAATAAATATTTATTAAAACAGTAAATTACAGACATGATGGATGTAAATAAAAAACAATCATATTTTTTATGTAATTTTTCCTCCACTTTTTACAATGAAACAAATTAAAACAAATGAACGAAAATGTATTTCTATAAGCAATTTTTAAAAATGAAAACCAATCAAATGAAAAGGAAAATAATTTTTAAACAATTTTTACAGTAGGATAAATAAAAATAAAGGAAAATTTAAAAACATCCATTTCTATTAGCAGCGTTTGAAAATGTAGTAAAACGCCAATCAGGTGTTTTAGTATATATCCGTTTACTATAAAAGAATGACAGTAACGAATGCGGGAGTTTTGTTTTGCGGGAGTTTTTTTTTGAGCTATGAATCATATATAAACACTTCGAAGATATTGATATGTGCTGGGCATACTGAGAAATCTATTAATACTCAAAACGTAAACAAAGTGCTATTGGAGTCTGTGAGACGCCGCGCGACCAGTGCAGGGTTAAATCACTAAAATTTCACTTCTGATGATCGTACAGAAAAAATAAAAGCAGATTTAGAAACATAAATTCAAGCTAGTTCCTACCCGTCAAAACATGACAGCTGAATAGTAAATAAATGTAGTAATACACAAATTATACTCAACACATCGCTACCAAATGTTGAAAATCATAATATTAAGAAGATAGAAATACACTTCAAAAAATTAGTATTGAACCCAATAAAAAGAAATAAGGTTACTCCTAAGGGCGAAATAAACAATTTCCGTCAGGTTTCATTCTACATCTCACAGACATAATTAAAAATAAAAATGGCAGAGAGAGATAGAGTGATTCCTCGGAATAAACAAATTAACTTGATTATGCGGCCTCGTGCTTAGTAAGTATCTAAATCCAGATTCAAACACATCACTGAGCATGCGCAGAAACAAATTAATGTGTTTATGCGACCTCGTGCTTAGTGAGTATCTAAAGCCAGATTTAAACATGTAACTGAGCATGCGCAGAAAGCAACTTTTAATTGTAAATTAAAGCTAATTAATAGAAATTTAAGGTAAATAAACCAAATTTGACATATCTATAGATTAAAATCTTTTGTTTAAGATCAAAATGAAGTAAATCGATGCGGTAGTTTTCTCTCACGGACTGCCCAAAGAATCGACTTCGAAACTTAAATATATAGATTCTACAAGATAAAGAAATAAATCAAAATTGAAATTTTTATCAACATCGTCGTTTTTAACGTAATTAGATGCCTTAATATTGACCGAAAACTATTCAAAGGAAAATTACAACTTATTAACGTCCCACTTACCACAGAACTTAGCAGGAGCCATCGTTGACGCTTGTTTTCGGGTACTTACTAGCCTCGACTGACTACAGAAACATTAAACCATGTTCCAATGGTTCTGCAACCGGGTATTTAGAAGGTAGTAAATATTAGGTTTACAAAAAAATAAAACATTTTAATGGGAGTAAACTGTTTTAACACGCTTTACAATTTATCACTTTCTAGATCAGGGGAGGCCAAGATAAACAGCGTGAACAGCCATTTGGGAATGTCTTCATACTTACAAGAGAGAAAAAACAGAAACAGGTTGTGTTTACACGAAACAAAATTTAAACGGTGTTTTTTCTGATGTTTTTATTGTATTTAACATCCTCCAATTGTTAGAGAAATTCGTATTTTTAATTCCTTAAGTACCCTGAAGAGGTTTCTTAACTATGTTTTAAAATTTATTTTGCCAAATTATTCAAATCTTGAAAATATTGAGACTTTGCAGTTTGTAGCTAGTCAGTTAAATGAAAAAAATAAGAAATTAGAAAATTTATAAAAAAATTTCAAGTAGTATATATATATATATATATATATATATATATATATATATATATGTGTGTGTGTGTGTGTGTGTGTGTAAGTAATATACTCATTACATCACGTCCTTAAATTATAACCTGATAGGTATAAAACTAGATCATAGACTCAGCTAGACTCAGCCTGAATTGAACAAAATTAAATTTGGAAGCAGTCGGACCGAATTGTTTATTAGAGCGACAAAGATACATCCGTTCATTTCAGAAGAACGGCTCAGAAATAATATCCCCTTTCGACATTAAGCGCGAGAGGGCGAAAGAAACACATGGCTATTATTTCTAGGGTCAGCAGATTTAGGGTTTCGCGATGCTAACCCACTTCTGAATCCGAATATATACACGTGTAGAAATGCAAAGGCATGCGATTCATGGGAAGTTCTGTGGCTAAGGGGTTTAAAGCAATAAATTAATATTATTGGGGATTGGATTTGGGAAAGGGAATTTAAATTCTAGATTGGAGGACATAATGTTTAATATATATATATATATATATATATATATATATATATATATATATATATATATATATATATATATATATATATATATATATATATATATATATATGTATGTATATATATATATATATATATATATATATATATGTATATATATATATATATATATATATATATATATATATATATATATATATATATATATATATATATATATATATATATATATATATATATATATATATATTTACATATAGTATATGTCAAAATTTTGATGCATTTTGGTACTTTTCTGTTTGATTGTTTACTGGTTGCTCAAGCGATACAGACCGGGTTTGGCTTGCTGCCAAAATTATAACTCGCGACAACGGAAGGTTTTAGCGTCTGAAATTTTGCTTTCCGGAAGACCGTTATAGAGGAACGTCATCTTACGTTAAAATCAAGAGAGCAATTAATAAGACGTTCTTGTGTAAATTATTTGAAATAGCATTGAAAATAATTATGCCTTTTCTTTGCAGAACATGATTAATTTTCAGATATTGTTTCTCAAAGTAATTCAATTCAAGTCATATCAGGAAACAGCAAGTGATGTTTTGTGAGATCCATAAAATACAAAAGTATTTTTGAAATTTGTAATCAAGATCGATATTTTTAACTATATCGATCGTAGAACATGTTTAAAGATTAAATTTACGGCTGGGTTCGAAGTTTAAAATTTTTTAATTAAAGTCAAATTATTACATTCAGTAACATATAACAACATAGCAACGCGAATCAGGTTACTTAGCTAATATTCACAGGTTGCAGGAATAACCTGTTTTATATTGAAGTAACAGTTACGTTTAATGTGATTAAGAGCTCTCTAAAGTAATGAAGGTATCAAGTACTCATCATATCTGTAACGTCGCTTGAGGGAACAATTTGCAAAAGAGATTCCTTCGATGCATAGCTTGATGTGATTCGATTGCAGAATTATGGTGAGCTCATTTGTTGGCCAGTTTAACGCAGCTGTTAATTTGATGATGTTAAACGTATGTAAAGCATTTCGTTGATTCGTCATGACTTCTGTAATGTTTGAGTATTTTTGCTTAATTTTCGTTTTATGTTTTATTTTCTCAGTGAAAAATTATGTTAAAAAATTTTAATTTATGTATTACAATAAATACATGAATTTGAATTTATGTATTTATTGTATTTTTTTATGTTAAACAGAAATTAAACATTTCGTTTATTAGTCATGACTTCTCTAATTTTCGAATATTTACGCTAAATTTTCTTTATATCTTTTATTCTCTCAGTGAAAAATCATACTAAATTTTTTTCAATTTATGTATTACAATAAATACATGAATTTTAATTTATTTATATATTGTATTTATTTATGTTAAACGTAAATAAAACATTTTATTAATGCGCCATGACTTCTCTAATTTTCGAATTTTCATGTTTAATTATTAATGTAATTCTCTCAGTGAAATTTTATCTAAGAAAAAAATTTGATTTTTGTATTACAATAAATATTAAGTTTTAAATTTAAATTTTTGCATTTATTGTATTTATTTATGTTTAAAATAAATAAAACATTACATTGATTCGTCATGGCTTCTGAAATTTTCTATTATTTTTGCTTAATTATTAATTTAATTCTCTCAGTGAAAATTTATGCAAGAAAGTAATTTAAATTTATCTATTACAATAAATATATACAATTAAAATATACATAAATATAAATTTAAAAATTTTAAATTCAAATTTATGGATTTTTATGTTAAACGTAAATAACACATTTCATTGATTCATCATGACTTCTGTGATTTTTGAAATTTTTATGTTTAGTTATTAATTTATTCCTCTCAGTGAAAATTTATGTTAGATAATTTTTATAATTTTTGTATTTATTGTATATTGTTATGTTGAACATAAAACATTTCATTGATTCGTAATGACTTCTGTAATTTTTCAATTGTTAATCTTAATTATAGTTTAATTCTCTCAGAGAAAATCTATGTAAGAAAAAAATTTAATTTATGTATTACAATAAATACATTCATTGAAAATAAAATGAATAAATACATTTAAAATTTATGTATTTGTTGCATATTTTTCCTTAAACGTAAATAAAACATTACATCGATTTGCAATGACTTATGTAATTTTTGAATTTTTATGGTTAAATGTTAGTTTGATTCTCGCTGGTAAAGTTTATGTAGGAATCCTCTTATGATACGTGATTGAAGTAACCAAAGAAAACAACAAACAAAAAAAAAACTCAAATGTGTCACTATGGAAGCAAATTCAATTTTCCTAAAGTGTGACATTTGAAAGACTAAAGTTTTTCTGTTGTAGTACCTGCTCGCGCAAAGCATCCAATGGAGGAAATACAAAACACGTAAGTGTAAATTATTTTATGGCTGCACACAGGGGTAAGTATTTTTACACTGAAAGCCGAAGAGATTCTGAAAAAGAATACTTTATTGATAACTTACGGTACCCGAATACTTTCGGAGCGTTTTTTTTTTTTCAAAAACTTTAGTTATGAAATTTATGTTTATTTTTTATGACAACATATGTTTTTAAGAAAAAATTTAGGAAATTATAGAGTCCGATTTTTTTCTTACATATATGCCTGATAAACTTTAAAAAATTTGAAAAGTGGAAATATATATGAAAAATATATTGCTGTGACGCAATTAATCCATAAAAAACATTGTACAAGGAGCAATGTACACCATCCTTTGAAATTTCCAGTTGTTGGTAAAGTTAATAAGGGTTAACTGTTTTTTAAATTTCATATTTTGGAAATTCATCTGTAACCATTTCAATTTCACGTAGATAATACTTATACCAATAATCTGGCATTCAGTGTTGTATGATACCTCTAAGAAAATAACTTGAAGTTCGTTATAAAATAGTGTACAGCTAGCTTCCTTTGAAACCTCCAGTTGTTGGTAAAGTTATGAAGTGTTGATTATTTTTGAAATTTCATATTTTGGTAATTCATCTGCAACCCTTTCAATTTCACGTAGTTAATACTTATACCAATAATCTGACATTCAATGTTGTATGATACCTCTAAGAAAACAACTTGAAGTTCGTTATAAAACAGCGTGGAGGTAAATTGTTCATAAAGTAAGTCAACTAAATATAAAAAAGTAGACAGAACTTCGTCCAGAAATAATTTTGAAGGATTTTTTTACATTTATGAATCGACAGCCTTTATTAGATATTCAAATCCTTATTTACTGATATCATCATAAATAGGACCAATCACAATTGAGTATTACGAGGTGCAAAGATTATACATTTTCTGTTTACAGGAGAACCTGATGGGGTTATGTACGTCCCTTAAGATGGATGGTCTACTTTCAAATTAGCAAAAATTGAACTACAATTGGAAATTTTATTTTGGTGTATTGATTTTTAAAAAAAATATGTAAGTATTGGATTAAAATGCATTTAAAATATGTTGTGAAAAGTAAAATAAAAACTTGTTGACTTTCGAAAAGTAAGTATTAAAGATAGGTTTAAAAAATATCTTCTAAATTGCTTTTTCTCAAAATGAGTAATTTCTATATTTGCAGGACTTTGAAAGGCTTTTGTTCTGACGTCATTGTTTCTGACGAAAATTTATAAAATTTATAATAAAGACCCCCTCCAATACATCTAAATAAAATATGTATCCATATTAGATTTCGACATCATTTAGATTATCAAAGTTTAACTTTTAAGTGTCGAAAAGTATAAAAATTTCATGAAAATTCAGAGTGCAAGCATAAAACTATTTCCTAAAAATTAACTATTCAATGAAAGCACAAAGTAATACATAACTCTGTTCAAAAAGTATTTGTAAACAATATAAATGCAACATTAAGGGGGCAAGTTAAAAATTGGATCACAAGGAGCATTCAAAAAAATTTATTTTAATTTTTAAATTTAAAAAAATTAAATATTTATAAATTTTATAAGGTGTTTAATAAAGTTGTAATTTTATGCATATATGCAAAATTTCATATTTCTGAAGTAAAAATTTCAAAAATCGCTTTGTAATTTCCACCATTCCCTTAAAAATCGAATTTTCGTGAGATTGGGCAGATTACCATTGTGTTGTAATTGAAGAAAAATTTAATAAAAGTGACATACAGGTATATATAGTGTAGTCAGAAGGAACGGCGTTTCTTTGTGGACTGTTTTACAACTAATGCAAGGATAAAGTAAGACAACTGTAAATTAAAAGAAAAATTCAGCAATATCGACTCTTAATACTGACTTTTTAAAATGGTTTTTCTTTTCACAAATCGAATTCTAATTTAGACAACCTAAACGTTATTTATAAGTATTTACATTAATAAATCCAATCCCAGTTAAGTATAACAAGTTGCAGAGATTGTACATTTTCTGTTTACAAGAGAACCTGACGTGATTAAATACTCATCCCAATTAAGTATCACAAATTGTAAAGATTGTACATTTTCTGTTTAACAGAGAAACCGACATGATTAAATACCCATCCCAATTAAGTATCACAACTTGCAAAGATTGTACATTTTCTGTTTACAAGAGAACCTGACGTGATTGAATACCCATCCCAATTAAGTATCACAAGTTGCAAAGATTGTACATTTTCTGTTTACAAGAGAACCTGACGTGATTAAATACCCATCCCAATTAAGTATCACAAGTTGCAAAGATTGTACATTTTCTGTTTACAAGAGAGCCTGACGTGATTAAATACCCATCCCAATTAAGTATCACAAGTTGCAAAGACTGTACATTTTCTGTTTAACAGAGAACCTGACGTGATTAAATACTCATCCCAATTAAGTATCACAAGTTGCAAAGATTGTACATTTTCTGTTTACAAGAGAACCTAACGTGATTAAATACCCATTCCAATTAAGTATCACAAGTTGCAAAGATTGTACATTTTCTGTTTACAAGAGAACCTGACGTGATTAAATACCCATTCCAATTAAGTATCACAAGTTTCAAACATTGTACATTTACTGTTTACAAGAGAACCTGGCGTGATTAAATATGTCCCTGAATAATTGAAATTTCCTCATATGGGGCTGATCACCATTGTGTTTTAATTGAATAAAAAATTGGCAAATGTGTTGTACAAGTATTTATAGTATTGCCAGAAGAAATATCATTTCGTAATTGGTCGTTATACAGCTAATTTAAGAATTCGATGAAACAACTGCATTTTTTAGCGAGAAATACTGACATTTTCTGTAGGTTTTTCTCTTAAAAATCAAATTCTAATTTAGATATCTCAAAAGTTAATTATCAATATTTACATTAAGAAATCCGATCCCAATCAAATTTCACAAGTATTGTAGATTTTCTGTTCACAGGAGAACCTAACGTCATTAAGTATGTTCCTGAATAATCGAGTTTTCGCCAGATGGGGCTGATTAGCTTTGTCTCTCAAGGGTTTCGGTGGAAAAGCGATCACGAAGTTACGTTCTACGTTTAGAGGTGTTTCCGTTTATGCTTTACATTCAATTAGCGTCACCAGCAAACGAAATTCGGGAATTCTTGTGGGATGCCAGCTCTTAGCATTGTTGGTTAAATCATTGTGTCATATCTTTGGTAAATTAGGAGTTAATAGCAATTCTGTCACTTTACAGGGATAGAAATATTTTATAATTTTCTATTCATAAAGTACTGGATATCTTTAAGAAATGATTTTATTTTATGTTGAAGAATGAATTACATTTTTTTTTCTTGCAGATATTTCACGTAAAGCAAATAAGTTTACAGTTTTCATAAGACTGCAAGGATAAATAAATAAATAAATATATATATATATATATATATATATATATATATACACAGAAGTGCCACTGAATTAGGGATAGCAAAGCCTATACAAATTGTGTATCGCTGCGCATCATGTATGCGCAAGTGAGGGCGCTGTGGTAACTGCATATATAGCGCGTACTGTGGTTGTTCTGAATTAGTTGTTGGAATTGCCAGTATGGGTAAACTGCCTGATTTAGACGCCTTCGATCGCGGACAAATCGTAGGTGCGCGACGCATGGGCCATTCAATTTCCGAAATCGTCAGACAGCTAGGATTTTCAAGGTCGACAGTGTTAAGAGTATACCAAGAATACATGGATGGTGGAAAAAAAAGCGATCGGGCAAACTGTGAAGGACAATTAGCCTTGACAGTGCGTGGTGAGAGACGGCTCAGGCGTATTGTACGTAGCCAGCGAAGCCAAACATTAGCTCAAATTACCACCCAGTTTAATGACGGTGCCAGTCGTACAGTCAGTAAACGGACTGTGCAATGCTCGCTTCACCGTATGGGTTTCGGAAGTCGTCGACCTACGAGAGTACCATTGCTCTATACTCGCCATCGGTCTGCACGTCATGCCTGGGCAAGAGAGCACAGAGACTGGAGTGTTGAGGACTGGAAACGAGTAGCATGGAGTGATGAGTCTCGATTCCGACTACTTAACGCCGACGGGAGGCTAAGAATATGGCGTCAGGCTCATGAAGCCATGGATCCTGCATGCCTGGCTGGAACTGTACAAGGGCATGGTGGCTCAATCATGGTCTGGGGTGTTTTTTCGTGGCACAGTTTGGGATCTTTGGTGCGTGTACCAACCTCCCTCAATGCAATTCGGTACGTAGAGTTTCTGGGTGATCACCTCCATCCGTTTATGTTGTTCTGTTATCCGCACGGTAATGGAGTTTTCCAGCAAGACAACTG
>OU015503.1:63804721-63892221 GCA_907164885.2 Dolomedes plantarius | reverse complement strand
CCGAGTGGCTAAACAGACATCTTATCTAATGGAAAGCCAACATCCGAGTGATTCCCGGGGTTTGCGTATAGAGGTATCTGCGGTTGAAGAATTTGCTGACCAAAGATGTTTCTTGCAAGCTGCATCAGTTGTGCAGGACTATCGCCTTATTTGGGCATAGAAAACGGGTCGGACGGTTTCGTGGCTTAACCCAGGAATTGCTGACGCTATGAAAAATATTCCTGAGTTCTTGAAAACAGAATTTGGTAATACCATCTTAAGCATGGGAAGGGAAGAAAATTTACAGGGGATCAACTTAAATTTTATATCTTTCATATATATATATATATATATATATATATATATATATATATATATATATATATATATATATATATATATATATATATATATATATATATATATATATTTATATATATACAGTGAATCAGTAAGGGCTCCGAATAAAAAGTGGTCGTTTTGAGAGATGGCCGTCGAAAAATGGTTTCTTCCACAACACTGACTCTGTAGACTCTTGAATCGGTTCTGAACAAAGCATGGCCGTTTAGAGGGTTGATCGGTAATAAGGGTAGCCGTCTAGAGTAGTTTCATTTTACATATTCATATGTATTCATACACTGAAGTGCCAGGAAAATTGTGATCTAGAAATTGTTCAAATGAAGAACAATGAAAAAAAACTTATTGACTTTAAGATTTCGTGATATGAACGGTCTTTACATTAAAACTTTATAATTTCCATTTTTAAATATTAAAATCTGCAAGGAGAAATTTTAAAACAATCCCTAATATTTCTGTCGGTCAGATGTTTCCGTGAGCTACAATATGTTTTCAATAATGAGCGGAAGGTAATTCAAAATTAATACTTGAATATAAATGAGATCTCGTTCTTAAAAAGAGAAAAGAAAATTAAACTTACCATCTAATAAATACGAGTATTCCCGAAGTACAGTATTTCTTACGATATCAATTTCAGAAATAATGAAAGTAGTACAAATAGCCAATTCAATCATTTTCATCTAAGCCAAATTTATTTTTTAATATTGGGAAACTAATTTCTGACTTCCTTCGTAATTAGTTTTGAAGAGTCACGCACTAAGCTCTCAAGATCTATTATTAAGGAAAAAATAGCCTTTGGTATGGAGATATAAGCTTATTAATTGAATAATTCTGGAAAAATGCATGGGAAAGGAAAAAAATGACTTTGAACCGTGAATAGTTTTATCATCATAAATAGTCCTATTGTGATACGATAAATCACAAAAATATGCATAGATTATATATATATATATATATAAATTAAACTATTTTAAGATATACATGAAACAAAGGTGTTTACGAGATTCAAATATAAAATACTAATGATAAATTTCAAAAAATGTATATAATTAAATCATTTTAAAACATCCTTAAACCAAAAGTGTTTGCAAGATTCCACTCATAAGTTTTCTGAAGCTAACAATAAATGATTGATTTTTATATACAGGGTGTCCCACAAATACCGCCCAAACTCTGCACAGCCAGATTTCTCGTTTGGAGTACATAAATAATGCCCAAAGAACTGTACCTGTACGACCCATAGTTTACGAGAAAAATTCGAAAAACAAAGTACGACGTCACATCCGGTGCAAGGAAAAAACACTTTATTTGACACATGAACAGCAGTATCTGCAAATACTTATAAAGGCAGATGTAGAATGATGTTGGTTTTTGACTATGGGGATATTTGAATGAAGTGTATCGAGACGTAGTGACTACAAAAACGGACTTAGTTGCTCGTCTGCATGCTGCTTGTACTTCGGTGGACACCGCGTTGCTGCGACGTGTGCAGTCATCCATTCCACGACGCGCTCAAGCATGCCTGGATATGCACGGCGGACACTTTGAACATCTGACTTTATAAATATTTGCAAATACTGCTGTCAATGTGTCAAATAAAGTGTGTTTCTTTGCACCGGATGTGACGCCATACTTTGTTTTTCGCATTTTTCTCGAAAACTATGGCTCCTACAGGTACAGTTCTTTGGGCATTTTTTATGTACTCCCAACGAGGAATCTGGCTGTGCAGAGTTTAGGCGGTATTTATGGGACACCCTGTATATTTCTCTACTGAACCATTTAAAGAGCTCTGGGTAAGATAAGTGTTTAGCATATACTACCCAAAATTGTTTTCCTATAAAATCGTAGTAATAGTACGAAACATGCCCTAATTTCTAGAGAATATGAGTAATCATATGACAAATTAACCCTTTCAGGAGCAACAACCTACACCATTTGCACGGTGCAAATCCCTCCCCCCTATTTTTTAAACATAAATAATCTTAAGAATTTTTCCAATTAAAGGTTTCAAAATGTTTTTACTTCTTTAACCTGATAACAGATGGCAGTACTAAACATTTTTTTGCTCATTTAACTATAATACATTGAATGCAAATGAAAAACAGAGTAGAGTTAAGCGTTTGCACTATGCAAACGGCGCCCCTCAGAGGGTTAAGGCCGGTAGGTAGTGCTCCCTATTGGATTCGCTTAGCATATTGTGAATCTATGACAATTTTTTCCCATTGATTGTAGACTTGTATTTAAAGATTTTGAAAAATAAATTGTACTACGTAATAGAGAAACAAATTTTTCACTTGGGTGCCTTTTTGATTATTTAAAGAGAACACTCATAATGCTAAATTTCAATTATTCGTCGGGAGGGGGGGGGGGGGTTGTGGTATGTTGTGTTTAAAACGAATATGATTTCTTCGATGGACGAAATTTCTAAAATAAATGAGATAGCACACTAAAAATTTCATTTCTCTGTCATGGAGTATAATTTTAAAAAAACTTAAAATCCAAATCGAAAATCACTGTCAAAAACTTTTCAATTGACCTGCGTTAATCCGATTATAGATAGTATCCAGCTATATTGGATTCACTCAGCCTTAAACGCGTGTAAATTGTAATCTATTCTAAAATTTATAAGAGTTGAAAATCATATTTTGAAATGTTTCTTAAACGCGTGTTGCGATTTCTAAGCTCAAAAGCTGATGAATCATATTTTACATTAGCGCAATTTCTGATTTCACATGTTGTGGAACAAGGATAGTATCATAAAGGCAAAGTGCTGTGGAAAACATAATTTTCCTATTGTTTGTATCATTAGCACAAAATTCTACATTAGTGTAATTTCAAATTTGCCATGTTTTGTAAGAAGGAAGCATCTTAAAGGTAAAGTGCTGTTGAAAACATATTTTATCCATTATTTGTCTCTTTAGCACAAACTTCTACATTAGTGCAATTTCCAATTTCACATGTTTTTGAACCAGGACAAAAACCAACAGGTAAAGTTCTGTGGCAAACATAATTTCCCTATTGTTTGTATCTTTAGCATAAATTTTTACATGTGTCCACATGTTGAGAAACCAGTGCAGCAAAGATAAAGGGCTGTGGAAAACATAATTTTCCTATTGTTTGTATCATTAGCACAAAATTCTACATTAGTGTAATTTCAAATTCCCCATGTTTTGTAACAAGGCAGCATCTTAAAGGTAAAGTGCTGTGGAAAACATATTTTCCCTATTATTTGTCTGTTTACCACAAAATTCTACATTATTGCAATTTGAACTAGGACAACATCCAACAAGTAAAGTTCTGTGGCAAACATAATTTCCTATTGTTTGTATCTTTAGCATAAAATTTTATATGTGTTCACATGTTGAGAAACCAGTGCAGCAAAGGTAAAGGGCTGTGGAAAACATAATTTTCTTATTGTTTGTATCATTAGCACAAAATTCTACATTAGTGTAATTTCAAATTTCCCATGTTTTGTAACATGGCAGCATCTTAAAGGTAAAGTGCTGTGAAAAATATATTTTGCCCATTATTTGTCTCTTTAACACAAAATTCTACATTAGTGCAATTTCGAATTTCACATGTTTTGGAATCAGAGCAACATCCAACAGGTAAAGTGTTGAGGCAAACATAATTTCCCAATTGTTTGAATCTTTAGCACAAAATGTTACATGTGTTCACGTGTTGAGAAACCAGTGCAGCAAAGGTAAAGGGCTGTGGAAAACATAATTTACCTCTTGTTTGTTTCTTTAGCACAAATTCTTCAGCACAAATTCTTCATTCTTTAGCACAAATTCTTCATTACCGTACTTTCTAATTTCACATGTTGTCGAACCAGGACAACATCATAAATGTAAAGTGCAGTGGAAAACTTAATGTCCCCATTTTTTATTTCTCCTCCTATATTTCCTATTTGCTTATATATTCCATTTATTTCTATAATATTTTTACTGTAAAAAATAATGTCATTTCATAATTTATCTCACAGAAAATTTTCCGACGGATTCTACTTTATAATACACCGATAACGTAAAATAAAATATTTATTTTCCAAAATGTTATTTCCAGTTAATATGTTTTGAAAATATTATAAGAGCGATAAAAAATTTCACAACACGAGAATTTTCAGTAAAAGAAAATTACTTTAGCAATGCAACTAAGCAATGAACAAAACCACATAAAGCTTTAAATTATTACTTTGGTTCCATTATTTCCCCATCAAAACACGTTTTAGTTTTTTATAAATGAAAGTAATTTGCATTTAATCAAACATGAACCACATTTTAATGAAAAATATTTTTCTGTTTTATGTCAAATGTACTATTTTAAAAATAATTTTAATAAGTCTAAACTCTTTTGCAGAAATTACATATTAAGCAATTTTTATATAAAAATATGAAATATTCGCAAAATAATTTTTTAACTTTTAAAAAATTAATTTTTTTATGCGAATTTTTTAAGTTAAAATTTTGATGGGATGCTCATGAAGCGGTTTCTTTAAAAGTTTTGATAAAAAAAATATAAAATTACTTACTTTGAGGCTAAAATTTAATTAAGTAATTTATACGACTTTAAAGCAGATAACTCAATTTACATTTTCATATTTCCAAAACTTTTCTGAAAGCATGTCCTTACTTATAAAAAGTTTAGCAACTTATTTTTGCAACCATCGTTTGATTTTTATTCATTATATTTGAAACCTTAAAATTGAAACAAAAATTGTGGAAATCCAATAATTTTTTTTAAAACATTCTTAAAGTTACTGATAAAAAGACATTTTATTCGATTTAATTAAAGAGTCTGAGATTTATATTTCTTTTTATTGGATACTTTGGAGGGATAAGTTAAAAAAAGAACAAGAAAAATTATCTATTTATTAGAAGGATTCTCTGGTGACTCAGTATTATTTTTTTAAAATTTGATATTAAAAGATAAGAAAATTTTGATTCAGAGAAAATTATGTATAGAGATTTTAAATTTACTTTTTAAAAAGCAGTTTCAGGCATTTTGTTGAAAACTGAGTTTTTTAAATAGGAAGCTCTACTTCACTAAAGCTTTAATTTTATGTGTATTTAAGACAGTGAAAATGCATTTTCATCGTTTTTATAAAATTACGCTACTTTTGATTCTTAAGAAATATGTTAAATGCAGTTTGCTTAAAATACGACAGCAGGTTTACGACTATACGGGTGTTATTTACTTTTCAATGGGCTTTTATATAGGGAGTTAATGGATATTTAAGTTTGTGTGTGATTTAAAACAGCTAAAACACATATATTTGCATCGTATTTATAAAATTCTGCTACTTTAGTTTCATGAGAAATATGCTAAACGACATTTGTTTAATAGACTGCAGAAGGTTTCACACTGCACGTATTTTATTATCTTATCAAAGGATATGTATATAGTTGATTACTAGAGATTTAAGTTTACGTGGAATTTAAGACATTGAAAACACGTATATTTGCATCGTATTTATAAAATCTCGCTACTTTTTAATAATTTTAATACGGTAAAACAAGTTAGTTTAAAATAAGCATGAGGGTTTCTGAATATACGTATTTTAGTTACATTTCAGAAGGTATATATCTAGGGTCACTAGAGCTTTGAGTTTACGCGTAATTTAAGAAAGTGCAGGCACATATATTTTCATCGTGTTTTTAAAATCCCGCTAATTTTGATACTTTAAAAGATACATTAATATATATATATATATATATATATATATATATATATATATATATATATATATATATATATATATATATATATAAATATAAATATATATATATATATATCTATCTATCTATCTATATATATATATATATATATATATATATATATATATATATATATATATATATATATATATATATATATATATATATATATGTATATATATATACAGATACAGTAAATCAAGAAATGTAAGGCAAAGTGGCAGAGTTAATATTGTAATTTAAATATTCTTTTGAAATGGTATTCTATTTAAATAATGTTTTCAGATACAATTCAGTATAGATATTCGGAATACATTACTGTAAATTATAAACAAATAACAGTCCTTTATATGACAATCAGATCTATCTTTTGCTCTATATATTTCTCTTTTGTAAATCAGCATTTTTCAAAAGAATCTAAATATTTATTTACTCCTGCTCTTCATATAAACTTCTTTCATTTATCTTTTAAAGAATAAAAGGAAAATATTTTCTGCTACATAAATCATGAGACAGTGATGAATGATTACACGGCCGAAGTCAATTTTTTTTAGATGGCAGGAATAAAGTTTTAGATAAATATTTTCAGCTGCGTAATGCTTTAATGGTTTCACTAATGGATTCATTCAAATAATGTGAAGTTTTAGTAACACGTAAACAATTTACTCTCAGTTGAACACTTTGTTTTTTAGACCAAAATAGAATTATAAATTTGCAGAATTATCGTTGCAGGTAGCACGAATTCATTAAATGCATCTATTATAACTGCATATATATTTGAGCAATAAAAGTTTTCTAAGGTAGATAATTTATTCTCTCTCTCTCTCTATCTATCTATCTAACAATCTAACTATCTATCTACCTATATATATATATATATATATATATATATATATATATATATATATATATATATATATATATATATATATATATATATATATATATATATATATATATATATATATATATATATATATATATATATATATATATATATGTATTTATATATATTTATATATATATATATATATACATATACATATACATATATATATATATATATATATATATATATGTATGTATATATATATATGTGTGTGTGTGTGTGTGTATATAATGGGTATGAAATTAAGAGATTTACAGTTACAAAGGAAATAGATTATTAGTTCTGTCTCTTTATCTCTTATTCACAAGCTGCAATACTGAATACGATCTAAGATGGATATATCGAAATAGTGAAAATTTCAATATAAACCCTGCCAACATGTATCAAAAATCTATCACCAGAAAGAAGCCGACATAGTGAGACCACTAATTTTATGTCACATGAAAGTGCTATTCGAAAAACAGAAGTATTATTGTGATGATTCGGTTGAATTTATAGACAAATTATAAAAAAATGAATTCCGAATTTAAGGCTTGGAGTTTTATATTGACACTTTTAGCCGTGAAGTAACATGAAATATTGAATACTTCCTAGAAGATAGCTTATAGCAAATAAATAAAAATTGAAATTATGTAAATAGATTATTAGAAAAAATCTCAATTAAATTATGTGGAAATAAAAGGCTTGTCCTCCTGTTTTCTTAGACGGAACCAATTATACGACTAATTATCTAATAGGATTATTGATAATACTTTCTGTAAATTTTGTATATATTTATCTCTATAACCTTGAAACATCTATTTTTGAGACAAGGTGATATATAAATACATTATTGACAAAATATTTGTACAAGGCCATTTCTTTAGAGATAAAACTTCTTTAGAAACAAACACACGTGCACACGTACACACACACACACAAACACACACACACACAAATACACACACACACACACACACACACACACACACACACACACACACACACACACACACACACACACACACACACACACACATATATATATATATATATATATATATATATATATATAATATGTGTACGAAAGGTGTGAAAAATATAGGAATCGTTTTTACTTCTCTTAAACAACTTCTCTTACATTTGTAGATTATTTTCTTCTCTAATATAAATTTAAGTACAACAGAAATGAAATGATATTCAACGATCAGATACGTAACGTGTATGGATAGAATTACCTTTTTATCCGAGCATTTTCTGTTCAACCAAAATTTATAGAAGTACTGTAAAATAAAACTTTATATAACTTTAAATCCTCCAAGTAAGTATTCCACTTGTTTATAATACACTCATGACCATAAATTAAGGATGATGCCAGCTCCGGCAAAAAGGGTTCAAAAACAAAATAAACGTGACTTATGCATAAAGCCCATTTATTAAACAAAAGATAAAGAACAAAAAAGATGGTGTATGTATGATACCATTCATAAAAACTACGATTTTTGCTCCCTGGATGTAAAAAATATATCCTTTACAAAAACTTAACACAAACTTAACAAACATATTACATGGTTGGTATTACCTTTACAAAAACTTAACAAACATACAAAAACTTAAATTATTACATGGTTAGTATGATGGCTAATATATTGTATGTGTTCCATGCGATGAAATACAGTCCGTACAACGCCTAGGCAAGCTGAGCATCAAATTATCGATCTGGGGAAAGATTACTCCACTCGGCAAGCAATGCTCTCCCAATGTATGACACATGTATGACACATGTATGACAATGTATGACACATGTAGGAGGTGGTTGACGGGCTGTAACTCGTCGGCCAAGCATGTCCCACACATGCTCTATCAGATTCAAGTCAGGTGAGAATGCTAGCCATTCCATACGGTGATAACCTCAGATTGAAGGCATTCGTTTACGATGTTTAGTCGGTGAGGACGGGTGTTGTCATCCATAAACACAAATTCTGTGCCCATGTCACCCCTAAACATACGTACATGTTGTTCGAGAATGATGTCCCGATATATGTGGCCGTTCATGGTTCCGATTTGAACATGCAGATCTGTTCTGGAGCCCAGTATAATTACAGCCCAAACGAGCAATCATGCACCACCGTAACGGCGTCGTTCAATGATGTTGTCTTGGTGGTAACGGGTACCTGGCGTTCTCCGTATGAAAGTCCGACGTGAATCAGTCTGCAAGCTAAACCTGGACACGTCGGAAAACATCACACAAGCCCACTGTGACGATGTCCACATTGCATGTTCTCTATTCCAGGCTAATCGCTGCCGACAGTGAGTTGCCGTGAGAGGAACACATCTGACAGGCCTGCGAGCATATAGACCAATATTTCTCAAACGTCTGTACACGGTTTGCCTTTAAACTGTGGTACCTGTGGCTGCAGATAGCTCACGAGACAGGTCGGATGCTGTGCTGCGTCTGCTTCTTTTGGAAGTTACTGCCAAATACCGGTCTTCATTCGGCGTTCTAACTCGGGGCCGACCTATACTGTAACGTATACTGACATTTCCATCATCTTGGAATTGTTGCCAAAGCCTAGAGATGACAGTTTGAGCAATTCCAAGTTCCTCGGATACTTCCATCTGAATACGCTCACATCCCAGGCGGCCGATAATTCTACCACGTAAAAAATCCTCCACTTGCGTCCTCTGGGTTATAAGAATTCGGTTATGGCACTGAGCGGCTTACAGAACGCTTGTGAACAATTTCACTTCTTTGCCCCCATTCCTTATATACCCCTCTCTTACACTCTCGTCATTGTGACGTACTATAGGCGTCTTCTGGTGGCTTCCTGTAATTTGCATATTATTCTTGAAAATGTGTGTGATAATTCTACAGGTGAAATTTTTACTTTAGATTTCGATTTCCCTGAGATTCTGAATTTTCCTTAATTTATGGACATGAGTGTAAAAGGCAATCAGAGTTTGTTCAATATGGACTCCAGAACTTAAAATATCAATGATATATTCTCTTCCTTTAATAAATAATCCAACAGATATAGATAAAAAAATTATACTAAAATAGACAAAAAACAAACAGAAATCAAGCACTCTGGGCATCCACGCACCAACGGCAAAATTCTGTATAATTGCCGGAACTGAACCATAAAACGACAGAGGTAATCGACAGGTATCGTCATCAGGGAGCCTAACCATGTCAATTACCTCAAGGGGAACTTTCAGAATAGGATGCAGGTAAGCCCAAAAGAAATCCCAAGGCCCCGAGTCCCCCAAAGAAGCAATTAGTCGAGAAGAAAATGAAAAGACAAACACCACTTACTGTATTGGCTCAACGAACCTTACAAGCAAGCACACAAAAATCCTAATGCAATGTAATCGGTGCCTACACACCCCAATTCCGTAAGTGACGGTTATGGCGAAACAGCAGCCAGTTCTATCCTTAGGTTACGTAAGGTGCGTTGAGCCCATACAGTAAGTGGTGTTTTTCTTTTCATTTTCTTCTTGACTAATTGCTTCTTTCGGGGACTCGGGGCCTTGGGATGTCTTTTGGGCTTACCTGCATCCTATTCTGAAAGTTCCCCTTGAGGTAATTGACATGGTTAGGTTCCCTGATGACGAGACCTGTCGATTACCTCTGTCGTTTTATGGTTCAGTTCCGGCACTTATACAGAATCTTGCCGTTGGTGCGTGGATGCCCAGAGTGCTTGATTTCTGTTTGTTTTTTGTCTAGTATAATTTTTTTTATCTATATCTGTTGGATTATTAATTTGTTTTTTTCATTATGGGGATATGAAGCTTCTGCGCTATCCTCTATTGAAAATGTTTTCTTTGCAGGATATGTTTTATGTTATAGTGATTTAGCAGTCTATGCTTGAATTTTAATTTTGTTTATTTCTATTGTTTACTTTTTAAATTCTCTTCCTTTATAAGCTAAATAATTTATTTAGATTCAAAATCATCTAAATCAGTGAATTTAAGTGAAAAACATCTAAATGTCAAGTCAAACATTATGAATTTTTAAAAATATTTTCCCAAAATGTAGAATATCCCTAAAAAATATCATAGCCTTTTCCATTCGAATAAATTTTACATCTTTCTCGTCTAATCATATAAAGCCACTTTTCCAATGCGTTCACATATATTTTATTTAATGCATTCGAAAAGAATAAAAACAAATATTTCGTCTTATTTGTCATTTTATCCAAAGATTCAAAATCGGCTTTGCTAAAGGGCTTTGCAATATTTTAAAATATAGAATGGGTTTTGCTTGGACACATTTTTATTGTTTTGAGGCATTCTGCAACTCAGGATTAAAGAAAATAATACGTAACAGAAAAATAAAATACACAAGAAATTCTACACACGAAAATCTATACCTTGAAAAAATGAAAAAAGACGTATATACTTGCAGTGGGAAAGTATATTTATTTCCAAATATCGGTAAAAGTATATATGAATCAGTATAAAAGTACATTTATTTCCCTATTTATATATCTATGTATGAATGTATCTATCTATTCATCTATCAGTCTAAGAGTATATATATATATATATATATATATATATATATATATATATATATATAACATTAAAAACCCAATACCATTTTAAAATCTAACATTATTCTAAATTCCCTTGGGCGTACGAGCTAACTTTCGTTTTCAAATCTAAGTCCTAAAAGGCCTCTAGTGGAAATTATTAAATGGCTTCCTTTTCCAAACATGCGTAGCGTCAGTCAAGATTTCATATAGGCTTTGCGCAGATTACATAAAACCACATGTGACTTATCGACAACAGCAAATCCCTAATCGCTATCCTGATCACATGACAAAGTTTATATAAACCGCCTGAACGGAAACCTGTACGCTTTTTTGATTTGTAAGTTGCCGAGAAGTTGTATTGTGTATCTTAAAAAATAAAGATGTAATTAAATTAACGTTGCGGTGTTTTATGTGTCCGAGGGTGAGATGAAAAGCGGGAAAGAAAATTAAACATATGTGATGCACGGCCGGGCGACAAGTCATCCATCTTTACCTCAAAAAGAAATACCACTCAGGCCTTCCTTCGTCGGCCCGCGCCCGTGCCATTACATATATATATCACTGTGCTTACACCTCGTAAGCTTTATCTAATTAAATAATCTAGAATGCAGTCACTAACAATATGCCTGTGGCAAGGAAAGACTATTTAAATCACATCTAAGAACTTTATTAAGATTAAATAAATACCCAGTCTGCCTAGCTAAATTACCCTTTCCCTCATCTCAGCTCCCGATACGCACGTCCAACCTCTCCGAAAAATAACCCATTATCTGACTCTGTTTGAAATTGCGTAGCGTTGAGCGTCGCATGACCATGATTCATACTCACATGCTTTCAGATGGGCCTGGAACTTTCTAGGAGTACGCGGTTGTTGATGTCACATCATCTGCTAGCCTATGAAGGCCTCTCTTAAACCGAGAGATTGAAAGCGTACTCCGGTGTTAATAAAGAGGGAATTTCTCATTGTAAATTACTGTCTAACGCTAATTTGCTTAATTTTAACTCAATTAAATCTAGTCAATTATAGTTTACGTTCCTAGCATTACACTTACTTACACACACACACACACACACACACACACATATATATATATATATATATATATATATATATATATATATATATATATATATATATACAGGGAGAGAGATAACCTCGTGCTCGAACTCAAATTCATCACCCCTGTCCTCCGGAAAACCATATTTTGCAAATGAACTTGACATGAATTTTCCCCCCAATGTCTTCCATGCTGAAGAAATTACATGACAAGCTTCGAGAACGTTTATCCATTTTTTCCTTCCTCCAGATTCTATACTAAGAAGAGATTTTTTCAAAAGTTGGTGTCTTTAGTTTACTTTAAACGATCGTATGATCCCTAGAATCCAAAGGTATAACTTTGCTTGCACAATTTATAGGGAAAAATTTCTTTCGCACATCTTGCAACTTTAAATGTAAAACATGGGATGTACACTGATCAACAAACAAAATAATATCACGTTTCTGTAAGCCCATTTTTCTGTCGAATTTGCGAAGAAAATTTTCAAGCATCAATCTTGTTATCCAAGATCTTGTTATCTTTTTGTATGAGTCATATTCAGTAGGGAAGGTCTTTATATTCTTGAAAGACGTTGGTTTTTGGATTATCCATCAACTAATGATGTTGTCTATTTACCCCTGTTTGAATTCGTGTAGAGATAAACAGTCAACCGCAGTTTGAATAGCTTCCCGCCATGTCTGTTTTCACCCTTTACTGCAAGAGTTTTATCAGGAAAAAGATTATAAAACAATCCTGTTTCGCTATTATTGACAATGTCTTTAATAGAATATTCTTCTATAAAAGGCGGCAATGTGTTCTCCTTCCATACTTGGATAGTCTCAGAATCGAATCCTGCAGACTCGCCACAAATACACTTGTAAGATAAATTATACCGCTTTTTACAGCGGTCTATCAAGCCGTTTGAAGCTGCGAATCCTTGAATTCCCAGTTCCTATTTCTTGCTCTTTCAAAACGGGGACATTTATAGGAATGTTTGTTGCACGAACTTTGTTGAAAATGTGAAAAAAATTATTCCGATTCCTCAAACGGTGACGATTTCATGTTTTGTTTTTGTTGCTTTTTTAGCTAGTTTTCCCATTTTTTTTCCAAATTTTGTTCCATTAAATCAACTTGATTTAAAATTGTTTGCAAAGTTGAATATGGAATCCCAGTCAAATTAGCAAAATCAGCTTTACTTCAATTGAAATTTTCGACTTTCCTAGTGTTTTTCCCTATTTCCAACAAAGAAAATTGCTTTCTCTTTTGACGCCATATTTTTACTGTATAAATCTCACAACAATTCTCTAATGAATATGTCAGCTCTGTTCTACTACAGAAAGCACATCCAATCAGATAAAAAGGTATTGGTCAGAGGAATTCTACGAATATACCCTTTGTCTTGTGGTAGTCTTCCTGCTTTTTACAAGGAGATTTCGAATATTGTACCTGCAATTGATATGATAGGACAAACGGAGGGGAGATTCCGAGTATTGCACTTATCGATGAAAAAAAGTTTTTTCCATCACTCTTTCTAACTATTTTAGGAAAATTTCATAGAGATTTTCCCCTCTGAGAAAAATGTTAAATGCGAGAAATATTACAAAATGATAACGTTAAATCGGGTATTTTTTAACATTAGAAGTATAGCAAATTAATTGGGGCTAATGAAAAATGACGTTAAGAGCGGGAAATCATGAAATAAATGTTACGTTAAATCGAGGCTTCACTGTATATATACACTGCTGGCCATTGTAAACGCAACACCCTGAAGGAAACATGCAAATAACATGAAATTTGCAACATGCATTAGCGGAGGTGAGATATGCAAATGATTAGAATTTCAGCGCAGACGCACAGCACGCGCGCCTGTGGCGCCACTTCAAAGCGCTATTTAAGGCTTGGAGATTTCGACGATTTTAAGTTCGGCAATTATGTTTTTCTTGTGGTTTTTTCAAAAAAAACGATCAATTATGCCTCGTTGAAAACATCGATCATCTTTTGATCAAGTATCCGAGTTCGACAGAGGAAGGATAGTGGCCTACCGAGATTGTGGATTATCTTTCAGGGAAATCGGTAGTCGTGTTGGACGAAACCAAACAACTGTAATGCGGATATGTGATCGTTGGATGCATGAGGGTACGACGGACCGGCGTGTTCGATCGCATCCACCTCAGCACACCACTTCACGTGATGACAGGCAAATTGTGCGCATGGCAGTGACGGTTCCCTCAGTCACATCACGAACCATAGCACAGCACATGCAGTCTGTAACGCATCATCCAGTGTCTGCGCATACGATTCGACGCCGTTTACAGCAGAGTGGTCTGTCCGCAAGACGTCCATTGCTTTGTCTACCCTTGACGCAGAACCACAGACGTATCCTCCACCAATGGTGCGATGACAGAAGAATGTGGACGGCAGAATGGAATAAAATTGTCTTTACTGACGAGTCACGCTTCTGTCTGCAATACCACGATGGTCGCATTCGAGTCTGCAGACACCGTGAAGAGAGGATGCTGAACAGCTGCGTTATGCACCGCCACACTGGTCCTGCACCGGGTATTATGGTATGGGGCGGTATTGGATATCACTCTCGCACACCTCTAGTATGCATTGCCGGTACTTTAAACAGCCAGCGCTACATCTCCGAGGTGTTGGAGCCTGTTGTCCTTCCTTACCTTCAGGGCTTGCCCACAGCCATATTTCAACAGGATAATGCATGACCACACGTGGCACGCATTGTCCAACGGTTCTTCGTCAATCGCCAGATTGAATTGCTTCCCTGGCCGCCTCGCTCTCCGGATATTTCGCCGATAGAAAACATGTAGTCCATGGTTGCTCTACGATTGACCCAGATTCCATCCCCAGATGCCACAGCAGATCAACTTTGGCAACGTGTGGAAGCTGCTTGGTCTGCTGTACCCCAAGAACTCATCCAAAGTCTCTTTGAATCAATGCCGAGGCGTGTGGCAGCGGTGATCTCCAACAATGGCGGCTACTCTGGCTACTGATTTTGGCAGGAACCACGCTTCACAGAAGTTTATAAATTTAATCATTTGATACTTGGTCAACATGTTATCTACAAAATAAATTTTGTTGTGATATCTCTTGTCTTTCTTGGTGTTGCAATTTGGGTGGCCAGCAGTGTATATATATATATATATACACTGAAGTGCCACTGAATTAGGGATACCTACCTAGTAACGAGTTGGACCTCCTCTGGCCTTGATAACGGCTGCCACACGACGAGGCATAGATTCAACAAGTTTCTGGAAACGTTCCACGGGAATGGCTTGCCAAATATTGGCTAAAGCTGTCCATAATTCAGTATTGGTCATTCAGTATTCAGTAAGGTTGTTTGGTGATGTGTGATGGCCTTTCACGCCTTGTTCCAAAACATCCCAACGATGTTCAATAGGATTTAAGTCTGGGCTTCTAGGTGGCCAATTCATGACAGAGAAGTCAGAGGAATTATCATCCAACCAGCCAGTAGCCAACCGGGACTTGTAAGAGGTACAGTTGTCTTGCTGGAAAACTCCATTACCGTGTGGATAACAGAACAGCATAAACGGATGGAGGTGATCACCCAGCAACTCTACGTACCGAATTGCATTAAGGGAGGTTGGTACACGTACTAAAGATCCCAAACTGTGCCACGAAAAAACACCCCAGACCATGATTGAGCCACCATGTCCTGGTACTATTCCAGCCAGGCATGCAGGATCCATGGCTTCATGAGCCTGACGCCATATTCTCAGAGTCCCGTCGGCGTTAAGTAGTCGGAATCGAGACTCATCACTCCATGCTTCCAGTCCTCTGCACTCCAGTCTCTGTGCTCTCTTGCCCAGGCAAGACCTGCAGCCCGATGGCGAGTATAGAGCAATGGTACTCTCGTAGGTCGACGGCATCCGAAACCCATACGGTGAAGCGAGCGTTGCACAGTCCGTTCACTGACTGTATGACTGGCACCGTCATTAAACTGGGTGGTAATTTGAGCTAATGTTTGGCTTCGCTGGTTACGTACAATACGCCTGAGCCGTCTCTCACCACGCACTGTTAAGGCTAATTGTCCTTTGCAGTTTTCCCGATTGCTAGTTTTTTTTTCCACCATCCATGTATTCTTGGTATACTCTTGACACTGTCGACCTTGAAAATCCTAGCTGTCTAACGATTTCGGAAATTGAATGGCCCATGCTTCGCGCATCTACGATTTGTCCGCGATCGAAGTCGTCTAAATCAGGCAGTTTACCCATACTGGCAATTCCAACAACTAATTCAGAACGACCACAGTACGCGCTATATATGTAGTTAGCACAGCGCCCTCACTTGCGCATACATGATGCGCAGCGCTACACAATTTGCATAGGCTTTGCTATCCCTAATTCAGTGGCACTTCAGTGTATATATATATATATGTGTGTGTGTGTGTGTGTGTATGCAATAGTTATTTCTGCACATCAGTATATTTCGACATCAGTAGAAGTGATTCCTATTTGTAATTTTTTTCATGTATTGAATAAAAAAATATCAGCTTTTCGTAAACAAAAAAAAAATGCAAAACTCGAATTCATCTAGAAAACTGCATCCAAAAACATGGAAAAACTTTTATGAGCAGCATTATAGTTTTATTAAATAATGATATATTGAGATTAAAATAAAAAAATAATGGTATATTTGATGACATTCTCTAAGGGAATCCATAATAATATAAAATAAAGATTTGGGTAATGTAGTTCAAGCTCGTTAAATTTCAGCGTCGAGGCAGCCTAAAAGAATATCAGGAAAAGCTGAAAATATCATTCTAAGTACCACACGATTATACAGGGTGTCCATAATTAAAGTCCCACTTTCAAAAGGCTGCAAAAAAAGAACCACTGGTCAGAATGACTTCAAATTTGAACTGAATATACTGGAAGAAGTCGTTTCCCCCTTCTTCCAGTATATTCAGATCAAATTTGAAGTCGACTTCTTCCAGTATATTCAGTTCAAATTTGAAGTCATTCTGTCCAGTGGTTCTTTTTTTCCAGCCTTTTGAAAGTGGGACTTTATTCATGGACACCCTGTATATGTCAGGCCTTTGCATCTTGGGATATTTTGAACACGGTGTCACACCTTTTAAAAAATTAGGAAATTTGAACGAACTGCAGGAATTTTGTTCAAACCAGATGAAATTATTATTCGTTTTCAATTTAAGGTATCCTACTGCGTTCGGGGCCTTAATTTTAATTTATATAAAACTTTACTTTTCAAAGTTTCCGTCACATATTTCGAGGAAATATAACACCAAAACAGTAAAATGACGAAAAAAAACGGATCATAACTTTGCAAACTTTTAAAAAATTGAAGAACATGTTCAAAATTGAGTAAATTTTCACATAAATGTTTCTAGCTCTGTATGAGATATCAAATATGTATATAACATTAATTTCTTTTTATCATATGTACGTAAAGTCCTTGTGAGTCTAATGAACTAAAACTAATAGATATTTAAAATCTAAAAAACTACAAGTGATCATACGCAATTACATGTATAATTTCAATAATTTCTCAGGTGATTTTTTTATAAGTACAGCTTTAAATCAACAAATATCAAGAGCCGTATATGAAGGCCTTGTTTGAATATTTGAATATTGGTCCAAATCCATTCTTTTTATTTTGAGATACAGAGCCTTAAAGTCCAATGAGCGCTGAGAAATGACTGCTGATGTCTGATTTGTGATGTTCTCTGATGACAGCAGAAATAAGCTGGAGGTGTACCAGTTTAAAAATAAGATAGAAATGACTTGTATGAACATAAAAGTGATGCTAACTCCATTTTTAAAAAAAATTGGAGTTGGACCTCTATTCAAATAAGTCCTTCATATGTAGTTCATGACATTCTTAGTTAAGGTGACGGCCTACGTTGAAAATGTCATTTTTCGACTATTATGGTCAATTTTATTTTTTGCAAGAATCGTGTAATTCAATCTGTTCTCTTTTCAAAGCCCTTTGATTTTCATTCTACATCAATTAGAGTCAGAGTTATAGCTATTTTAAAAAACATCGTCTGCTACAAAATTGAAGTGACAAACAATTTTATATATGTTTTTCTCAGAATTATGTTTTCTAGCACAAATGTCTACCGTTACATGATATCTCTCATAATAATGCATATAATTTGATAAAATTTTCAGGAAATGTTTTAGATGCTATTGTTAATGAAATGACGCACAATAATTGATGTATAATAAATAGTTTTTCATTTGGGGTTGTTTTTATAAGGAAAGGAATGGCGAATCGGGGAAATCTTTCATACTGGAACATAAAATTGTCTGTATTATTTTTGCATTTTAAAATTTCTCTTAGACTGTAGGTCATTTTGAAGTTAACTGTCATATGTATCATGTGTGACAAGGAAATTAAAATAGTAACATTAGACTTTTGTGCAGAGGGATAGGTGTTTCAGCTAAATTTCTTTAAAAATTACTTCAAATTGACCAATTTATAAAAAAGTATAGTATTTTCAGATAAGTTTTTGTTCATTTTTTTAATTTTTAAGTGCTATTTTGCCATAAAAGACCAAAAAATCCTTAAAATATTGATTTAAAAAAAATTGGCTTCGAACGTAGGCAGTCACCTTAATTTCTCTAAAGTGGTCATCCTTACTGACTCTAGGACAGCTCTTCAAGCTATACGCTCTTGCGTTGTCCTCAAGTCATCTGAAGTATATAGGTGCCAATTACTATTGGACGAACTCCGCAATAACGGTAGGGAGATTGCCCTGCAGTGGGTACTAGGCCACTGCGGCACTGGGGGCAACGAACTGGCCGACGCCCTGTCTATAAAAGGGTGCTTCTGTACTACAAACAATAATGACGTGTCTTACAATTCGCTAAAGTTGCTTGTAAGAGAGACTTTTAGGAACTTCCTCACACAAGAACTGCTGGCGAGGAGTTCTAATAAGATATGTTGTAGCAAAATTGCTGATGTCCAAAGCAGAAAGCAGTAGCCATGTTTCGACTAGTGACGACCATGATTGCCTATTAAAACACCTCTGTCATATAAATATCGTTTCATAACCCTTTTGCAAGATATGTAATCGACGAGGGTACATGAACTTTACCCATATTCTGTCTTGCCCCGCTCTACCGTATGGGAGAGATATTGATAGGTTGAGGACTTTTGGGTTCACGGACGTTTTAGGTCTCTTTTGTTTCTTCATTCTTGTTTTTTATTGTCTTGTAACCAGCCATTGGAAAAAGAAAAATCAATATATTTAAGTTGTTAAGTCGACTTTTTGGGCAGTCCGTTAGAGAAAACTACTGCATCAATTCACTTCATTTTGATCTTAAATGAAAGATTTTAATCTGTAGATTTGTCAAATTTTGTTTTTGTAACCGCAATTTCTATTATTAGCGATAATTTACAATTAAAAATTGATTTCTGCGCATGCTCAGCGACATGTTTGAATCTGGCTTTAGAAACTCAGTGTTTCTGCGCTAGCTCAGTGACATGTTTTAATGATAAACACGTTTATTCCGAGGAGTCTCTCTAGATCTCTCTCTGCAATTTTTAATTTTATTATAATCATGTTTGTGAAACATAAGATTAAAACTGATGGAAATTCTTTATTCACTGCTGTTTAATTAGCGATAATTTACAATTAAAAAAATTGCTTTCTGCGCATGCTCAGTGACATTTTTAAATCTGGCTTTAGATACTCACTACGCACGAGGCCGCTTAAACAAATTAATTTGTTATCTGTGCATTATTATTATTTCCAACATTTAGCAATGATGTGTTGAGTATAATTTGTCTATTAGTATATTTATTTACTATTTAGTAGTCATGTTTTGACGGGTACCAACTAGTTATGAATAACGTACCAAAACAATTTCATAGCCTTATGAATAACGTACCAAAACAATTTCATAGCCTTATGAATAACGTACCAAAACAATTTCATAGCCTTATGAATAACGTACCAAAACAATTTCATAGCCTTATGAATAACGTACCAAAACAATTTCATAGCCATATCAGAAAAATGACTTCTTCAGAAAACACTATTAGCTTTCATTTAAGTTAAAATTGACAGCTGCTGCCCTTCTTTTAAAAGCACTAATTTTATTTCTAATGACCACATAGAAAAAGTAAAAGCAAAATTAGAAACGCAAATTCAGATTCTTTAATGAACTGTAATAAAAAAAATCGAAATTTTCCTCAAAATCGACGTTTTAAACGTAGTCGGATACTTTAAGTGTTTACATGTCAGTACGTTACATTAAAATTTGTAGATAAAAGGGAAGATGATAATAATTTTATAATCCTTCAAAGAAGAAAAATTCAGTTTTAAGTTTGTCTGTTTGCCGAAATACATATTACATGAATCAAAATACACAAAATTTCCAAACAATGTCATATTTCGAAAGAGGACTTAAAACTATAAATAGAAGGTATAAAGAAAAATATTTCGATAACAAAAGCACAGAAGAAAGTGAAATTCTTGAATTTAGCTTTGTAATGGAAATTCCTTTTTAGAATATTATTTATTTTATTCTATATGAATCAAGATAAGTCATATTGCAGGCAATACAAAAAAACGGAAAAATGAAGAACAGTTATTCAAATGTTTCAAGTTAAAATATATAGATAAAAAGGAGAGAATAAATGGAAGTTATGCAATTTTATCCATAAAAGTAATATTATTTATAGACTTTTCGAGAAACGTTCATGATAGGACTCAAAATAGCTTATAGTAGCTGAAAACCCGCACTTCGCTACTGAGTACATTCAAATTAAATAGAACGGTCAATGTATGCAATTAATGCCAAATATATATATATATATATATATATAATAAATACGACGGTTAATGTATACAATTGATGTAAATATATATATATATATATATATTTATAAAAAAAATCGTAAGGGATATTTTTATACAGAAAATAATGTAGTAGGAAATATTCAAATTAAATGTAATAGGACATACTAAAGAATATAGTACAGTTTGAGGAACATATCTTTTATTGTAATTTAATATATTTTTGGATAATGTCCAATCGTCTGCCGCATTAGTAAGAAAATAAATATTTTTTTGTCTATTTAGTTGTTATGCACGTGATGATAAATTTATTTAAAGTACCAGAAAAAGAAATCACGGGATCAGCATTTAATAAATTAAATTTTAAAAATTAATGTTTAAAATTTCACCAAAAATCAGAAAATGGAGGTAAAGATTCGAAAAAGATCTCATTTTAAAGGAATTTTATGATCTTTCTAGTTTATAGACTTATATCTTTCTAGCTTATCTAGTTTTCGACTTAGCCTGGTGCCACCTCAATTTTGACCTACCACCCCCAGGGGGGACATCTGCGGGGATCGTACTTTCAACCTTCAACTGACCTCAAAGAACGACTGTGCGGTCTACGGATGTAACGTGCCTATATCCGCCAAGACATGAAAGTATTTAATGGAGTTTGTCGGGATCTGATCTGATCAACCTCAGTACCCGAGGCCGACGTTCTACCACTAGGCTACCTTTGGCCCTATATTGCAGTTAATATCATAGCTTCACAGAGGATAGAAGAGTATGATTCAAATTCTAAACTTTCTCACGAAACAAGATTTTTTTTTCCATTTCCGCATCTTATGCATCACTCTAAACAAGCTGCTGTAGATTATTTCACGTCAAATTTCTGCACACACAACTAAAAACATATATTTGGTTATTATGATATCTCTAAAAAAAAGTTTTTGATCATCCGTTCTGGCATCCTGTTTCAAAGATGTTTATCTTGGTGTACAGCCTTGCCATCATCCATCTAATGTCAAAAGCCTTCGCGAGAGAATCTAGACACCTCTAAGAACAGGTTTTTGGCTCACATACAAGACGAATGTTTGGCTTGACAGTCGCTGGTGTTTCTTGAAATGTAAAAACTTTCTGACTCATCTGGCGCGAATTTCAATTTTCACTTTCTTTTCCTGCGATAAACAATATGATTGTCATTTTAGCAATCATCTCTATTTTGGGGGAGGTTTTATTGGCTAGATAGATCACACTTAAGTTAAAAAATTCAAATTTAAAGGGGGTTAAACACCTATCAAGGTCTGTAAGCTCTGTATTTGTTGAACCATAAGACCTAGGAATTTGAAATTCTGTCTTTTGGTATCTATGATGCCAAGTGCTCATCAAGAAACAATTTTTTAATATAGATTCAACTTTTCAGGGTGTTAAAATAGGGGTGGAGATTTGTCCCCCCCCCTCCAATAAGAAAATCTAAAACCCATATTTAATGCTATATCACAGCCGTTAAGTTATAGGGAGACTGGACTATGAGGAACTCCTATGAGGAATTTTCAACTCTTTACAGCTAAAGTTAATTTAAATTAAGTTAACTAAATTACATTATTTATGGAAGTGATAAATTTCGGGTATTCAGATAGTAAAAAATAAATCAAAGCTAAGTATTTTTTAAGTAACACTATTGAATTCTGTGCGTCATTTCTGCCACCTACTTACAGAAGGTGGACAGCCAAAAATTCTTTCCCTGATTAATATTGCAGGTCTTATGAAATAAATTGTTAAAGATGGACATACATTGTTCCCATGATGTTCAGCCATACTTGATTTTGTTAAGGGGTTTTGTTCGTATTGGTGTTTTCCTTAGGAAAAATATATACACTCATGGACAAAAAAGTTAGCGCACCAAGGAGTCGTCAAAATGAAACGAAATTTTACATACGTAACGACTACTTTGATGAAGTAAATGATAAGAAAATCAAAGAAATTTATTTCAGAGAAAAAGGCAAAAGAACGGAGGAGTTAATACTCCGTTGGACCCCCTCTAGCGCGAATGCACGATGCTATACAATCGGGCATTGAGTCATACAAGTTCTGTATGATCTCTTGAGACATTTCGTTCCATATTTGCTGTAACCTTGCCTCTAGTTCGTTCAAACTCGTGGGATGCCCAACTCGTCGTCCCAAATGATCCCAGATATGCTCGATTGGAGACAAATCTGGGGATCGGGCAGGCCAAGGAAGTGTAGTAACAGTGCGGAGACAGTCTTGTGACACCCTTGCCGTATGAGGCCGAGCATTGTCTTGTTGAAAAAGGGTCCTGGGAGCCGTTGCATGAATGGCAACACATGTGGTTGCAGGATTTCATGAACATACCGCTGGGCTGTCATCGTGCCACGGAACAATACTAGGGGTGACCGTGTATTGTAGGGAATGGCACCCCATACCATCACACCAGCTGTGGGAGCGATGTGTCGCTGTACAGCAAAGGCAGGATTGAAGCGTTCACCACGGGCTCTCCACACACGAACACGATTGTCATCACTGCCGAGATTGAATCTGGATTCGTAGCTAAAGACGACCTGGTTCCATTCCGCTGCAGTCCAGTTTCCTCGTGCGCAGCAAAACTCCAAACGTAGGCGTCGATGGGTGGGCGTCAAGGGCAGCACACGTAATGGGCCCCGCGATACCAACTGTCCTTCAGCCAGGCGCCTTCGTATGGTTCGAGAAGACACAGAGGCCCCTAGTGAAGGTGCTACCTGTGCCTGGATGGCGGTCTATGAAGCAGTTGGCTGCACGCGTGCATTTCTTACGATGTGGCGGTCTTCTCGACGACTGGTCTGTCGAGGGCGTCCTGAGCCTGGTCTTCGTGTACATGACATCTCTCGGGTCCACTGGTCCCAACACCTCCTCACAACACAATCAGAGCGGCCTAATTGACGAGCTACTCGCCTAGCTGACCACCCAGCTTCCATCATCCCAACGATTCTCCCCCTCTCAAACTGCGACAACTGCTTATATTGTCTTCGAACACGGCGTAATGGCATGTCTATCTCAGCTCTTCCTTTGTAAATGATTCAGCACACTCAAACAAGCTTTGGTTACCTGTTTTATACTCCACAGAGTACGATGTTCAACGCCCTCTTCCGGCTATACTTAATGCGCAATCGCGCTGCATTTCTAATCATTTGCATATCTTTCCCGACGTGTACCTTCATTGCAAGTTTCGTTACGATCCCGCAATTATTTCTTGGTGCGCTAATTTTTTTGTCCATGAGTGTAAAAGCATTATTGTGATCAGATTGGAACTGTATTGATGCATAAGTGTATATAGGAAATGTATACTGGGACTTAATGTAAATACTGATAGTGTTTGGTAAAGTGCAAGGATGAAAAGAATGTAAAAGCAAATGGTCTTAAGGGGACGAGGGTCCTTCAATATCGTTTTTTTAAATGTTCAATATTTTACTCCGTATACGAAATGAGAATAGAATTTCATTTTTTTCTACTACACAAACATTCACAAATAAGTATTTTGTAGCTGAACAAGACCTGTTTTTCAAAAAATTCTTCAAAAATGCCAGAATTTTTCAAAATGCTCCATGCGCATTAATTATCATCTGATTTCTTCCAAATATCACAAGATTTTAATGGAAGAGTTTTCCATAAACCTGCGCATAATTCTATGAAACCACACTATTTTTATGCCATGAAATAAAGCAAAAACATTCAAAAACAACATGCAGATAAAAAGAATAATTATTTATGGCTTTAGATTCAAACAAACGAAAACAATCAGTGCACGGTTATATTTATATATATACGATAACATTATATTAAGAAATTAATTTAAGGTTTTTAAATCATTTGGAATGCACATGGAGCATTTTCAAAAATTCTAGGATATTTGAAAAAAATTTTAACAGGAATTTTTCTGTCAAAAAATCCTTGTGTTGAATTTTAAGGATCTTCAATCTAGTGAAAAAGAATACAAATTATTATCATTTTGTATATGGAGTTAAAAATTGAGAATTAAAAAATTCGAGATTGAAGGTCCCTTGTATCCTTAACTTGTCTGCATTTGTGAATATTTATATCTACCCCACCTCCGTTTGATTGACCTTCAGACCCGACGTTCCCCCTCTCCCTCCCCTGACCCTAGGCCTGAAGCATACCTACATATATTTTGAAAAATTAAAACGTGTAGAAAGATCAAAATGGGATAGTTGAAAATGGCCAAAGCGCATGCGCTAGCGACAAGTTTATGAGTTCTGTGCATTAGCGGCCCATACAACCAAAGACTAGGATTCTATAGCACGATTCATGAAAGATGCCCCGAAAATTCTGTCATAACTCTCGATAGGAATAAGCAATCAGGCCGAAACAACGTACAGTGTGCTCCTCGGAATATCACACATCCCATCGCATGGTTCTTGGACGATATGTGGTTCCATTTATCGGGTTATGATAACTTGCATACCGTCAGTTTAAGGGGACTCACTACCCTTAAGGGAACAAGGGACTTTGAAACTCGTTCTTTTTTAATTTTCAATATTTTACTCTATATACACCGTGAGTATAATAAATATTCTTTACTATACATTGAAGATACTTAGAATTCACAAATAAGTATTTTATGGAGGAATAGGACCTATTAATAAATATTCTTTACTATACATTGAAGATACTTAGAATTCACAAATAAGTATTTTATGGAGGAATAGGACCTATTTATAAAAAAATTCTTCAAAAATGCTAGAATTTTTCAAAAAGCTCCATGCGTATTCTTTTTCTTGTGATATCTTCCAAATTTCTCAGAATTGTTAATTGACGTGTTTGTCACAAAACTGTGCATAATTTTTTGAAATGAAAAATATTTTTCAAATTTATAGACCATAAAATAAAGCAAAAACATAAAAAAATAACAGGCAAAAGAGAAAAAAATTATTTAAGACTTCAGATTCATACAAAAAAAAGGCATCTTTATATTTATATACATATGGTAAACTTATAACAAAAAATTTAAGGATTTTAATTAATACAGAACGCGCATAGAGCATTTTGAAAAAGTTAGCATTTTTGAAAGTTTTTTTGAAAAACAGTCATTATTCCGTCAAAAATTCCTTATTTTGAATTTTAAGAGTTTTCAATGTAGTAAAATAGAAAATTAATTTTTCTCATTTTGTATATAGAGTTAAAATTTATGAATTAAAAAATTCGAATTTGAAGGTCCCTTGTCCCCTTAAATCTTTAAAACATTCGATTTTTTGAAAAAAAATATATGTTAAAGCCTGATCATTTCTGAACAAAATAAAGCAAATACCGCATGAAAATATTCAACTTAGTTTCGAAGATATTGATATTCTAAATATTTAATTACTGATCAAGTTTATGGTAAAAAAAAAAAATAAACTCATATTTTTCTCAAAATGTAATTTTGCATCATTCTGCAACTGATATCTCAAAAACTATGAAACATAATTCCATGAAATTTTTATCACTGCATAATCATGTTATCTTATTGCGTCTGAGCTAGAGTTATTATCATATACATAAAATTCGGAAAAATTGGGAGTAAATTGAACTAGTTACAAAGAGTCAAAAAGTATGAAAATATGTCTTATTTCCTCGACTTAAGGGGTCGTGAGTCCCCTTAAATTCCGCTGAAAATCCCCTTGACCCTCACCAAATATGCGAGCAATGTGTCGGTTGCGCATCATAGGCCACTTTTTTTATTTATTTTTTTTTTTTTTTTTGCACCACGGTGAACACCGATGTGTACCTGGACATTTTTGAACAGGAGTCCCAAACATCCCAAGTAAAATTAACTATCAAAAATACATACTTATTTCTTTACGGGAGTCACAATTTTAATAAAACAACGGCTATAAAAGTGTTATATCATTGTTCTGCATTTTCCTGCAACAGCAACACGTAACGCAATTACATCTACGCCAAGGTATGTATCATAATTTTTCACTCAGATTGCTTCATACTATCGAGAATTTTTACAGAATATTCGGGGAATCACCCTGTAGTAAAGCCGATTTTGAAAGAAGCGTACGTTAAGGCTGCTATCTCTCTATTCTAAAAAAAACTAACTGCCGCTGCCGCCGCCGCCGCCGCCGCTGTCAAAAGCTTGTCACGCTATCTCCTCCGAAACCGCAGGGGGTATGGGGTCGAGACCGATACCAATCGATGGAGAATAATGTGGGGAAGAAAGTAAGACATGTCTCATATTCGTCGGACTTTAAGTTTTTTTTTATTTTATGTTTTGTGGGAAAATATTGACTTTTTCATGTTCAGATTACGATAACTCGCCAAAAAAGGATCGTAGAATTTTTTTTTTTTACAATCTAAGACTACAGACATTTCTCCTTCAAACAAGACCTCATTTGTTTAAAAATAATTTAAAACAGACTGATATTTTTATTAAAATTGAAAACCCACTTTTTGGAAAAATTTATGCGTTTCGAGATATATAAATTCGATGCTCTCAGACTTATGTTACAAAGAAAATATTTATATCAACTGGAAGATGAAAGCTTTCTCATTCATATAAACTTCATTTCAAGTCTCTATCTTAAAATTTCGATTTTTAATTGAATTTTAAAGAAATACTTCAAAAAAATCTTCTCATTCGCTTGCTTTGCAGAAGGATTGAAAGAAGATCCAATTTTTCACCCATCTTCATCCGGGCTTATACCCCCCATCTACCCGGGATTCATCCATTTCGCCGGGAGGGGGGGGAAGCTTCAACTGTAAACAAATGAATGACTCAATCGCTGTAAACAAGTATTGAGTCATTCATTCACTTGATTCACCAGAGGAGCGAGCGTAGCGAGCCTAGGGGCGAAGCCCCTAGTGTACTAAGAAAAAAAATCGTATTTTCCTTTTCCTCTTCTTGCAGGCTCTTGTGGTGGAAGGAGTCCAGTTGATTGTTCGAAAATTCCACCCCCCTTAGGATTGACATTTTGAGGGATTGTAATGACTCTCTCTCTATAGGGGGGGGGGTTAAGCGCTGCCCCCAAATTTTTTATTTAAAATATATTTTGTCAACTATTTACAGGTATATAAAGGCTGATAATCAAATAAATTTGGTATTCTCAGATAGCGTGAACTTTTCTGCAAAGCGCTACAGGATTCATTTTATAAATTTCGTCCACCGAAGGAATTTATGAGCGTTTAAATCACACCATACCAGATTTTTCCCCCAATAATTTAAATTTTAAAATATTAATTGCATTTTAAAAAAAAAACGAAAAATGTACACGAATGTAAAATTTCTTTCTCTATGAAGGATTACTATAAAAAAAATCTTTGAACCAAGTCAGCAATCCGTGGACAAATTTTTTCCATAGGTTAACATTGAGGTGAGCGAATCCAATGGGGTTAGTACATAGCAGCCTTAACAGTAAAGAACAGGGTGGCTTTAATGTATTTACATCACAGTATCATTGCCATCACAAAATAATAAATGAAAAAAGAAAAAAAAATCGATAACTCATATATACCTAATCGCTGAAGTAAATTTTCGTTTTCACAAGTCTTGTACATATTTTTGCTAACCTTTCACCCCCCCTCCCCTGAATATCACTTCCAATTCTCCGGGTTGGGGGATCCACCAAGTTGAGAAATACTGTTCTATAGCGAGTAACTGAAGGACGATGAAACAGCAAACTAACATCTGGAACCTTTTATATACAATAGTTCCAACAGAAACTTACTCTACAAAAAAAAAAAACACATGTTCTTACGGACAACTCACTTTTATGTCTCTGCGTGACTTCTTCCTCAGATTCAACATGCCCTGCTGACGATATAACTACCGTTCCGTGCTATTATTAACAGTTGGAGACTTTTGTCGTTTGCTTGAGTTTCGAGACTATTTGATGGGTGACTTTCAACAAGTATTTCGTTCCAAATATCGATTGCTTTTTACACTTGAATGTTTCTAGAATGTAATACGAATAAATCCTATAGTCCCAATATCGTTATTTCTTCTTTTTCATATGAATTCATTTATTCGTTCATCTGTATTTCCAAACATGGTTGATCCATATCCAACTGCCGCGAGAAAATTACACGCATCCGTACATTAAATAACGTGCTAATTTTGAGTTAAAAAATGACTTTCGATACAAGACTGTAAGGACAATTACTTTATTTTACAGATATTTGCTTTACATAATATGGAAATTTTGAGTTTAAAAAATAATTTTCGATACATGGGTGTAAGGACAATTACTTTGCTTTACAGATATTTGTTGGCATAGCAAATGAATTTTGAGTTAAAAAATAGTTTTCAATGACTGTAAGGACAATTACTTTGCTTTACAGATATTTGTTTTACATAACAAGTGAATTTTAAATGAAAAAAGGATTTTCGATACATGACTGTAAGGACAATTACTTTGCTTTACAGATATTTGTTTCACATAACATGGGAATTTTGAGTGAAAAGAGGATTTTCGATGCAAGACTGTAAAGAAAATTACCTTGTTTTACAGATATTTGCTTTGTACAGATCCATCCTCTAAATTGTGATACATTTTCCCCTGCTTTCCTATGAGTTGAAAAGCATACCGTTTTCATCTGCAATTACAATGTGCATTAGAACTTCTAAATATACGATCTTCCTCATGAGTTTGTCCATGTGATTAAAAGGTAACTTTAAATAAGATGAAAGTTTTGAATAAGAAAAGGATCTGTCATAGAACAGTGCGAGGACATTTCTTTTGCTTTAGATATAAATGATAAATGACTAGTTCCTAAGTTCTTACAAACATACCAAACACTACTATCTTTAAAATTCAAATATTGGACAATAACCCATTTTTAAAACTGATAACACAGTGAACTCTTCATAAAAAAAATATGTTATAATGCGAATATAATTTCTTTTTTATACAGAAGAGGATAAACGACATTCTTATATCTGTTTTTGTTGTTTATTCCACTTGACCCAGAACATCAGATCAAGTCCCGAAGGCAATGGGCGATGAAAGTCCTGCTTTGACTGGCACCACAATGGTTGGAGTCCTAATGGGTCAAAGGACCAGTTCCATAAATTTGAACAGAGTCCAGTGAAGAGACCAGAACACTTACCCCTACCTCTAGAGATAAATTTGAGAACTTGGGGAACATTGCATCCATAACAGATTTTACGTGCACCAGCCGCCATTAGTGTACACGGCGGTGTATTTGTCAGCGACGAACACCGAACCAGTGACTTTAAGATCACTAGCCCACAGCCATTCCAAACTGGGCCACTGCACTCACTCGTTTTAACCAATCATAGTTACTGTTAATGCTCTGCCACGAAATCTTTGTTAGAAAATTATAAAGATGTTCAAAACAAGTAAAGTGGCGCTTTGACTTACGGGTTTAATTCGCTCAGTGACGGAGCTCGTAACTCGAATTACTCGTATCCCAAATCGATTTTCCCCATTGAAATGAACTGAAATGCCATTAACCTTTAGCTTACAGGACCCATTTTTCCAATTCCCTCTTTAGAACGGGAAATTTCACACCCCCTTTATAAGACCGGCCATTAAGGAGGTTATATATACACTGCTGGCCACTGTAAATGCAACACCCTGAAGGAAACATGCAAATAACATGAAAATTACAACATGCATTAGCGGAGGTGAGATATGCAAATGATTAGAATTTCAGCGCAGACGCACATCAAGCGCGCCTGTGGCGCCACTTCAAAGCGCTATTTAAGGCTTGGAGATTTCGATGATTTCAAGTTCGGCAATTGAGTTTTTCTTGTGGTTTTTTCAAAAAAACGATCAATTATGCCTCGTCGAAAACAGCGATAATCTTTTGATCAAGTATCCGAGTTCGACAGAGGAAGGATAGTGGCCTACCGAGATTGTGGATTATCTTTCAGGGAAATCGGAAGCCGTGTTGGACGAAACCAAACAACTGTAATGGGGATATGTGATCGTTGGATGCAGGAGTGTACGACGGACCGGCGTGTTCGATCGCATCCACCTCAGCGCACCACTTCACGTGATGACAGGCAAATTGTGCGCATGGCAGTGACGGATCGCTCAGTCACATCACGAACCATAGCACAGCACATGCAGTCTGTAACGCATTATCCAGTGTCTGCGCGTACCAATCGACGCCGTTTACAGCAGAGTGGTCTGTCCGCAAGACGTCCATTGCTTTGTCTACCCTTGACGCAGAACCACAGACGTCTCCGCCGCCAATGGTGCGATGACAAAAGGATGTGGACGGCAGAATGGAATGAAATCATCTTTACTGACGAGTCACGCTTCTGTCTGCAACACCACGATGGTCGCAATCGAGTCTGGAGACACCGTGAATAGAGGATGCTGAACAGCTGCGTTATGCGCCGCCACACTGGTCCTGCTCTGGGTATTATGGTATGGGGCGGTATTGGATATCACTCTCGCACACCTTTAGTACGCATTGCCGGTACTTTAAACAACCAGCGCTACATCTCCGAGGTGTTGGAGTCAGTTGTCCTTCCTTACCTTCAGGGCTTGCCCACAGCCATATTTCGACAGGATAATGCGCGACCACACGTGGCACGCATTGTCCAACGGTTCTTTGTCAATCGCCAGATTGAATTGCTTCCCTGGCCGCCTCGCTCTCCGGATCTTTCGCCGATAGAAAACATGTGGTCCGTGATTGCGCTACGATTGACACAGATTCCATCCCCAGCTGCCACAGCAGATCAACTTTGGCAACGTGTGGAAGCTGCTTGGTCTGCTGTACCCCAAGAACTCATCCAAAGTCTCTTTGAATCAATGCCGAGGCGTGTCGCAGCGGTGATCTCCAACAATGGCGGCTACTCTGGCTACTGATTTTGGCAGGAACCACACTTCACAGAAGTCTATAAATTTAATCATTTCATACTTGGTCAACATGTTATCTACAAAATAAATTTTGTTGTGATATCTCTTGTCTTTCTTGGTGTTGCAATTTGGGTGGCCAGCAGTATATATATATATATATATATATATATATATATATATATACATATATAAATTCTTGGTCCCGTATTCTTGGATCACATGCTATCCCACCCCGTAAGGGAAAGGTTAATCCCCCCCCTCAAAAAAAAAAACGCCGAATTTTTTGTTACACCAAATATTTTGTTGGGGGGGGTGGTCAACCTTTTCCTTACGGGGAGGGATATATATATATATATATAAAACAGTTCCGTAACTGACTAACTGACTGACATACAACGCACAGACCAAACCGCTGGACCTAAAGGGCTGAAATTTTGCATAGCGATTCTTCTTATAGCACTAAGAAAGATTTTTAAAAAATTCTTCTTAGATTTTTTTAAAATTAAATTTTTAAGCTGTTTTTTTTCCTTTTTTTACGTTTGCATTTAAAATAATACTTTGAGGGTTATAAAATTTATATCACGAGAAAGATCATAAAAATTCCTTTAAGATGAAATTTTTTTCGAATCTTTACCTCCATTTCCTATTTTTTGGATTTTAAAGATTTTAAAGATTAAATTTTAGAATTTAATTTATTAAATGCTGATCACGTGATTTCTTTCTCCGGTACTTTAAATAAATTTATCGTCACGTGCATAACAACTAAATAGTCAAAAAATATTTTTTTCCTTGCTAATGCAGCAGACGATTGGACATTATCCAAAAAATATTAAATTACAGTAAAAGAAATGTTCTATAAACTGTACTATATTAACTGTACTATATTCTTTAGTATTCTTTATATTAGATTTAATTTGAATATTTTCTTCTACATTATTTTGTCTATAAAATTATCCTTTACGATTTTCTTATATATATATTACAACAATTGTATACATTGATCGTCGTATTTATCATATAATATATATTTGGCATTAATTGCATACATTGACCGTTGTATTTAATCTGAATGTACTCCGTAGTGAAGTACGGGATTTCAGCTAGTATATATATATATATATATATATATATATATATATATATATATATATATATATATATATATATATATATATATATATATATATATATATATATAATAGCCGTTCTTATAAAGGAGGTGGGAAATTTTCCGTTCTAAAGCGGGAATTGGAAAAATGGGCCCCATAAGCTAAAGGTTAATGGCTTTTCAGTTAATTTCAATGGGGAAAATCGATTTGAGATACGAACACTTCTAGTTACTAGCTCTGTCACTGAACGAATTAAACCCGCTAGTCAAGGCGCCACTTTACTTGTTCTGAAATAAGAAAAATGTATTTTTAAATAACATATTACAAAAAACACAATACAATAGACTGTACTGCAATAAACTGGTTTTATTGAGTATAATGTACAACATTTACAGTGTTGATCAAACTACTTGAAAATGCTGACGGAGGTAGAGGGGAAAGGATGAACTGAATAATTGAATCTTATTCGCTGATTTTTGCCCTTTTAGCCACGCTTTACTCACTTTCCTCTGCAGGGGTTTTAGATAAAAACTTATCCAATGAGGTATGTTACATTCCCTCTTCCAGAATCTTTTTGAAATGAGAGTATGTGCGGTGGTCGACTCAAGTGTGGGCAGGGCAAGCTGCCTCGTGGGATATTTGTTGAGAGTTAATCTCTCGGTTTAAGACTGGAAAGTAGTCTTAGAATAACACGTATAATAATTGTACATACTGATTGCAAGTATTATATGTTTCTCGTGTGTTCATTAGAGGAGAACGTTACATGGCGTCCGCTCCAAAAACTACCGGTATCTGAAGCTCGCTTGTAACCCGAATTTTAGCTCGCAACACAAGGTAAACCCCTACGTTCGGAGCCAATTTTTTTTAAACATTTTTGCAGGATTTTCTGGTCTTTTATGGTAAAATAGCACTTAAAAATTAATAATTACAGGATAAAAAAACTTTTTATATACCATGTTTTTAAATTTTCTGTTGAATAATATAAACTTGACAATTCTATGTATTAAGGGAACAAGGGTCCTTCAATCTCGTTCTTCTTTAATTTTCAATATTTTACTCTATATACACCATGAGTATAATAAGTATTCTTTTCTACTTCATTGAAGATGCTTGGAATCCACAAATAAGTAGTTTATGGAAGAATAAGACCTGTTTATCAAAAAATGCTTCAAAATTTCTAGAACTTTTCAAAAGGCTCCATGCGTATTCATTTTCCGCTGATATCTTCCAAATTTCTCAGAATTCTAAATTGAAGTGTTTGTCACAAAACTCTGCATAATTCTTTGAAATCACAAATATTTTTCAAATTTATAGACCATAAAATAAAGTAAAAATAAAGCAAAAACATAAAATAAAGTAAAAAAACATAAAAATAGCAGGCAGAACGGAAAAAAAATATTTTAAGACTTTTAGATTCATACAAAAAACATGCAAATTTATATTTATATACACGTTGTAAACGTATACTACAAAATTTAAGGATTTTAATTAATACAGAATGCGCATAGGGCATTTTGAAAAAGGTAGCATTTTTGAAAAAAACTTTTAAATCAGGCATCATTCTGAAAAAAATTCCTTATCTTGAATTTTAAGGGTTTTCAATGTAGTAAAAAAGAAAATTAATTATTCTCATTTTGTATATCGAGTTAAATATTGTAAATTGAAAATTTTGAATTTGATGGTCCCTTGTCCCCTTAATAAATACTTTTTAAAAACTTTTTTGATGAACTATCCCATCAACATGAAAGAAAATGAAGTCAATTAGAAGTTAACTTGCGTTTAACTTTTTCGTTCCCGTCCCGGCCAATAGATGGCTGCACCAGTCTACAAAACAAAATGAACTGAAAATAACTGAAAATGAATTTAATGCTGCTTAAAGATGGCTAAAAGTATTAAAATTATGCATTGTCATCGTGTTCTGAGCTATTCTAAAAGTTTCAAATGTCTAGCTAGTCGGGAAGTTAGTTAAAAATCGATTGCAAGATTTGTACGGAACAAACACACAAACACACAAACAAACAAGAAAGCGAGTTAATAAAAACATGGTAAAAAATGAACAAAAACTTACGTGTAAATATCATACTTTTTTTATAAATTGGTCAATTTGAAGTAATTTTTAATGAAATTTATCTAAAACGCCTATCACTCTGCACAAAATTCTAACGCTACTATTTTAATTTCCTTCTCACACATGATACATATGATAGTTATCTTCAAAATTACCTATAACCTAAGAGAAATTTTAAAATGCAAAATTAATACAGACAATTTTATGATCCAATATGAAAATTTTCCCCGGTTCGTCATTCCTTTCTTTATAAAAACAGCCCCAAATAAAAAACTATTTATTATACATCAATTATTGTACGTCATTTCATTGACAATAGTATCCAAAACATTTCCTGAAAATTTTATCAAATTACATGCATTATTATGTGAGATTTCATGATAACGGTAGAGATTTGTGCTAAAAAACATAATACTGAGAAAAACGAAACTAAAGTTGTTTGACACTTCAATTTTGTAGCAGACGATGTTTTTAATAATAGCTATAACTCTGCTTCTAATTGATGTAGAATTAAAATCAAAGAAGTTTTGAAAAGAGAAAAGATAGAATTACACGATTATTATAAAATATAAAATTGACCAAAATAGTAAAAAAATGACATATTCAACGAAGTCAGTCACCTCCAGGCAAAAAATCGGCTGAGGGACTATTCGTATATAAAAAAAACTCGTAAGCCAGTACACTCGTAAATCACTGTATCATAAAAATGGCTTTTAATGTTGGATATTTAAGAAAATATGTCTTCATTTCTAGGAAAAATAAATAACTTGTATATTATTTTTTCCTATTATCTTTGACTAGTCACTTATTAAAAATTATTTAACTTATGGATTACTAAGTTATGGATTTCATACACAAAATTCTTCCTAATACGTCATAGAAAATATAATTTCTTTGCTTTTGACAAATATTAGTGTGCAGTAAACTGGTGGACTACTCGTTTCCTGCCCTCCTGTAAACCCTAAACATTTTTAGTACTATTTTATTGGCTCTCCAGGTGTTTTTTTAAGATCTTTAAATTATTTTTATCTTTAATTGATATAACATTTTCTATCTTACAAAATAAACTGACCATAGCAAAAAAAATTTCAGACATCATGATAATACAATTTCATTCCTTTTGACAGATAGAATAAGAGTTTATTTTTAGTTCATATTAACAATAGAAACGTGGGTATTTTAAGCCCTAGGATGTTTTAAGAATTCTTCGATTTTTCCGAGAAAATTATTTATAAGTTTAAATGAAAAAAAAATATTTCTGCGTGGAAAAAGCTTTTTAATCGACATAGCAACAGAGTTTCTTTTCATTTGGCGGAATGAATGAAATATTTTTTGGTTCATTTAAAAAATACAAACGTGGCTTCTTTAAGTAGTCTGTTATTGGACTCTCACGAGAAAATTATTTAGATGTTTAATTAAAAAAAAAGACTTTCCTCAATGAAGGCTTTTCAATCGACATAGTAACCGAGTTTCTATGGATTTCACAAAATAAATAAATGATTTTTTATTCCCTGAAAGCGATACAGACAGCACTATTTTAAATACTCCATTACTGAACCCTCACAAGAAAATTATTTAGATGTTTAAGGTATCCGACTGCCTTTAAAACATAAATTTTGTTGAAAATTCTTAAATTGTTTTTATTCCTTTTTTTAAAGATTGTAAATTTGTGTTTCTAAATCTCCTTTCATTTTTTTGTACGATCATTAGAAACGACATGAGAGCGATTTAAAGATAAGCAGCAGCTATGAATTTCAATACAAGTTGAAAACTTTAATCGTGTTTTTGATGAACTTACGTTTCATCAAAAATGTAAATGACTCTTGTGATAACTCAAAATCTAACCCTGATATGTCTATGAAATTTTTCACGTATGCTTTTCATAATACTAAGAATGCATTGAACAACATATTTGGTTGTGGGTATATTATTTGTGGATTTATAGTTGCATTTATAAAATATCACTATAATCAATAGAGCTAACTTAGTCCCTGTACGACAGGGCAGCACGAAAATAAAAACAGGATCAAAAAGGGGCCACAGTTGGAAAAAGGTTGAAAAACTTTTAATCTAAGCAATAAAAACGGCGTATTTTAGTACTCTATTATCGGACTTCATGAGATCCTTTTTTAGATGTTTAAATTAAAAATTAAAACTCTACGTGAAAAAGGTTTGACAGTCGACATATTAACATAGTTTCTTTGCATTTGACAAGATGAATAAATTTTTTTTTATTCCATCTCAACAAAACACTCGGGGTGATTTTGAATCTATTATCGGACCCTCACGAGACAAGTGTTTTTAGACGTTTAAGGGAGTCCGGAACGCATTTAAAAAATTATTTAAATGCGTCGAGTCATTATTATGAATATATTAAATGCGTTGAGTTAAACATTTCAATTTTTTTGTGATGATTAACCATATAACTTGTAAATACAATCACATCCTAAAACTTCTCATAAAGGTTTTAAAAAATTTTAAATTAAAATTTTTTAAAAGTGGGGTTATTTAAAATCGTTATAACTTGAAATATTTTTTTTCAAATTTCATCAGTTTTTCATTTAGCTAAACAGAAATATATAAGTTTTAGTTTTGATTCAGCATTTTTTTAAAAAATATTAATTTTTAAAAAATTAAAATATTTAGAGTTAAAATTTCAAAAAGAATGATGTAACTTATTTTTAAAAAATCACGTTGTTCAAAAGTGAATATTTTTTTCAAATTTGCTGGATCAAAATCAAAGTAAAATAATTGGAAAAGACATGTTCCAAGTTCGAACCATTTATCCTTAACGATTCTTGACTTATAACACTTTAAAGAGTGAAAAAAAACATCTTGCAGAAAAACTCATTTAAAGGTTTAAACAAAGATTGGCTGCTATTAGAATGTTCTAAAACAAAAAAATTAGCTCCTTTTCTAATTAAGATATTAACGTGATTTGAACGTCATTTTAAGCGGAAAAGAATAGAAAATTTTTTTAATATAATATTTTTTTGAAAAATTCAGAATTTCGTGTCCCGGATCCCCTTAAATGCAAAAAAAAAATCCTTAATACACTTCTGACATGCTACTATCAGGTCTCTGCTACTATCCACTCTGTTAGGCAAAACTATTATAGGTAGATAATAAACTTTCAGATGCTACACATAAGGACTAATATCTCTAAGGAGATCCAACTCTTCAATCAAATACCAAATAAATCAAGTTAATTAAAGTTTTACTTGTAAAACTCAGTAAGTACCATAAAACAATCTAATTACGAATGAATATAAATTAAATTAATATTGTTTCCCGAAATAATTAAAAGTATAGCACGCTTTGAGGCTATTTCACAAAACTCTTAAAGTTCCATGAAAATCTTAATTAATGCTTCCTTGTTGATTTAATTTTGGAAAGAATATCACCAGTTTATCATGAGGAGGAGTGGCGTATAGATTTCGCTGGGGAACAGGGTGCTTAATGCACCTCTACTATCCCGCCTGTCAGAAACTAATGAGATTTGATTTCAGGTGAACTGTTCCGTGAATGAATAATCATGCTTTTAATTGCATTTCAGACAATATTTTGGAAACTCTTAAGTTCGTTTATATCAAACTTGACAAGTCGTAAACGTGCTATTGTAAGCAAAAATGATGGACAGGAGCATGTGTTGAGATCACAAAAGGGTTTCCTATTTTACTATAGAACGAACTATAAAACGAACTATAGAATGCTATAGAACGAACGCATGAATTTGAAATATTTCTAATAAGCAATTTAAAACACAGAACAGACTGCTGTCTTAGGGCCTGTTCACATAGGTGTCCGGTAGCTGAAGCGTTAAAGTATTGAAATATATTTAACCAATGACAAACCTCCAAGCGATTAGAAACGAAATTTTTAATGCCTTTGATTGGTTTATTTCCGTCTCAGCGCCACCTTTCGTTTTACACTTCCGCTACCGGAATTCTATATCAACAGGTGACATACGGAAATTTAGCAGTTCTAATTGGACGTCTTCTAGAAGTAAATCTTACAAATGAGCATTATTGTCGATTAAAAATATACGTCAGGATGGCGTAATTTTCGCAAGGTGAAATTTTCATACACTCTGTGACTAAGGGCCTGTTCACATAGGAGTTCGATGCGTTGCGTTAAGGAAAAGATGACGTTGAGACGAAAATAAACCAATCATAGGCCTCCAAACGATTAGCAATGAAATTTTTAACGCCTATGATTGGTTTATTTTCGTCTCAACGTCATCTTTTCCTAAACGCAAAGCAACGGACTCCTATGTGAACAGGCCCTAAGACCTTGTTCGCATTGCTTCCACAGCTTTGGGTTGCGTTGCTTTCCTCTATTGGCTCTGGGGTTGTTGGCATGACTCGATATTGGTTTCACGTATCGCGTGATCTTTTCGTCATTCGTCAAAGTTGAATTTGGCTCAGCTTCAGATGATGACGTCATTTTGTTCAGCTCTGTGATTGGTTTAAATATTTATTGTTGACGTATAACAAACAATGTGAACAAGGCATGCCATGAAGTTTGTATTTTCCCCATTTGAACGGGATAAAAAGGATTAGGCGAACTTTATTATAAAAATAAACTGTAACTAGTTGGTACCCGTCAAAACATGACGGCTGGATAGTAAATAAATGTACTAATACACAAATTCTACTCAACACATCATTGCCAAATGTTGAAAATCATAATATTACGAATGGAGAAATACACTTTAAAAAATTACTATTTTACCCAGCAAAAATAAATATGGTTACTCAACAGCGCATGTCAGGTTTAATTCTATATCTCCCAGAGATAATTAAAAATAAAATGGCCGAGAGAGAGTTAGAGAGATTCTTCGGATTAAACAAATTAACGTGTTTAGGCGGCTTCTTGCTTAGTAAGTATCTAAAGGCAGATTTAAACTTGTCACTGAGCATGCGCAGAAAGAAATTAATTTGTTTATGCGGCCTCAAGTGTTCTAGGATTTGAATGATGAACGATACGGCAAATAGGTTACTGAAATTTAACATTTTTCAAATCCTTCAACGTTTTTAAAATTAGTATTAGTTTTTTTAGATACGTTGGGAATTATACTCTTGTAAAAGCCATGTTAAGTGATTCCTATTATAGAATGAAAAAGTATACTAGAAGAAAAGCAAAAGTATTGAATTATAAAAGAGGAAACACTAAACATGGCTTTTACTAGAGTATAAATCCAATCGTATTCCAAAGTAAACTAACGCTAATTTTAAAAAAAGTTGACGGATTTCAATGATATACAAGCTAACAGGTTAACAGGTTAACATGGCTAACAGGTTACTGATGTTTAACATTATTCAAATTCTTCAACTATTTTAAATTAGCTTTAGTTTTCCTTGAGATATGTTGGTAATTAATAATCTTGTAAAAGCCATTTTAAGTGTTTCCTCTTATATAAATGAAAAAGTATGCCAGAAGAAAAGCAAAAGTATTGAATTATAAATGAGGAAACACTTTTTTACTAGAGTATAAATCCCAAAGTATCTCAAAAAAAAAAAACTAACTCTAACTTATAAGAGCTGAAGGAATTGAATGGTAAACGTGGCGGCAAACATGTTACTGTCATTTACCATTATTAATTCTTCAACTCTTTTAAATTAGCATTAGTTTTTCTTGAGATATGTTGGATTTATACTCTAGTAAAATCCCTGGTAAGTTATTTTTCTTATATAATTGAAAAAGTATATTAGAATAAAATCAAAAGTATTGAATTATAAAAGAGGAAACACTTAACACTGCTTTTACTAGAGTATAAATCCCAACGTATCTAACGCTACAGTATTGAATTGTAATAGCAAAAGTATTGAATTATAAAAGAGGAAATACTTAACATGGCTTTTTCTAGAGTATAAATCCCAACGTATCCCGAAGTAAACTAACGCTAATTTAAAAGAGTTGACGGATATCAATGATAAACGATGAGGCAAACCGGTTACTGATATTTAATATTATTCAAATTCTACAAGTCTTTGAAATTAGCATTAGTTTTCCTTGAGATATGTTGGGAATTTATACTCTAGTAAAAGACATTTTAAGTGTATCCTCTTATATAATTGAAAAAGTATACTAGAAGAAAATTGAAAGTATGGAATTATAAAAGAGGAAACACGCTTTTACTAGAGTATAAATCCCCACGTATCTAAAAAAAATGCTAATTTAAAAGAGTCTAAGGATTTGAATGATGAACTATGCGGTAAACAGGTTACTGACATTTAGCATTTTTCAAATCCTTCAACGCTTTTAAATGAGCATTAGTTTTTCTTGAGATACGTTAGGAATCTACACTCTAGTAAAAGCCATTTTAAGTGTTCCCTCTTAAATATAATTGAAATATAATTGAAAAAGTATAATTGAAAAAGTATGATAGAAGAAAAGCAAAACTATTGAATTATATAAGAGGAAACACTTAACATGGCTTTTACTACAGTATAAATCCCAACGTATCTAAACAAAAAAAAAATACTAATTTAAAAGAGTCTAAGGATTTAAATGATGAACGATGCGAAAATCAGGTTACTGACATTTAACATTATTCAAATATAAACTAAGCTGGATTCCATCCAAACCGCTCTTCCACGAAAAATTAAAGTTTCTTCCAGGCATGCAGGATGATCCAGATTAAAACGTACACAACGACAAAATGACAGTGCCTGCCAAGAGAGCTTCATAAAAACTTCCCTCGGGCCAAGACATTTTTTTAAAAAATAACTCGTTTGGATATAAACATTAAAATAGCACTATAAATTCATTGTAAAAACATTTTTTGTCGAATGTTTTAAAAATTTTCACTGTCATACATATTTGAAGGTCGCGGCGTAGGGAGAAACATTTTTTATCTTTTGCTGGAATAGACTTGACAGGTCTGTTAGATCCCTGTTCAACAACTCTCAGAAAAGATGTCAAATGGCAAAAACAAGAAAAAAAAATCTCAGCGTTCGCGCTGTCATAAGGGTTCAAAGCACCTTTAGCCTTTTATATATATAGATGTTGACAGAAAAGTAAAATAAAAGTGTACTTTAAAAATAAACAGGTGTTCACGCGAACAATGAAACTTAAGCCACTATAAGTTTGTAATAACTGTTAGCTATTACCAATAAGAGAACCAACGATTTATATCTTAAGGGGACAGTGGACTTTCGAAATTGTGAAATTTATCCAAAAATTCGATCTTTTTATTTTATTGAATTGTGAAACTACGGACGAGTAGTAATGTGTTGCAAAAAGAATTTTTAAATTCTGTGATTACTTTCCTAGTTATAGGCATTTGTATTTAATTTAGATATTATGTGGTTACTAATAGCAATAACTTTAAATGTGTTTTTCTCAAAATAAAAATTTTCATGTCATACGAATATTCAAACTGCTCCAGACACATTTCTAATTATCGTATTGCTTTGAAATTTAAGTTTTATATACTTAACTGTATATCAAATAAATCTTATTGAAAATAATTGTTCTTCGTAGCTCATAATTTCTAAATTTTGCACTTGAAAGGATGATTTATAGGTATTTTGCGTAATAAAAAGGGTGTTTTCACTATATTATTTTTTTTCTCTTTATATTTTTAATGAATGCTTAAAATAATCAATAAGTTTCATTGTTAGTTCTATAAGGTATCCTGTAGATAAAACTTACCATATTATATGCAATAGAAATGCGTATGGAACATTTTTAATTAGGCCAATTTGTGATATAATTAATAATTAATAATTCATAAATTATTAATATTTCATCATTAAATTTTAACCACTTTTACATATCTATGGTACTAATCACATATTCAAATTTCGAGCAAATCCATTCAAAAACAAAAAAAAAGTTAGGTTTAAAGGACCCCTGTCCCCTTAAGGCTGCTATGTTCTAATCCTATTGGTTTCACTCACCTCTGTGTTAACCTATGGAGAAATGTGTCATATGATTGCTGACTTGGATTTAGAGATTTTTTTAAAAATTGTAATCGTAATCTATATATACACTGGTTATTAAAAATTAAGGAAAAGTCACAAAAATAGAGATTACTTAAATAGTTACGCGTAGAATTTAATGAAACTTAAACACATTATACAACACATAGTTAGGTATAAAATAGCATAAAACGAAATCGCCAGAGATTATGATGTTATAGAAACTAGCATATGTATACAATGAACAAATCGAATGTGTCAGTTTGGTATAGGAAAAGTACCTTTAATATGGCGTATGATCTTCCCGAGAAGCAATACAGCACGTACTGTGATGTGTGATGGTGTCAATTATGCGGTCTATGAGTTTGGTAGGAAGTGAGAGCCATTGCTCTTGCAAAGCAGTTGAAAGCGAGACTAGGGTCCTGGGAGGAGGATTGAGAGCAGCTACACGTCGTCCTAAAGCGTCCCAAACATGCAAGATAGGATTCAGGCCCGGTGATCGAGCTGGCCACTCCATGCGCTGCATTGTTTCCTGCTCAAGATAAGCATCCATGATGCGAGCCCTGTGCGGTCTCGCGTTATCGTCCTGTAGCACGAAAGCAATACCTATTGCCTCGGCATAACGGCGCACATAAGGATCAAGCATGTCCTCTCTATAGGTGTTAGCATTCATATTTCCTAGGGGAAAGACATGGAGGTCTGTGCGTCCACCCAAAGAGATACCGCCCCAAACACAGACACTGCGTGATCTTTTTATGATTTTCCTTAATTTTGATAACTAGTGTATAAAACAGTTACGTAACTTACTGACATACAACGCACAGACCAAACCACTGGACCTATAGAGCTGAAATTTTGCATGGCGATTCTTCTTATAGTGTAGGGGAACACTAAGAGAGATTTAAAAAAAATTCTTCTTAAATTTTCTAAAATTGAATTTTTAATCTGTTTTTGTAACATTCTTTAAAGTTTGCATTTAAAATAATAATCCTAGGGTTATAAAATTTATATCAAGAGAAAGAACATAAAAATTCATTAAAATGAAATCCTTTTTCGAATCTTTACCTCCATTTTCTTATTTTTGGTTAATTTTTAAAGAATTATTTTAGAATTTCATGTATTAAATGCTGATCACGTGGTTCCTTTTCTTTTTGTGATACTTTAAACTAATTTTGCCTCACGTGCATAACAACGAAATAGTCAAAAAAATGTCCTTACTAAAGCGGCAGACGATTGGACATTATCCAAATAAATATTAAAATGTAGTAAAAGAAATGTTCCTCAGACTGTACTATATTCTTTAGTATGTTCTATTAGATTTAATTGGAATATTTTCTTCTACATTATTTTGTTTATAAAAATGTGCATTACGATTCCTTATAAATATATTTTTTATGTTTTTTTACATCAATTGTTTTTTTACATTGATCGTTGTAGTTATTATAAATAAATATATATATATATATATATATATATATGTATATATATATATATATATATATATATATATATATATATATATATATATATATATATATACATATATAGGCATTAATTGCATACAGTGATCGTTGTATTTAATTTTAATGTACTTCGTAGCGAAGCACGGGTATTCAGCTAGTGGAGAATAAAACTTTAGACCTTGGGGCATTTTTCGTTTTTAAAGAAAATGCAAATAATAGTTTAAATTTAAAATTATACAAGGAAAACATCTTGTATAGTGTGTTTTAAATGCTCATAAATTCCTTGGTAGACGAAATTTATTAAATAAATTCTGTTGCAAGATGCACAAAACTTCAGGCTATCTGAAATTACTATTTTTCTATGATTATCAACATTTATGTAGCTGTCAACAGTAGACACATTTTCTCCATTGATTAACATTGAGGAGAGTGAATCCAATAGGGTTAGTACACAGCAGCCTTAAAGTGCCCGAGGTACCTGGGCTTTAAACGGGGTGTGCTGAGTTCGAATCCATCTAAGAACGCCATTCAATACCTTCGTATCTAGGCCATGTATGAGCACGTTGAATCCGTAGACCGGAAAGTCTTTCTATGAGGTCAGAAAAGATAGGAGAAAGTACGAGCCCCCCAGATTTCGTCCCTACGTTGCTCGGTCAAAATTGAGGTGGCACAAGTAGTGTGGTGTTGGTTCACCTATCTGAAAGTAACAAATGAATCCCACGGAATATGCGTAAATGTCTTCAGTGACGAAATCCTCGTATTAGCAAACAACAACATTTCTATTCTCAAACCCGCTACCAATCGCAAAATAGACGAGAAGCTAGGAACGTTTATTTTCTAAATTCCGCTCTACTCATCATAGTGGAGGATTTCTCCACTCTTTTTCCTTTTTATTTTTTTTTGGCTTGTATCACATGATGTTTCCATCAAATGATTAATTTATTCATTATTCATTAATTCTTAATTTGTCTTGGCCACGAATTTTAGACATAGTTTTACCTAATGGGCCATCATTTTTGTCAGCGTTCTTGACCAGTTAATTTAAAGTGCCAAATATTTATTGGCTATCTTTGACTTATAGAAAATGGAAGATTGTAGGAGATGCATTTACTAAACACTCAGGTGACTGTTAAAGCCCTGTTCGCTGGATGTTAATTTAAGGGGTCCAAGACACAAAATTGTTCGATTTTTAAAAAAAAATTTATTGCATACAAAAATTTTTGTGTTCTTTTACGTTTAAAATGACGTTTAAATCATATTTCTATCTTAATTAGAACAGGTGAAATTATTATTTTTTTTGCAACATTCTAATAGTAGCCAAGCGTTGTTTAAACCTGTAAGTGCGCTTTTCTACATGATGGAGTTTTTTTCCCATTTCTCGTATTTAAATTGTTATAAGTCCAAAATCGTTAAAGATAATTGGTTGAAACTTGAAACATGTCTTTTTCAACTATTTTACTTTGATTTTGATTCAGCAAATTTGAACAAAATATTTACTCTTGAAAATAGGATTTTTTAAAAATATGTTACATCATTTTTTTAAACTTTTAATATAAATATTTTTAATTTTTTGAAAAATTAATATTTAAAAAAATGCTGAATCTAAATTAAAATTTATATATTTCTGTTTAATTGAATAAAAAGAATTGAAATTCGACAAAAAATATTTCGAGTTATAACAATTTTAAATGTTCCCCACATTTCTTAAAATTTTAAATTTTAAATTTTTTTAAAAACAATTTTAGAAGTTTTATGAAGTGATTTTGTTTACAAATTATATGGTTAACCATCACAAAAAAATTCAAAATTTTAACTGAAAAAATAAATTTTTTTATTAAATGTGTCCCGGACCTGCTTAAGGGGACTGTGGACATTTCAAAGCGATTTTTGAAATTTTTACCTCAGAGGTATGAAATTTTGCACATATATATTCATTAAAGTATAACTACAAGGTGCGGTCATTAAGGCGACAATGGACCTTCAGATTGACAAAAATATGTCCCCAAAACGATTTTTTTTTCTTTCAGATTATGATTTTGCAACTCATAAGCTTTAAATTTAAAAAAAAGTATGTTGATCCAATCATTATGATCCCAGTTATCAGTATCTTTTCAAATGTAAACAATGGAAATGTTACGTTAAATTAAAACTTGAAATGCTATTTTCTCAAAACAAGTTTTCATGTCGTGTCGGTAAGTTCAAAATGTTCCATGCGTCATAATTTTTCTTCGATTTTCACAAAATTTCATAAAATGATTATTTTTATATGTTAGAATAAAACTTAGTAATAAATTCATTATATTATTTTAAAACACCTTAAAAATTTTACAATCCAAAAAAAAATTTTGATAAAATTTTGCATAAAATGACTTATTTTTATCTTTTTCTTTTCTAGTTTTTATATATATGATTGTAAATCAAATATTGCTGCTAACTTTTATTATAACTATATAAAGCTAGTTTAAGAAAGAAAATTAGATAATCTGATAAAAAAATTTATGCGCATGGAGCATTTTTAAATAGAGTAATTAACAAACTGATTTTAATAATATCTTAATTAATTGCATTCTGATTTTTTTACTATTTTATACTATTTTAAAACACCTTAAAAATTTTACAATCCAAAAAAAATTTTGATAAAATTTTGCATAAAATGACTTATTTTTATTTTTTTCTTTTCTAGTTTTTATAAATATGATTGTAAATAAAATATTGCTGCTAACTTTTATTATAACTATATAAAGCTAGTTTAAGAAAGAAAATTAGATAATCTGATAAAAAAATTTATGCGCATGGAGCATTTTTAAATAGAATAATTAACAAACTGATTTTAATAATATCTTAATTAATTGCATTCTGATTTTTTTTACTATTTTATACTATTTTAAAACACCTTAAAAATTTTACAATCCAAAAAAAAATTTTGATAAAATTTTGCATAAAATGACTTATTTTTATCTTTTTCTTTTCTAGTTTTTATAAATATGATTGTAAATAAAATATTGCTGCTAACTTTTATTATAACTATATATAGCTAGTTTAAGAAAGAAAATTAGATAATCTGATAAAAAAATTTATGCGCATGGAGCATTTTTAAATAGAGTAATTAACAAACTGATTTTAATAATATCTTAATTAATTGCATTCTGATTTTTTTTTAATTTAGCATTTTCATCTCTAAACAACAGTGTATAAGTATACAAGTTTTCATAGCAATTGGTTGATAAATAAAATAAAAGTTCTTCATGGTCCATTGTCACATTAATTTCCAGAACTGATCTAATAACTCCAGAAAATATTACATGAAATTCATACCCATTTAATTTGTTTCAAAGTAACTCCCACCTGCCGTAATGCACTTCTGTGCTCGGCTGTATAAGTTTCGGAAACACCTTTTTAAAGTCCTCTTTCGGAATGCCCTTTAATGTGGACGTCACCGTTTTCTTTATGGCTTCGATATCTTCAAATCTTGTTCCCTTCGGCAAATTGGCCCAGAATGAGGTTGTGGAGATGCAGCATCCTCCATACTCTCCGAACTTAGCACCGGCAGACTTTTTCTTGTTTCCAAAACTGAAAGATTTGCTGAAGGGAACAAGATTTGAGGATGTCAAAGCCATCAAGAAAACGGTGACGTCCACATTAAAGAGTATTCCGAAAGAGGACTTTAAAAGTTGTTTTCAATACATATACAGCCGACCACAGAAGTGCATTACGGCAGGTGGGAGTTACTTCGAAACATATTAAATGGGTATATATATCATATAATATGTTCTGTAGTTACTAGATCAGTACTTGAAATTAATGGCCGCACATTGTATATCAAACAACGTAGAAAATTATATATACATATATATATATATATTTTAAAAAATTATATTCTAAAAATTAAAATTATTATTTTTTAAATGTTCCTTGCAATCCAATTTTTAACTTCCCCCCCCTTAATTTTGCATTTATATTGCTTATAAAAACATTTACAATAGATTTTTGTATTACTTTTTGCTTTCGTTGAATAGTTAATTTTCAGGAAATATTTTTTATGCTTGTACTCTGAATTTTCATGAAATTTTTGTACTTTTGTACACTTAATTTTAACTTTGATAACCTGAATGAAGTTAAAACCAGAAATGGTTTTAACTTCATTTTCTGAAAACTTCATTTAACTTCATTTTTTGAAAAGTTTTTTTTCAAAAAATTATTTTCATTTTCAAAGTAGTAAACAAAATAGATAGCTACACTGCAAGGAATGAACTACAGGAAAATATGAAAATTTTAAAAACTTCGCACTCTTTAATTAAACTTTATTTTTTACCGTATGCAAAGAAAAAAATAGATTTCAGTATTATGCTTTTCTTAGTCTATGAAAATGAAAATACTAAGATGGATATTCCATGCAGCGTATAGAAGAGAATAAAAATTATGAGGTTGACCGTAGTGTGTCTGTCGGGAAATGCTGTCTGTCAGATCAGGTATAGTTCTTGGTTTATCAAGACTCACTAGATGTTTCACATGCCCCCAAAGACAAAAGTCGCATGGGTTGAGGTCTGGGGATCGGATATATACATAAATACGTACATATATATATATATATATATATAAGACAAGTTGAAATTAAAAACCAGCATAAGCTCTGTTACTACTTGCAGCCAGAAGCTAAAACATGAAAAGATAAGCAAATTAAGAAGGTTTTAGACAGCATCTCTTCATCAGCGGTGCCGATACTGTCTAAAAAACCAATGGATTGTTTCTGATAAGTATAATCTAACCAATAAACATACTTAGACACCGTGCAATCCATAAGAAACAGAAGAATTGAATAAAAAGTTGCTCAATAATAGAACACCAAGCCTGGAGCTAGACAAAGTTGATGTTAACAGAAGGAAACCGCAATAAGACTGAAAACCTTTTTAATACTTATCTTTTCATGTTTTTAGTTCCTGGCTGTAAGTAATAATAGAGTTTATGCTGGCTTTTCACTTTCAACATTGTCTTATTTATTTTCTTTTAATAAAAGTGCAGCGTTCAGCACCTTACTTGAAAGTAATTTGTTTTAATGTCCTACACTAATATTTTTCTTTGTTATTTTAAATTTATTTTTTGGCTTTTCAGCCTTATTTCAATTGATTGATCACACATACATCTTTGTTAATTTAATATATATATATATATATATATATATATACCCAACAAACACAGAGGCATCGGGCCGGGGTCGGAAGATTCCGGCCAGCCGATTTCACCACTGCCGGGCCGGCGCATTAGGTCAGTATCGTTTCCGTCACGGCTGTGTCCTCTCGCCCGCGACTACCCCGTCGACTTCTGGGCCGCTTCCGGTAGGAATCGAGCCATCGTTCATCCGACTGCGAACCGTTAGGCAGCCGCGATTAAGCCATCGATGCGGACAGATAGCCGGAGCGTAACCGGAGGTTGACGGGCCGGTTACGGGAGCAATAATTGGTGTCGACATACCGTCATCTACCCATCCCGTAAACAGCAATGTGCCGTAGGTCCGGGCATCATGCCAGCATTCTACCAGAATCGGACCGCCGGCATTTTTTTAAAGTTTTGCGTAGGACCCTTTCGTTTATATGCTTATTTTTATTTAATACATTGACGAATAACCTCTGATATCAACCCTTTCACTTTTATTATTTTTTTTTGCCTTCATATTTCTAGTATTCTTGCCAGTTTTGCCTTATGTATTTTTAGGTATTACCAAATACTGATCTTTGTTATTACCTAAAAATTTTCATTTGAATCACAAGTTTACTTGTTAGAACAAAACCTCCTTTTGTATTAAGATACATTTACCCAAATTAGAAAGTTAAGATAACATTAATACCAACCATTAAAGCTAAATCATCTTTCCATTCGATCTAAGGTTCCCGTTTGTTTGTTTTTTTAACTTAGAATGAGATTATAGTATGTAAAACAGTACTACTTTAATAATTAACCCAAAAAATTTGTACTTCCCCAGTATAAAATTTATTAACATAATTTGATAAATTTATAAACAAATTTGATACATTTATTTTCAAAACGTGACTAATGTGTAGTGTGTATGATGAAACCCATCTTAGTGAGCTCATGAAAACTTGCTCAGAATTTATTTAAATTATTTTTTGGTGTAGAGTTAATAAATGCTCTACAGATAAGAAAATTATTTTTTGCATAGTTTTGTGAATTAAAGAGTAATTCATTAAATTCTTATAAGTCATTTTTAAAAAATATTTTCTTTTATATTATATTGGACATTCAATATCCAACACTTGATAGTACTATTTTTGAGAAATAGTTCTATGATAGTAATATTTCTACAGAGTAATAGTTTCTACAGAGTTGATAGTAATATTTCTATTATACAAAATAGTACTATGATAGTAATATTTCTCAAAAATAGTACTATCAAGTGTTGGATATTGAATGTCCAATATAATATAAAAGAAAATATTTTTTAAAAATGACTTATAAGAATTTAATGAATTACTCTTTAATTCATAAAACTATGCAAAACAAAAGATAATTATAGAAACACATGTTTTTAAATACAGAAAAGAGCTGGTTTAAAGTAAAAAATAGTTTATTTAGAAAGTACATAGCACATTTACACAATTTGTTCTACGAAACAGGATCCTTTCGCTGTGCCTCTGGCTCCATCTTTACAGCATCTAGGGAAAAAAAAGAAAGAGAAAATCAGTTCATAAATTTATGTGAAAGGAAAATGACTCCCATCCCCTGATATAATTTATGAAACAAAAGAATTTATTTAAATTATTTTTTGATGTAGAGTTAGTAAATGCTCTGCAGATAAGAAAATTATTTTTTGCATAGTTTTGTACATTAAAGGGTAATTTATTGTTGTAAAAATAGTTGATTGTTGAAAGTAGTTGAAAAAATTCATTGTTGATAAAGTAGAATTAAATAAATCCAATTAGGAAATATAAATTCTGAGACAGGGGTTTAAAAAAACTTGATATAAAACAGCACCCAACATATGAGTGCAGTTTTAAATCTGTTGTCATTTTATTGATAACTACTTCCAAGAAGTAAATTCCTACCACATTTTTTTTGTAAAACCAATTACATACTGTGAAAACTACATCATGTAAAAAATATTTACTTCATTAAATAAATATACTAATAGAAAATAGTTATAAAATATTTGTAAAGAGTATTCCCCTTTTCACTAAATTTCTCTCTGTACAGTAGAAAATCCAACCATGTCGATTAATTTGTTATTTTAGATATAAATAAAATAGGGTAGATTGCCTTGATAAGAGTACAATAATAAGTTTTTAATGTTGAGCATAATTTCAGCTCAACATTGAAAGCTGAATCAGAGACTTGTCTAGAATGACACCAAAATTTCCTCTTCACTACTGACAATAATGCTGTTGAAAGTAGAGAAACACAAGAATAAAGATTGAATGCTAAGTAAAACATTTGCATACAAAATCTTAAATTTCTAAATTTAATTACAACATGCCATAGAGAGCATTAATACAGATGCTGGGTCAGATTTAGAAATTTAAGATTTTATATGCTAACATATTATTTAGTATTCAATCTTCATTCTTGTGTTTCTTTACTTTCAATGTGAGAGTGATTCTCGATAGTGAAGAGAAAATTTTGTTGTCATTCTAAACAAGTCTCTCAGTCAGCTTTCAATTATTGTACTCTATCAAGGCATTCTAATCTATTTTATTTATATCTGTAATAACTAATCATTTAATTGACAGGATTGAATGTCTTACTGTACTCAGAAATTTAGTGAAAAGGGTGAATACTCTTTAACAACTAATCTATTACTATAATAATGAATAAAGTAAACATTTATTATATGATGTAGCTTTCACAGTAATTGGTTTTACAAAAAATGTGGTAGAAAGTACTTTGGGATAAAACTTCTGCACAGTATTTTAATAGAGCATATCTTTTGTTACTTAATTGTCAAATTATGGTGGAGATCTGTGTATAAAATATTTTTTATTTGCGAGCAGCTGTTATTAGGGATAACCACAGTAAGAAATTATTCAAAATATACTATTTAGATTCAGTAATTACTAAACAATTGTTATGATATATTGTTTGATTAGTCTAGGTTAATTTGAAAAATGAGGTGGGTAATATTGACTAGCTGTCAATGTTGAGTGAAATGGCATAGATTATATTATAAAGCGTGAAGAAACACTTAGACTTTTTGAACCAAGCTTCTAACCCAAATTTAAATTTTTTTAAAAATATTTTGCTAATGAGAGTATTTTCACAGATCTTAACAATGGAATAGAAAAACCCGTATAGTCAACAAATTCATGGATAAACGATTCAGTTCTAAAAGCAAAAAGCCTGGTTTCTGTATACTGTTGTAACATGATTATTATAAAAGTATACAGAAACCAGGCCTTTTGCTTTTAGGGCTGCATCTTTTATCCATGACTTAGTTGACAATACAGGTGTTATGTTCCATTCTTTAGATCCATGAAAATATTTTCAATTTTAAAAGTTTTAAATTTTTTTAAAAATTCTGGTTAGAAGTTCGGTTTGAAATGTTAAAAGTATTTTATTGCACTTTGTAAAATAATCTATGCTACTGCACTCAACATTGACAGCCAGTCAATCTTTGTATGCTTGCATCATTTTTCAACTTAAGTTAGATAAACCAAATAATACACCATAAAAAAAACATACACACTTGCAAACATAACCTTATTATAGTCAACAATTGTTTAATAATTAACTGAACCTAAATAATATATTTTGGAATATTTTTTTACTGCCCTTATCCTTACACTTTATAATAACAGCTGCTCACAAAAATATATTTTATGTGACAGATTTCCACCAAAATTTGACAATGAAATAATAAAAAAATTAAATACTAGGCAGAAGTTAGTATTCCAAATGACATTCAACTACCTATTAGCTCATCAACGAATAATCTAATACATCTAAAAGCAATATTATTATTACTTCTGTAAGGAATTATGAATGAACCTCTAACTACTTCTCATGACATTCTGATAATTAAATTAAAAAATTTTTAACATTAACTATCAAGAGTAAAATAACCCTTGGCATTTTATATCTTTATAATATAAAAATATAAAATTTTTTTTGGTAAGCAGTTATGTTAAAAGACTTTCACAAGAGTCATGGTTAACTGAAGTCCCTGAACTGCACTTTCAAACATACCTAATACTTTAATAACAGGCTTGCCAGTTAAAAATATAATGAATAAAGGAAATCAATATCAATCCACAATTTACTGCAACCAAAGTTTATGAGAATGTTCGGATTAGCATATAAAATTTACAAAGAGAAATTTGAAAATTTGAGTTGTTTATTAATTAAGAATTATGTAATAAAAATATTTTTTTATGGTTTTTCATAGAAAAATTCAAATTTAAGTACAAAAAATAAATTTTAAAAAAATATATTCACAACTTTGTGATTTTGACCACAAGTTCACTGCTGAAAAAAAAGGATATCTAGAGAATAATAAAAAAAAATGGGTTCAGTGAGGTTCAAATCAACTTACACAGATTATGAATCGAACACACTGCCAAGTGAGCTATGGAATCTTTCGAAGCAAATCACAATGAGCTGAAGATGGATTCCAGTTTCAGAATTCTGTAAAGAAACCAATATTTTCTTATAATGCCATAATAAAAATTAGAGTGATTTGTGATACCAAGAAGCATTGAAAAGCAGAGTTCATTATAAATTTGCTTATCAGTGAAATAAAAAAGGTCGATCCTTAAAATTTGAAATATTATGATTTTTTGAAATTGAGTAACAATAGAATTGATGTTTGAGTAGTATTCAAAAAGTTATACAATGAGAAAAATAAATGTAATATAAATAAAAGAAGAAAAAAATGTAGCATCGAATTTTTGTTATGGATCATATTGTTAAAAACTATGTTAGGGATAAAGACATAATCGGTATTTTCAGTTTCACAGTTTGAAAAAAACGGGAAAAAACCAACTTTCTTAAAAGTTTTCTACAATTTTCTGATTTAACCGAACTTCTATTAGCGTTTTAATTTATTTTAAGTTAAGTTGGGGGGGGGGGACACGTCTATGCTTTGGACCAGTAAGTTCTTATTTATTTTGCACAACATGACAACTAAATACTCTCTAAAAGTCTTGAAAACAAATAGCTTATAAATCAGTTATTGAGGACATTCTCAAATTTTTAATGACACACACAGAATGCAAAAGTTTACCTAAAGTTTTAATAAAAATCTAGCACACATGAGGTTATCTAAATAAAGGTTCTCATCCTTGTCAGGTTAAACAAAATTTTAAAGTTGAAACTGACAAATTAAATTATATAAATGCATGATGACCAGCAATTTAATAACTTAGGAATGAAAAATAGAATAACTTTCTGCATATATTTATATACATATGATTATGCAATACTAAAAAATAAAAACAACTATAAATATTAATATTCAGATGTATGCTGATAAGTGCATGACTTTTTTTCCAGTTGCTTCTTTTATGCACTCATAGAGACTGCATGATTGAGCATAAATCAGAATTATATAGTATGTTGTGTTAAAAATATGCATATCTGATATCTGATCTATAAGTATAAAATCAATAAACTTCTGAAGTCAATAAAATTTTGAAGAAAAATAGTAACTTTCTTTTTTTATAATTTTCTGCTCTGGTTGACTGGAGGTTGGGAATGGAACAAAGTCTGTATGTTTAAAGAGAATACTTTGATAGACATAATTATTCTAAGCATTCAAATATTTACTATATAATATACTACAAAATATCATCGATTCAGAACTAAAATGAAAGGCATTTTTTTTTGGTTAATAATAAAGTCAGTTGTTCTGTCAAGAAGTCAATTATTGTATTTGGATGATCAGAAATTTTATGTCGTAGAACATCAAGCAATTCAATTACCACATTTAATACATTTTCACCATCACTCATTACTGTTTTCATTTAATCCAAATTCTTTTAAAATGCTTAACATATTATTTATCTTATTTGTTTTGCAAGGAAATTTATAATTATTAAATTTTGAAATCTTACAATTCTTAACAAATGCCACAATATTAAGTTTTAGAATAGCACGTTACCTTTTGATGCTTTCCACAATCCTTTAAGCCAGGCTGATGTTTTGTTGATCTTATCTACGAAGTTAAATACAAACAAAAAGATATTTACTTTACTACAAAATAAAATTACATATTTCATTTAAATACAAAAGAATTTGCATAAATGTATATCTAAATTAAACAGTGTTAGAATGAAGTTTCTGGAATTTGTATAACATTCAATTACATTAATTTAACTTTTATATCCTTTACTAACTGTAGGCAAGACATTGAAGATCAACTCAGTTAATCCTACCCATTCTTTTACATCAATATATGCATTAAATTTGAAACGTTGAAAATTAAAAACAATAATTTATTTTAAATAACTGCAATTAGTTTAATCACAAATCGCTAAACAATAAACAATGTTACTTACTCTTAAGCTGGAGGTAACTTCTTTTAAGAGGCACCCACTATGAGTGAAGCTACCAATCAATCAATCAATCAATCAGGCTGTGTAGAAGTACCTGGGTATATGGATACCCCCGACTTCTAAAAAGTATCTTTATTTTTCAGGAGCTTGCCATATTACTATGTCGGTGGAGTTGTTAGTAAAAAGGAGCTGTGTTTAAGATAGTGTAATTTATAAGTTCTTCGAATTTCTGCGACCAGAGGGAGTTTAAAAACGAGTAAAGTTAGTGAAAGATAATATTTTTTACCTTGAACTAGGTTTCCCTAGCTCAAGTGTCACTTTTAAAAATTTTTTTAATGTTTTTTACCGTAGGCCGGGGCCTACGTCTTAGTTTTTTAAAGCTTACGTATAATAAAATATACATACACTCTTTTTTATTTTATTTTTTATTTTTATTTTTAAGAAAAGAAAGTTGAGAGCTTGCCAGATCCAAGTCGAGAGTGAAATGGGGAAGGGAGGAAAAAAGTGGAATGTTGGGGATTCGATCCCGCAACCTTCGGAACTTGAGTTCCGTGCGTTACCACTGAGCCAGCGAGGACACATTAGATTACGGGAAGTTACCAGTTAAGTGCGAGAGACGCTCTAGGTCTCTTCCTATTAAAGGGAGTAGTAAAATCATAGTTGGCTAGCTCAGTGAGAAGATTAATGTTATTAGCTTCAATACTATTATAGAAGTTAATGTTAAGGGAGTGCATGAATTTAGTGAGGGGGGGGGAAATTTAATTCTTCATAAATTTTATAGTTCCTGAAGTAGTAGGGGGCATCTACTATATCTCTAATTATGGAATTTTGAGCAGAACAAAGTTTTTTAATTTGATAGTTGGGACAGTAGGACCAGGACTGGCAAGCATAAGTTAAAAGGGGTCTGAGGAATGCACTATAGATGAGCAGCTTCATATTTAAGTTCAAAGAGCTATTTCGAGCAATTAGGGGGTATAGATTTCTTTTAGCAGCTCGAAATTTGTTAATAGTATGTTTAATGTGGGGACGCCATGAGAGATTTTTATCAAGGAAAATTCCAAGGTATTTACAGGTGGGGGACCAGGGCAGAGCAGTGTTGTTGATCATGATTTTAAATTCATTATAGGACTTGGGTGCTTTTCTGGTAAACATGACAGCAACACATTTGTCAGTATTGAGCTTCATTTTCCACTTGACAGTCCAAGTGTTAATATGTTGTAGGTGGGTGTTTAGTTGGTTTACAGCAAAGTTAATTTTGTTATAAGACATGTAGATGGCTGTATCATCTGCGAAGACTGCAGTGTGTGTTCTGAAGTGTGTTGGGAAGTCGTTAACATAAATTGAGTACAGAACTGGACCGACTAAACTTCCCTGCGGAAGACCACAGAGTGTGTTGTGCTTGTCAGAGAGGGTGTTTTGGAGTTTAACTTGAAAAGTTCTATTAGAGAGATAACTGTAAATTAGGTGGATAGTGTTGGGGGTGAAATTGTAGTTTATAAGTTTATGGATTAGACCATGAATCCAGACAGAGTCAAAAGCTCTGCTGATATCCAGGAAGACTGCAGCTGTAGATTTACTATAGGTTTTTGTTTTAGTGAGATCTTCAACAACTCTATAAAGTTGGTGGGGGGCTGAGAGGGATTTCCTGAATCCAAATTGATAGGGGGAGAGGATGTTATTGCTTTCAAGGTGGGAGTTAATGGTTTGAAGCATGAACTTTTCAGCAAGTTTGCTGATGATGGAAAGTAAACTAATAGGTCTATAATTAGTGGGGTCAGAGGGGGATTTGCCAGGTTTATGAATGGGGATAATAATAGAGTTTTTCCAAGGGGAGGGAAAGTAGCTAGTGCGAATAATGGCATTTATTAGGGTGGAAATATTGATGCAGATTTTCATAGGCAGGTTTTTTAGCATGAAGCCAGTAATTTTATCTGCACCAGGTGCTTTATTGTTTTTAAGTTTACGAAGAAACCATTTGCACAATTTTAGTAGTTTGGATGTTAAGACTATCAAGTTCAGTTTTAATTTCCTCTACTGAAGTATCAATATCCAGCCCTCTTATGACTACTTTTATAGGTTTTATTACACCCATAGGGAGGATGTATCCTTGAATTTTCTGTTCTTTTAGAAAGTTTTCTATTTTCCTATGGGATTCAGTACTGTCAGGTTGGATCCTGACAATATCATTAGCAGGCCTGGCGTAGAAGCAGTTACCTAGGGCCTCACCTATCCGTTGGAGTACTAATTTATATTTATGTTTATCCTCTCTATCTTTTATGATACAAATGGGTTTTACTTTGTTTACATTGTTTTAAGTTTCAGTTGCTTGTGGGATAGAGGGATCATTTAATACTGTTTCAGATAAGTTACCATATTTATTATTAGTAGTCAAGTTAGGAGTTTGAACGGTTAGATGGTGCTTAAACTGGCGAGCAGTATTTTTTGGATTCGGAAAAACGAATCCATCATTAGATTTGCTAGTGCCAGGATTATTGGTTAAATTATCTAAGGTAATGTTAGGCCTTTTAGGGCGTTTTGAGGGGTTTTCGGATGCGTCATTTACGTTGGTAATAGGGTTGGGATTATGGTTAGAGGTGAATGTATTGTTTTTGGTGAGCTCCACCGACAAGTAGTAGTTAGGCTTACCTCCTAGTAGCGTAAACGCTGCTTCGACGTGGGGGTGAGTAGCCAGCATTTCTTGCCGTACATCATCATGGGTAGTAGGGTTTAGGGCTTTTTCTAATAGATAGGTCTCCATAATGGTGAGTGATGTTTGATTTAAACATTCCAGCGTGCAAGGCAGTGGGGGGGGGTTGAGCCAAAGCTCTCCCCAGATAATTCCATTGGCGCACCTTCCATTACGCGTGTCTGTACACCTCGGTGTCCAGACGGCGTCCTCATGTTCGAAGCTACCCTAACTACGTCACGCTTTAAAGTGGCCAAAAGCGTTGTTCTCTACGTCGTTCATTGGTCCACGTAGCTGCCATTCATCCGAAGTCCTGCCTTTCTTCCCCGATCTTTCAAAAATGGCGGCGAATTTAAACCAAATATCAAATTCGATAGCTGAAGCATTTTTTTCTGTTTTCATAAGCTTCTGGGAAGCTAAAAACACAGACGACGACCCCCCTTTTTTATATCAAACCACTGAGCTACTCTTACAATGACAAAATTTTTGTTAGTTTGTCATTATAAGAAATCTTAGTCATATGAACAGTATTTACAGTTTAAAGAATTCAAATCATAATGAAATACATCTCATTTTCATCATATTAATTTTACAGTAGCATATTCTTATACACATTGGAATGAAAGAAAAACAATTTTTAATTAACGGACCATAGTTAAAACAAACAAATCACACCTATTTAGTTCTTGTATATTTTTCAAGTTTATTCTGTTGCTAGTTTATATTGTCGTTTTCAAGTTTATATTGTTGTTTTGTTTTGTTTTGGTTCCTTATCCTTTGTAGTACACAAAAACATTCATGTTTTTCAAAAGTCCATAGTAATCACACATGGTTTCCATCACTTGTTTCACTGACACATTGAATTTTTTTTCTTTTTGTTTCAAATTTTGGTATTAATGTAATTTTGTTTTTATCAATGCATGTCTCGTAGAAGTGCCCCGAACGGACAACGATGACTCGCTAACTAATTTAACAATCCCTTCTACTGCTTCAGTGTGACATGAAAAATTATTGAAGTCAATACGTTGACTCTCGTGATAGGTTCCTTTATAAACTGCTTTAGTTTTTCATCAGAAATGCCTCTTCATAGGAGATCCTGTTACTTTAACATCATTCCATTCAATCATATCAATATAATCCTTGGCATCAAAGTTTATACGTTGAATTAAAAACTTTCCTTCATTTGCAGTCTTTGCTTTTAGAATCCTACGTAATCCAAGCTCTCTTACATAACTGCGATCATCTGATATCATACAAAGGAGGAATTTTCTGAAGCAGATTTTTGTCACTGGATAAGGTATAAAAGATGGCATAATAGCACTTTCAACGGCAACAACCAACACTTAAACATTACTGTAATTGGATGTGATGGAACTGGCTTGAACACTGGATTGAATAATGGTGCGATTCCTTTATTGGAAAAGGAATTAAGAAGGCCACTGCAGTGGTTTATTTGTCTATTTCAAGTAAATGAACTGCCCCTACATCCTAATTAAAGGTCCAAATGAATTTGGAGGAGAAATAGGTAAACTACTAGAAAACTGTTATGAGCTACCAGTCATCGAATTTGCACCTATTGAAAATGACATTCCGTTACTAGAAATTAAGGAAGATTTACGTGTGGACCTAAAATATTTGTTAGAAATGTCTAATGCAATCTCTGTTGGGAGGTGTTCTTCTGATTTGTCCATGAGAAAACCAGGAAAACTTTGTCATTCAAGATGGATTAGATTAGCAAACAGAATACTTCCCTTGTATGCGGGAACAGAATATCCTGCAAAAAATCTCCGAATACTGACTGAGTACATTTTGAAAGTTTATGCAGCTGTTTGGTTTAACCTAAAGCTGAAAGCATCTTGTATCCATGGATCAAAGCACCTGTGGAAACTTGTAAGCTATTCACGTTACCTCCATCAGACTCTTAAAAATTTAATTCACCCAGTTATTCAAAGAAATGTATACTTTGCTGCTTCTGAAAATCTCCTCCTTTGTATGATATCAGATGATCGCAGTCACATAAGAGAGCTTGGATTAAGTCTGATTCTAAACGCAAAGGCTAAAAATGAAGGGGACATCAGAAAGTTTTTAAACCAACGTATAAATTTAGATACCAAGTATTATATTGACATGATTGAATGGAATGATATTAAAGTAACAGGACTTCCTATGAAGAGCCATATTTCTGATGACAAACTAAAGCCGTTTATAAAGGAAGCAAAAGAATCTGATCACGAGAGTCAACGTATTGACTTCAATAATTTTCCATGTCACACACAAACAGAAAGAAAGGATTGTTAAATTCTATACCGAGTTGTCCGTTCGTGACACTTCTGCAAGAGATGCATTGATAAAAACAAAAATACAATCTCAAAAGAAAATGCCAAAATTTCAAACAAAAAAACAATTCAATGTGTCAGTGAAATAAGCAATGGAAACCATGTGTCATTACTATGGACTTTTGAAAAACATAAATGTTTTTTTCAAAATAACGTTTTGCTTTTAAAGACATTAATCACTATTAATATTTTTCTAAATAAGTGTGATTTGTTTATTTTAACTAATGCCCGTTAATTAAAAATTGTTTTTCTTTCATTCAATTGTGTATTATTAATATATGCTACTGTAAAATTAATATGATGAAAATCGCGAAATTCTACAAAATCAGTTGTTCTGTAATGGCATTTAACAGTTAGAAATACTTAGAATTGTAAGTTTCCTGTAAAAATATCGTATTTTGAATATTTTATTTACAATATATATATATGTATATATATATTATTTTAATATACTATAAAAGAAATAAAAAAATACAAATTTTATCACTTTTTCATAAAAATATCCATTTTGAAGCACTTTGCGGTACTTGAAAAGATTTTAGTAGAACAATAAAATTTTATTTTATATTCTTTATTCTAATCCCAAGAGGCAACTTTTGAAAACTATAACATATTTAAATTTAAAAAACAGTTTTTTCGTTCCACCCTAGCGAACATGCACGAAGATTATCTTGAAACCGCCAACATGCTCTAGTTTGTTATCGGTAATTCACACATTTATCTTGAGTGGTTCGTAGCATGGGTGGTAGCGCTCTGGGTTTGTAACCTAGAGGTGGCGGGATCGAATCCCGCGGCTGGCATTTTTTTCCCCTCTCTTTCCCCTGCTTCAAGGCTGGCAAGCTGAAGTTCTTAGATTATTTCCTTCATGTTAATTAAAAAAATATATGTAATTAACATGTAGATGTTAGTCGACGGCAAAAAAAATTTTAAATGTCGTAAAAAAATATTAATACATAGGCTATTTATGGCAATATAACCTATAAGAAAAAATATTTTGTTTACAAATGTTAACATTTTTAAACTCTCTTGAAAACTCTCTCTGACTCAGAAATTCCAGGAACATGCTATCTCTTTTCTATATCTTTTACTAACAATTCTTGCTACCAATGGTGTTAGGCAAGCACCACAAAATAAAAACTATTTTCAGAAGTAGAGGGCATAAATATGGAACCTCTCCCCACATTGGAGATCTACGTCTATATCCGTTTCAAAATCAAAATCATACCCGTCTGAATTATGTGCTTGAAAATTAACAACTGCAAATATATTTTGGTAGCTGAGGCACTTTCTTATACATTTTAGGTATAATTATAATTTGGTTACATGCACTAAATAACATTTTATTTTTGCAGTGCAGGTAAAAACAAAAAGAGAAGAGTGTGATTAAGAAAAAATATCTTTAATATTTACTAGGAAATTCATTGTGGAAGTTGCTACGTAAATGTGTGACATCCACCGCTAAAAATAAATGAGTAGTGAAATAAGATAGATACCACTAATTCCTCTCTTTTAAATAAAGAGTGGTGCAACAAGGCTCCATTTTTAAGTAGATATTTTTAAAATTTCTCCAGTAATAGATAAAAAATTAACAATGAAACTACTCTTTGATTACCTTACACTTCTCACATAATATAATCTTTACATACCAAGACTGTTATGTGAATTTTCCTCGTAAAAGAGGTTACACAGAAATAAGAGCCATTTTTCTAAAAAGTATCTTTTGTTTAATCATCACCTTCCCTTTCAAATCCATAATTCTAATACAGATTTCTGCTACTTATGGCTACGAATCGGACGGCCGATTAAGGTACGATGGAGCCATGTCGGTATCGGCGCGGTTCATATCCACCCATCACAGGCCCTGAAACACGTAAACAGCAAAGCGTTCCCCTTCGAAGGTTCGTAAAGAACCCGCGAACGGCCCAGAAAATTTCTCCCGTACTTGTCGTTCTACCGGCGCTTCCAGCACTGGCCCGATAAGCTGCCGTCAGTCCTGTGTTTGTTGGGTATATATACATATATGATGTTATAATTCATTAAATGCATTAATTTTTAGTGACGCAATGTATTAATGACATTTAATAGACGAAGTAAAGATAAAAAAAGTAATATAGCAATAGATTAGCGAATCTTAAAAGAAGATGTAAAACAAAAATAACAATATAGCAATGTATTCGCGACATTTAATAGAGGATGTAAAAAAAGCAATATAGCAATGTTTAGGCAGCGTGTAACGGAAAAAGGAAATAAACAATATATAATGTTCTTGGTGTCATCTAACAGAGATAAAAGAACAATATAGGAATGTCTATACTAATAACTATACTAATGCTAACAACTTCCCCGTGATTTTTAAATTCTGAAGTTCCTAAAATATAAATAAACCTTCACTAGTATTAACTCTGTTTGTTATTTATCTTTACACTTTCATATTCTGAAATCGAATAGCGTGCATAAAAATACATCTCATCCAGTCCCTCTGCAATTTGCTTCTTCATTCGACCAGAATAATTTTCAATTTTCAATTTTCGTCCTAAAATATTCCGTTTAATATTCCCATAAGATGAATTTTGGAATGCGTATTGCTATCAGACCCTCTTATTTTCCGACGTTATGAATTTTAAAATTCAAGCTGTTAGTCATTTATCTAGAAATTCAAGATTGAGCGTCTCTGACTTCCTGAATCCTATGTCTGCGATGTCAGTTATTTTAGGATTTCGTGAAATTTTGTTTTTCTGTTAGTCTGGAAGAAATCTAATACTTAAATGAATTTTACAAGGCCTGTTTTGTTTATGTTCTGCAGAATAATAAAATCGCTGATGCCGGAATCGAATTCTAAATTCAAACTAAATATAGCTGATTTTGAAAGGTTTTATAAATTGCGTAAAGTCTATATATCAATTTTTCTTTCGGTGAAGGAGAATACATATATTTCTTTAGTATTAAATGTAGCTCTATTTTTTTTCTTAGAGCAAATAAATCCTTTTAAATCTAAAGTAAAAATATAATGTTTAAATGAAAAGGTATAAAAAAACTTAGATTCGTGATTTTTTAAATACACGCCAATGTGTTATCATTGATTGAATGCATTAATTTTTAGCGATGCAATGTAGTATTAGCTTCACTTAATAGAGTAAGTAACAAAACAAACAAAAAAAACAATATAGCTATGTATTAGTGACACTTAATAGAGGATCTAAAAAAGAAAAAACAAGTAATATAGCAATGTATTAGCGACAAATAATAGAGGATGTAAAACAAAAATCCCCAACTAATGTAGCAATTTATTAGCGACTCTTAATAGAGGATGTAATAAAACAAGTAATATAACAATGAATTGGTGACACTTAATAGGGGATGTAAAAAAAAACAAGTAATATAGAAATGTATTAGCGACACTTAATAGAGGATGTAAAACAGAAAAAACAAACAAGTAGCAATGTATTAGTGACACTTAATAGAGGATCTAAAAAAACATGTAGTACAACAATGTATTAGCGACACAATAGAGGATTAAAAAACCAAGTAATATAGAAATGTATTAGCGACACTTTATTGAGGATTTTAAAAAGCAAGTAATATAGCAATAAATTAGCGACACTTAATAGAGAACACAAAAAAAACAAGTAATATAGCAGTGTATTAGCGACACTTAATAGAAGATGTAAAACAGAAAAAACAATTATAAATCTCCATTCTCATTTTTAACACCAGAATTAGCAATAAATTTTGGTCAAAGTATTATTTAACGGATACACTACTTTATTCTGTATAATTCGTAAAAAATCCTTTAACGTTTGTTCGTGGTATTTGCTATGAAATTCCTTAAACGTTTGTTCGTGGTGTTTGCTATGAAATTCCTTACACTTCGAATTGCTATGACGGCTACATTATGAAATATATGTATGTATGTATATATATATATATATATGTATATATATATGTGTGTGTGTGTGTGTGTGCGTGTGTGTGTGCGTGTGTGTGTGTGTGTGTGTGCGTGTGTGTGCAATCTTTTAAGTATTATAGAAGGTTCCTTCAGAGAAATGAATCCTAAAATAATTAATGAAGAGAGAAAAGGAATTTTAAATGCATAAAAGTTTTAAAATCTAGAAATTGAAATCGAACTAAATACACAAGCTAGATACACACTATTTTCCTTTCTCAAATTATGGAATGTTTGCATAACAAGGAGGTTATCCTCACCTCTCACAAGCATAAAATATTCTCCGGGAAACATCTAATAAATCCAACCCGAAAAAACTCAAATACCATCCTTTATGCAGAAAAACTGAAGATCAAATAATCTTCCAGGAGGAAACGAGACACTCCTGGGGAAGGCTTTCAAAACTTTTTTTTCTACTATTTCAGATGTTTTTACAATTTTCGTATCTGGCTATTTTTTTTACTTCATTTTATTATTTACCTCCCGGCATGTTTTCTGAAAAATTGAAGGGAAAATGAAATGTAAGCATCTATGTGCCAGCGGATTCGACTATCTGAGGATTTAAAATGATGGTATCCGATTCTGATTGAAAGGAAAAATGAAATTTCATCACGGTTTTTCTTTTCATCTGGATACGACGGTAAAAGTAAACATCAACGTTTAACCAATATAAGTAAATTTTTTTCGTTATATATATATATATATATATATATATATATATATATATATATATATATATATATATATATATATATATATATATATATATGTCAGGCCTGTGATGCAGCTACAGATAAAATTAATATAAGTCCACTGTGCTTGAGAAATGCATAAAATGAAAGACGCAGGGATTACAGGAATTTCATGTCCTGCCGAGGCGTTTATTAAAACATTAGTTATCCGGTCCGATCTGCCAAAATTATCTCAACCCCCTTCAGCCGGAAAACGCGCGTCCTGACTCTATGAAACATTTCCCTAAACTACCTATTTTTCTTTCTCGCACGTTCACGTTATACCACAGCGTGGGTGATGATCTAGAGCCCCTTTCTGCTCGAACATTCGGGGATTACGTCAGACAGCGCGTGCGCGCAATTCGGTGACCCTGAACTCTTCGCGAAAACAACAACACCTCGCCAAAAGGAGTTCAGTATTCGTTAGTGAATCTTTTTCTTTTTTAATAATAATTTCTAGATCTGGCATATATATATATATATATATATATATATATATATATATATATATATATATATATATATATATATATATATATATATATATATATATATATATATATATATATATATATATATATATGTGTGTGTGTGTGTGTGTGATAATATTACTAACTATCTATAATCGCCCATTCTGTACTTCATCTCTGCCATGGTAACCCGTCTTCACGTAAACGCTCCGCCTTCCACATACTAACTTTCTCCGCCAATTCTGGCAACCTCTTTCACCTAATTCTATTTTTCGCGCTTTTTTGGAGAGACGCGGGCTGGCTCCGAACTGAGTAAGATGTGTTAATCTTTGCGTCAATAAACTTTTAATTAATTGCTATGATTTGGAATTGCATTTAATTTCGGCCTCGATTTTGTTTCTTCAAGAGATGACCATTCGGGTCATCAGATATATATATATATATATATATATATATATATATATATATATATATATATATCTGTGTGCGTATATATATGAAGCGCTTCGCTTCACGAACGTTACATTAATTACAGTTCGTGTCACTGACGTCATGAATATCCTTGAATTATTTCGTAGTATGGTGGAAGGCAGTTTACACTCTGGAAGCACACATTAGTCCCAATTAAATCATGTTTATTTCTTCCTCTACTACCAACCACTGATCCAAAGTAGAGCATATCTTAGCGCTCGCCATTTTACAAAACACGCGGACCCAGCTGGCGAGCGTCTGTTATCATCGAATTAAACCCCTAGGTCTAATGCTTTCCTATTGTCTCAAAAGCTCTCAATATCTTTGCGCATGCTCTCGTGACGCTTGCACCGAAGATGAGGCATGGGCGAGACAGAATTTGATACTAAATTTAGATTCTCCCTATGGTTCTTCTCAAAACGGGAATATCCCTTTTCGCGGCGCGTTTCGAAATACGATAAATAATATTTAACGTTAGAAATTAGTTTTACTTTTAAGCCCAGTTTAAATTGTTTAATTATTATTGTTTTTCAAAAATATTATTTACACACATACACACACACATACATATACATATATATATATAGAGAGAGATAGATAGATAGATAGATAGATAGATAAATAGATGCCCGGTATAAAGGGCTTAAGTCTACCACGTTTACATACAAAATTGCATTTCTTTGTACAAAACACTTATATAATTTCATTTTATGAAACTCTTCCTTATAAATATTTCGAGAGACATGTTTTTAATTTTTTTCAGTATATAGCTCGTACATAATTCTCAAATTTAAATGATCCGGCAGTTATTTTTTATCATTAACTCTTCTAGTGTAATGACTTTTAAATGATGGAAAGGACATGATATGTGATCTCACCGCTATAAATTCTTCTGATTTTTTGTTGGCTGGATGAAATTTACCCCGTTGATCAAGAATAGGATGCGAAATCAATAACAAAACATCGATGTTTTGAAACATCGATATTCAATATTGAAACATCGATGTTTTAGAACATCCATTTTTTAATACTGGTTTAGTAACCTTTAACATTAATGTTACTTCAGTTAGTCGTGGGGGGGGGGAGGTAGATGATTTAATTTTACTCTCTCATTGGGCTAACACAAATGACAAAAACTTGGTTGCTTTTGCCTTGGGCTATATTGATGACTCAAAATTCTCGTTGTAAATATCGCCATGTTTTGCCTTCAAATGTCCAGATAAATTCGTGGTATTGCCAGAAGTTTTGAGGGACTTGTCAGACTCTCGTCTCCCATTCTTAAGTGGAATTGATGAAGGTGAGTAATAGCGTCTTCAATAAGCCCAAAATAAACGCAAACAGATGTCGAACGATATGCACCTTTGGAGATGTGCGACAATAGGTAAAAGTACGCGAGTCATTTAGAATGATTTGTGAAACCCATTAGCGGCGCGCTTTTCCCTTGGAAAAGTCGGCAGGAAAGAAATTCACCATAGGTGGTCTGCAGAGGGCGAAACCGGAAAAGGTACGGTATTCGAGATGGTTCGAGAAAGGGCTGAGAAGAATGCATAAATAACGACGTGTTGCGAATGAGGGGGAGAATAGACTAGGACTGTTGAAAGGTCGCCACGCGTACGGAGAGACGGGGTCTCGTTTGGACTTTGAATAATGAACCCCACTTTCTGGAGTGTATCAATGTTCTTCGGAATGAACCTTTGTAAATGATTATTTAATCAAGATTTTAATGTTTCAATAAACTAGATGTAAATAAGAGTTGGTTCTACAGTTATGATTACTTCTACAAGATAATGATTTGTCGGATCACGAGCATAAAGGTTAACATTGGCGTAGTCGAATTAAAGAACGTGGGAGGACCCCAACGATACGGAAGGTATCAGAAAAAGATGATCTAGAGTACTAGAGTGGTGATACATCATTAAGGAGACGCAGTTTTAAGAGAAGTTGGATTCCGAACGAGTCTACTGGGAACGACTTCAGCGACAGATATTTACTCGTTAACTGGTCAAGAAACGAGAACAGAAACCTGGGCCAGGAGAAATTCAAGGTCGGAGTGAGGTGTGCATCAGAGAATTCGACTAGACACGACTTCAGCGACAGAAATTTACTCGGTAACTGGTCAGGAAATGGGAAGAGCCACCTGTACCAGGAGAAATTTAAGGTCGGAGTGAAGTGTGCATCAGCGACGTGGATATATAATGAACTCTATTGAACTGTGTTCAAAGTGCGGCAGCGGAGAAAGATTAAAGTGACAGTTTTTCATCGAGGTGAAAAAGGGGTAAGTGATTCTATCTTTTTTCCTGTGTATGAGATAGCGGTAGTAATTAGTTGAAGGAATCGAATTATTTTTGATAAGTTTTGAAGTGTTGATTCATGTGTATAATGATGGAAGTAATTTGTTCAGTTATTGAATTTTTGGTAATTGGATTATTATTTTAAAAGAGAAAAAGTGTTATTTTGTACAACGGGAAAAGTGTATAAGTTCTTGTACTAGTTTATTAGTGGAAGTGATTTATAATTGTAGTAGTTAAACGCTCGTAGAATTATCATAATTGTTTAGGTAAATAGTTCAAGATAAGTATAGTTGGTTGTATTTTGTTATAGTAGCAAAAGCGTTGAGACGATTTGATAACTACCAAAGTTAAGGTGTTATATTTATATAACGATAAAAGGAAAATCATATCCTAATTGTTAATCGTGGTTGAGTCTAAAAATGGCATTCTTGGGGAAGTGACGTAAGGCCGATTTAATTACGTTGGCTACAGAGTTTAAGGAAGAAGTCCCTCCGAATAGCACAATGTATGACCTAAAACAAATAATTCAGGGAAGTGAGAAATATGAGGAAGAGTCCACTAAGGAACGGTTATTTGCCATAATTAATGAGAGAGTGGAAAGAGAACGAATTGAAAAACAAGAGAAAGTTAGACAATGGGAGGAGACAAACAGACAATGGGAAATTGAAAAACAGGAGAGATAGAGAATGGGAGGAGACAAACAGACAATGGGAAATGGAAAAAGAGGAGAGAGATAGACAGGAAAGGTATAAACAAAGAGAAATGATGTTAAAATTGAAAGAATTAGAAGTTGAAGAATTGAGGACGAGGGCAGATAAAAGACTTTCAAGTTTAATGGTCAGAGAAAGTATTGGAAGGGTTAATAATAATTTCGAAGGAGTTTTGAGAGATGAAAAAAGGGTTATTCTTGGACCACTAGTTAAAACGGATAAGGTATTTGCCAAAATTGACCGGAAAAAGGAGGATAAAAGATGTTTTGTCTGTAATAGTAAAGACCATTTGAAATATCAGTGCACCAAAAGAGTTCAAAATCTCAGAAATAGAGGGGATCATAGGGGAAATAAATTTGAGATGGAATTTAACAGAGGCGAAATTATTCAACCTGAGAATAAAATTGAAACCCAACAGGAAAGGGAAGTGAGGAATGCAATTTCTCAAGGAAAGGAGGTCATCGAAGGGGTAGCATATTCTCAAAGGCATTTGAGTAAGAGTATAGATCAGATATTAGATGAGGAGTTGATTATTCCTCCTAATATGTTCGAAATTGTAAGGGATACAGAGGAGGAGATGGCTATTCGCCCGAATATATTTGAAAGCGCAAGAGACACAGAGGAGGAGATGATTATTCCCCTTTATATGTTTGAAATGGGAAGTGAGACGAAGGATGAGGAGATGTACTATGAGGAAGGGTCAAGGGAGGAGGAACCAAGATTTTAATGTTTCAATAAACTAGATGTAAATAAGAGTTGGTTCTAGAGTTATGATTACTTCTACAAGATAATGATTTGTCGGATCAGGAGCATAAAGGTTAACAGGGGTTAAGGCAAATATTGCACTTCGCCAATTTGTCAGAGGTTTTGCAAGAATATTTCCAAACGGTACTTTTAGGAGACATCTTACTAATAATATTAACGTCAACTTATATAAAACTAGAACAAAACAAAATCTTAAATGGCCGCTCTCGTGTATATACTATTTATAAAATAAAACGCCATTTAAGGTCCTGAAGTGTCAAGAACATTCCAAGAGCTCTGATTGGTTCATTGGTTGTTGATTGCCATTTGTCTGATTGCTAAGGAATCGTTCCCCTTTTTGTATTCGTCCTTTACAGAACTCAGACTTACATTTACTGAGTGCGAAAATTATGCTACGTGGAAAATGTTTTTATTATGGTACTTTTTCATTAAAAAAAACATCGAGACAACGTAAAACATCGAGCACAAAACATCGATGTTAAAGAAACATTGGCTTCAATAATTCGATGTATAGAACATCGATGTTTTTATCAAAACATCGATGTCGCATCCCTAATCAAGCAATGTGATTCCTGAAGTACTGAATGATTTATTCTTCAAATTATTTCTTATAATTTTTTTTCGCCTAGGGTTTTACAGAATCATTCCTTACGAAACATTCCTTACAAAATTACAGTTGTGCGACTGGTATAAAAGGTACATGTCAAGTTTTACCTTTTTGATTGCTTGGTGTGAATCACCCATGACTGGTATAAAAGGCCTAAGTCCCCATGTGTATTTTTACAACGTTGATCCACAAACTACTGGAGGACAGAACAGGGTTACAACAAGTTGTATAAATGGTGAAAAGACATTAATATTCTGGAAGGTATTAGTGAAAATCGGGTTCCAAATAAAGAGAAGAAATGGTCTAGAAAAGTCCGAAAATATAGAAAAGAAAAAAAAATGAATTTAGGAAAAGACAGAAGCGGTAAATGAATTTGACAAAGAGAATTGAAGCCTTTAAGACAAGATGTGCAGTCTTCAAGGAATATTGGAATATGAGTTCTTGAGATAAATGATCGGAATTTGTAGATGCCCATGTTACTTCTAAAGAATGTTTAGTTACTAGAAAGAGAAACCCTGAATCTTCCAAAATAAGGAACATTACTTATTGAGTATTTTCTGAAGATAAATGACACAATGCATATTATTTGCAAGGAATGTTTCTGTAAAACTCTAGGCGAAAAAGAAAAATTTATAAGAAATGCTTTGAAGAATAAATCATTCAGTGCTTCGGGAATCACATTTCTTCATAAACGGAGTAAATTTCCTCCAGCCAACAAAAAAATCAGAAGAATTTATTGCGGTGAGATCACATATCACATCCTTTTCATCATTTGAAAGTCATTACACTAGAAAAGTTAATGATAAAAAAGTATGTAACTACTGGTTCATTTAAATTTGAGAATTATGTACGAGCTGTATACTGAAAAAAAATTAAAAACCTGTCTCTTGAAATACGTATGAGGCAGAGTTTCATAAAATGAAATTATATTTTAAAAAGCCGAAGGTAGACACGTGTCATAAATATGACACTAAAAATGAAATTAACAATAGCTGAGGTTGAAAGTGAAGCTACAATTGAAACTGAAATTTCATTCAAAATCCATCACGAAGCAGGTGAGTTCGCATATGAATCGAAAAGATTAGACAAAATATGACCCAACAAAAAATGTTAGGTGTTCGATCTCCAGCGTGTTTACAAACACCGAATGTTTTTTCGTCAGTTTCATTTTACAAACGACAATTTTGGACGTACAAATTAACAATTCAGGATACTGCAAGTGGCAAATCTACCAACTACATGTGGCATGAGGCCATTGCCTTACGCGGAGCAAACGAAATAGCCTCTTGTCTGCCCCATCACATAAAGACTCTACCCAATAATTTCTTAAATCTTACTTATTATTCAGATACATGTGGTGGACAAAACCGAGAAAGTTAGGTTTCAGCCATGTTTTTGAAAGCGATGATGGATTTCCGCCATTTTTCGACTACTGATCACAAATATTTTGTACCTGGTCACACCAACATGGAGTGTGATTTTGACGATGCTCTTATAGAAAAGCAAAAGAAAAACAAGCAGTACCAATAAATCACCCGTACGATTGGTATCAGCTAGTGAAATGAACATGCAAAAAATATTTATGTCTATGAAATGACACAGGAAGATTTTTAAATATTTTTGGACTGTCGAAAGATAGTTTTGTAAATAGGAAAAATAACTCTGAAGGTGAGCTTATTAAGTGGCGTTTTATTCAATGGCTATGTTGCACAAGAATCGAAGGAATCGTACAGTATAAAATCAATCTTCAAGATGCCGAGTTTTTAAAAGTAAGCTTTTTGAACATAATAATCTAACACAAACTTCTCTTGTAAAAAAGCACAAGGACACCGTTCCGATTTTAACCGAAAAAAAGAAAGATCTGTTGGATCTTCTTGCCCTGATACCACCAATATTCCAACCTTTCTATTTGGAACTAAATACAGCAAGTAATATTGAGAATTCAGATCCAGATCATTAAGATTTCGACCCTGATAAAACTCCTTGAAAATATTAATTATCAATAAATCAAATTAAGATTATTTTATATCATATTAATTTCTTGCAAGCAAAACAAAAATTATTTTACATAATGTTGGTAAGATTATTGCTTTAAATGAAACTCAATTTTTATCTTATGAATTTTATTTTCTTCCAGTGACAAAAATCCTTTACAATAGTTTTAGTTAAAATGGAAAAAAATAGAATGAAATAAAAAAGAATATTTGTAGTCAAAAGGCATAAGCCAAATAACATTTGGTATAAAGGGTTAAGTCAAGTGCGAAACATTATTGAAATATAAAAGTAAACCATTTTTTGCCCTTTAATCATATTAAGAAATTATAGATGTGTATAACAAACAAAAATATCGCTCTTTCTTCTTCATCGCTAGCACTACGGTCTGTTACAGGCCAAGGCTGTCTCGCCAATTTTTCCCCACTTAGCTCGATCCCGTGTAAAGGCCCTCCATCGGTTCACTCCAGTTGTTCTTAGGTCCTCTTCTATCTCATCCAATCATCTGGTTGGGGGTCCTCTTCGTCACCTTCCCTCCAAATTTGAAAAGGTGGCTTTTTTATGGGAAACGTGTAATCATATCTGAATATCGCATCTCGCATTAGGTGGCCTAGCCACCTAATGCGAGATGCTTTTGCCACCTTTAAGATGTAGGGTTCGCCATCGTTTTTATATATTTTGTGATTATAGGTGGTTCTCCAAAAGTTGTTTTTCATAATTGGTCCAAAAATCTTCCTCAAAATTTTTCTTTCAAAATTCAATAAACGATCTTCTTCTGCCTTGTTCAGGGCCAAGTATTCACTCCCGTATAAGACAACAGGTCGTATCAGGGTCTTATATAGACTTATTTTTGTTTTAATGCTGATGAATTTGGATTTTAGCTGGTTTCTAAGGTCCTATAAACATCTATGGCTAGAATATCGCTCTTTAAGTTATAAAATGTTTTTTTCAAAAATGTTCAAAATTAAAATACTTCTATTGAAAAATCACTATTTTTGACTGAAACCCTTTATACTTGGCTTCATAGATATATATGTGTGTGTATACATCCCCGTAAGTTTGAGAATAGGTCTCTGCATTTAAGGAAAGAATTTCTTCTCTATTCTGTATATTTGCGACTTCATTTTCAGTCGACGTAAGTGAAATACTTGTGAATTTTCAAATGCAGAGTTGCGATCAGATATTCATCCCGAAGAAAGAAAATTTAACTGTGTCTCTTGGCTAGATTCATAGGAAACATTCTTACTTCACATTCGCACTTTATTCATGTCGGGGCTTTTCGGTAGCACGCACATTTGGGAACAAATATTTTCAAGAGTGAATCATACGGAGAGTAAAGTTTAATCAAAAATTTCTTTCGAGAACCTTGGGAGCTCACTGCGCAATCCAAACACTGCCATCGAACCAGACTTCGGAGTTGAAGTTTCACGTGAACAAGACCAAATGTGGTGCTTGTTTCATGTTTATGCTGCACTGTAAGACTGGAGTGCTGTTTTGGATATATTACAAAAATGGAAGTATAACAGATAGGGCACGATACAAAAGAAGTATACGCAAAACAGGCAAACACGCTACCCACAAATATTACACCGTGGAACAGGTATTTTTTAAACATGAAGTAGGATTCTGATTTTACAGTGTGTCCTATGTTTTTTAATCATAAAATAAAAAAAACCTCCCTCTCACTTTCGCATGCAACTTGGTCACTGTAAACAATGAAATACATTTTTGGGCATATTACAAGTATGTAAGTACAACGAGAATGTACACTGTATACATATAATATATATATATATATATATATATATATATATATATATATATATATATATATATATATATATATATATAGTACATATACACTCATGTCCATAAATTAAGGATAATGCAAGGTCCGGAAAATAAAGGTTCAGAAACAAAAAAAACCTGGAATTATTCATAAATCCCATTTATTAAACAAAAGATAAAGGACAAAAAAGATAGTGTATGTATCATACCATTCATAAAAACTACAATTTTTGCTCCCTGCAGCAACTGTAAAAAATATCTCCTTTACTAAAACTTAATATTACATGGTTGTTATGATGGTTAATGCATTGTATGTCTCCCATGCGATGAAATACAGTCGGTACAATGGCGAGGCATGCTGAGTATGAAATTATCGAGCTGATCTGGGGGAAGATTACTCCACTCAGCAAGCAATGCTCTCCCAAGTTCCGGTACACATGTAGGAGTTGGTTCACGGGCTGCAACTCGTCGGCCAAGCATGCTCCACACATGCATGTCCCACACATGCTCTATCAGGTTCAATTCAGGTGAGAATGCTGGCCATTCCATACATGTGATATCCTCAGATTGATGGCATTCGTTTACGATGTTCACTCGATGAGGACGGGTGTTGTCATCCATAAACACAAATTCTGCACCCATGGCACCCCTAAACAAACGTACATGTTGTTCGAGAATGATGTCCCGATAAATGTGGCCGTCCATGGTTCCGATTTGAACATGCAGATCTGTTCTGGAGCCCAGTATAATTCCACCCCAAACGAGCAATCCTGCACCACTGTAACGGTGTCGTTCAATGATGTTGTCTTGGTGGTAACGGGTACCTGGCGTTCTCCATATGAAAGTCCGACAAGAATCAGACTGAAAGCTAAACCTGGACTCGTCGGAAAACATCACACAAGCCCACTGTGACGATGTCCACATTGCATGTTATCTACTCCAGGCTAATCGCTGCCGACAATGAGTTGCTGTGAGCGGAACACATTTCACAGGCCTGCGAGCATATAGACCAATATTTCTCAAACGTCTGTACACGGTTTGCCTTGAAACTGTGGTACCCGTGGCTGGAGATAGCTGACGGGACAGAGCGGATGCTCATCATCTCATTTTTACAGTGTGAGAATATATGTTGAAGATATAACAGTCGGATGCGCAAAACTGTATAACCCCCTATCCAGAAACAATACACCCTAAATCAGGTACCATTTTTAAACAGGAGCCGCATTTCCCATTTAATCTGCGTTTACATGGACAACAATAATACTCGGGATTTACCCGCTAACAGGGAAATCCTTTGAAGTCCGTTTACACGGGACAACATTTTCGCCCTGCTTTTACCAGCCTTACCGGATGTAAAGGCCCTCACATGATTCGGCGGAAGTGATCATGATACACCATCATTCCTTGTTTATTTATTATTTAAATGCAGCACAAGTCAGTCGCTGTTGATAATCATGAAACGTTTACAATTTTTTCTGTTGTTTTTAAAAATAAATTTAGAAAATAGATTGGAAAAAAATAAAGAACTAGAAGATTGATGCGGATATTATATATAATCGTACGATTTGTGGCTTCATCGCTAAATTTAGTTTTTCCACAACGAAGAATGTGAGCAAAATTACTAAGCTCTGTTTGGTGGGAAGAAATTGTTTTAAATTCCTGGAGTAATAAAGACTGGAAAGAAAATTTTCCAATCGATAGGTGCATTTTTTTAAATTATAAGATTAATTATAAGTTACTTATTGTTTTAATAAATCCTCTTATAAAATAAAAATGTAATTTTGATTTCAATTTTGTTTCAGTAATTTTTAGTGATGTAGAAATAAAAAAATCATAAAGAGATATAAATTAATTTTTATCTGTGATTTCTAAAATAATTAATTTATAGATAAATTTTAATGTTACGTTTAATTATTGATTATAGTTATTAAATTTATTAATTTTACCATAACACTTTAAATGAAAATGTTATTGAAATTTTATTGAAATGATATTTTATTTCTTATTTTACATACCAGATGGCAGTACCAGTCTATTTATAATGTAATTGGGGATGGGATTTTGTAAAAACTAGATGTGGCAGATCAAGAATTAAATAAAATCCTCCTGAAAAAATAGGCACTTTTCTACTGTTTTCTTGAAAATTTTGCGACCGTTAAGGGGTTCCATCTATCCCTCCATCGATCATTTGGCTGCATATTCATGGATTCGCACATGTTCATATCCGCCATGTTTGTTTACAACTAGGTTCCTGCTTCGAAATGCATCATGAGTAATTAGCGGGTTTTATCACTGCCCTCTAGAAAGCAAAGCCTAAGCGCTGAGCAGACGAACTCCTGTGACGTCACAGAGGCGAGGCGATTGAATTCACAACATTTCGCCTCCGAATGTATGAGCGTACTCCGCAGTTACTTACTTCACCGCAGTGACTACACAAACCTCGTGGTCGCCTGTCGATGTGCATTTAGGATATTAAAGAAATTTCAAAGGATTTTGAGACGGAATACTTGAAGAAGTAAGTATTTGAGTTTTTCTTTTAAGAACTATAATTATTGCTTTTAAAATGATTTTGTTCTTTAATTATTATTATTATTATTGAACTTGTATGTCCAGTTTATTTGAATATGTCTTACGCCTAACGGTTAGGAATAGCGCTATCTGTTTCAACTCAGTCATTAATAATTATAAATAGTATGAAGTTGTGTCCATTACACATTTTCTTCAGGCACTATTAATATGTTTTCGTTTGTTTTAAATTTTCTCTATAACTTTGTATTACTACGTAAAATACTGTAAATATGCAATTCACCTTTCAGAATGTGAAAACATTGATTTGAGTAGGCAAATAGTCCAGTTCTTATTGAACTGATTAAATTTTCTAATCCATTTTTACGCGAGAAAAATTAGAAATGTTTTATGCAAACGAAAAAATTGTCGTCATTACTTTTATAAAATTGGGAAATAAGCTTTTATTACTTTATATTTGAATTATTGACTGTTGAAAAATTATTTAAAGTGTTGTTTAAGCATAATTTATTATTGTAAATTTATTATCTCTGTTTAATGTTAATAAAAGTTGTGTTAAGGTAGGATGTCAGATTGTTGAGAGAGCACTTTAAATGTTTACCTTTAGTGATTCTTATTTTATTGTTTTGAAAAAAGTTTAGTAAATCTGGGCTATTTTTATTATCTTAAAAATTATTGCTTTTTAGAATTTACTATCTAGAATCTAGAACAAGCCATGTATTTTCCAAGTTTTGACGAAAATTCATCTAAAGTTTTTACTGCTTCACTTTTATCTATAAAACAATTGTACGAGTAACTTATTAAAATATGGGTACTCATTATCACAAAAGGCATTATGGCCATCTAGTTTGGACAAACAGAGTGTGAAACTTGCTCTATAGTTAATAAATGAGACTGTGAGTAAAAGCTTGCTAAGTATTGGAGAAAAATACAACATTGTCAATAATATAGGGACATCTAAATATATAGAAATTTTTCATACTTGGTTTTCTATTATGAATGTTAAAACTCCAAATAAAGGATTGCGTTTAAAGAATAACCTCTGTAAACCTTTAACATGCAATGAAAATGATGATAATTTAATATTTCTACATAGGTTTTTAGATTGGCTGGAGAGATGGAAAACATTAATTAGTGATACTGGTAGATTAACTAAGGAGACTCATTCGGCACTTTTTATTTCAACAAACTGTATGATACAGATTGTGCATTATTGTTCTACAGAACTAGGAATGACTTATTTATTGCCAGGAAAGATACAGACTGATGAGTTAGAATGGAGGTTCAGTTTATATAGAAGAATGGGAGGGACAAATTATCATGTTTCTGTGAGGCAAATTTTAGAAATTGAAAAGAAATTGCGAACATGTAATGTTTTAAATTTAATGATAAAATCAAAATCTAAAGGTAGTATTCTTATAAATGAATTTATTAATGTTAATGATATAGATGAGGTTGTTAATCTAAATGAATCTTTTCTGTCTGTGTGCGTTACAGATAATGATATAAATAATATACAGAAGGATATGGCTGTTTTAACATTTTTGACTGGGTACTGTATTCATTCAGTTATTCATTTAAAATTAAAGTGTGAAGCATGTAAAGAAAATTTAACTATTGACAGAGAACTTGCCATCGATCCACAATTTGAAGTAATTAATAATTCTGATAGAGGAGGTCTAAAATATCCAACTCTAGATATTGTAAATATTGTTGCTCATAATTTTATAGTTATAAAAAAATTAGTTTCAGACTTTGAAACCGAATTTTTAAAGGAACGTAATCAAAAACAAATTGCACTTCAAATAACAATGAATATACTCTCTACAAAGGATATTTCTATTCATACATGCAAAAATCATTCTAGTGTAAAAGTAATAACGTTCATTATTCAGGCATCAACTAACACTTTATTAAATAACTACTGTAAAGCAAAATGTGATGCTGTTGCCAAAGCAAAATATGATGCTGTTTCTAAAAAATCTAATAAAAGAAAATTAGCTACTTACTCACCTTCAAGCAATCCATGTTAATGTCAAATACACATAAAATCTCTTAACTTATCTCATACATATGTACTCACTTACCCATTTCGAATGAAACCTCCATAATTGTGTAAAAACTTTATATTTTTATATTATATTAGTATTTCATCATTCATAAGTGAAGGTAAATATAATTTACGTTAAAGATGTAAAATGTATGACCTATATGTGCTAAGTGCCTAATATGTACTATCAAAATTTTTTTGCTTATTTAAAAAATGAATCTTTTTAATTTTTATACAAAATAAACAGCACTCTGTTAATTAGTATTATGTCCTGTGTTACTACAGAATTTTTATATCAATAAAAAATTTTGTAAATTCAGTAGAACTTTTAATTAAAACCTCCACAATTGTGAAAAACTTGATGTTTTTAATCTCTGTATCCAGGAAGAAAAAAAAATTCTTTAAAATAAAATTTCCTTTTATTTTTCCTTTTGTGTCCTGTTTTTTTCTTTGATTTTTTTAAAGATAAAAAAGATTGCATGCTACACTTGTAAATATTTTTGGGAATGAGACTTTAGGTATTGAATTAACGCTTAATAATAATTTGGATCATGAGCTTTAAGATTAAAATATCTATGAATAAACATAAAATACAAGATACTATCTTTTATGTACTATAAAATACAAAATAAATAAAAGATAAACTAAAATACAAAATAAATAAAAGATAAACTAAAATACAAAATAAAGATATTATCTATCAAGATAATATCTTTTCTTTATTTTGTATTATTATAGTCAGATATTTAGTTAAATCTTTTTTTTCCAATCTGCATTTTTTTACACTTTATTTAAATAATATTTATTATTTTGTAATTCCCAAGAAAAAAGTATGCGATATTACGGAAATTTTTACTTTACCTAATATTATATTCTATAAAATGCCCATAGCTGGCTATATATATATAGTCTAAAATTTCAAACACACAATGTGCTAAAAAAAATTAAGTATCGTATCGATGAATTTTTAATTTATTCGGCAACTACGAATTTGATATAGTTTTTTTTTACACTATTATTATAATGCAAAATTAATAGAGGAGAAAATAAATCTTGACATCTAATGTTAAATGCAATTTCAAAAGTTTACATTTTCCTGTTAAAATGATCTAGTATAATCAGTTTTAGAAAAGAACTATCTGTTTAGTGCTATCTGTATTCTTTTCGCATCGCTCGCTAAGACAGCTGAAAACGAGTACGATGTTGTCAGGAGAATCGCCTACAGCAGTGACGTCACGAATCCAGCGCAAAGGCTTTGTGATCTAGAGGGCAGTGGTTTTATCCTAGTTCGAAGCAGGGTCGAAATTCCACCCTGCATTTTCCCCTATCGTAGGGAAGAGGAGTGAAAAAGCAAGAAACAACCCTGCATTGACCCGGGTTTTTGGCACATGTAAACGGCACTTTAAAGGGCAGTTCTGAAAGAGTGCGGATCCGATTTTAGCACTTTCCTTTGGGCACAACAAGGGTCGGAGTCCGACTTCTGCCAAGTTGTCACCACAGTTTAGTGCATAGAGATTCGGTTTTATGGATACATACTATATACCGGGTGCGTCATAAATCCGTGCAAAGATAAACAATGCGTAATAAAATTAATAATGCTCTGAAAAATTTTCTGTTTGCGCGAAAATGATCAGAAAGACATTGGATTTTTTCCATGTAAAAAAAAAAAAAAATTCCAAAAGTAACCGAAAGAGGGCGCTTTTGCGTGACCACGTTAAGCCTGCATTGCAAGAAACACTTGCGTTACCTGTTGTCACCTTCATGCAGGATGGTGTCCCGTCCCACATTTCACGTGATATCAAGACGTTCCTGCTGGAATCTATCACTGACGACTGATTCTATAAGTCGCGGTTGTAAGGTTCAGTGGCCCTCATGATCACCAGACTTGACCCCGGCAAATTTTTAGTTGGGGAGGATACTTAAAGTCTGATGTGTACCGGGGCTCCCCAACCACTATCGTGGAACTGAAAAATCTCATTCGACAGACAGTCTCTGCCATCGATGCTACAACCCGCTGTAATGGGCTTAGTGACGCGCCTCACTTGCCTATTACCTTGTGCTGGTAGTAATGTTGAACATCTGTTACTTTAAAATAAATGCACAGTCTCATGTTACTGTGATCTGTTTGATTTTCTGTTTGAGTTTACCTGATTTGCATAAAATGTCTCATTATGACGTGTGAGCGCCCTCTTTCGGTTACTTTTAGAAACATTTTTTTTTTACATGGAAAAAAAATCCAATGTCCCTCTGATCTTATTGGCGTAAACAGAAATATTTTCCGAGCATTGCTTCTTTTATTATGAATTTTTGAACTTTGCCCGAATTTAAGACGCACCCGGTATATATATAAATATATATTATGTATATATATATATATATATATGGCGATCGGATCGTATCTCGACAAGCGTCACTAAATGGCCTCGTGTATATAGAGGGTGTTAGCACTTTAAATCTGTAGGCCGGGCTGCTAGGTACCCAATAGGGAAGTTTTGTTAGTAAAAATACTTTCACTAGCTGAATATCCGTGTTTCGCTACGGAGTACCTTCAAATTAAATACAATGGTACATGTCCGCAATTAATGAAAAAAATTATGACTAACACAACGGTCAATGTATGCAATTAATGCCAAAAAAGTATATTTAAAAAAAATCATAACGGTTATTTTTATATACAAAATAATGTAGAAAACAACATTCAAATTAAATACAACTGTCAATGCATACAATTAATTTTTATGCTTAATATCCATAAAACATTCTAATTTGAATTAAATTCTTAAAAAACTTCTGTCTCAATTAGTCTGGTGTTAAATTTTACCTTTTACCGTATTTTAAGTTTTTTTTGTCAATTTTTTCATTTTTATGTACGGGACGCAAAATTAATTTACAGTATCAGAATAAGAAAAGAAACCACGTGATCAGCATTTAATAAAATACATTCTAGAAATTAATCTTTAAAAACTCACCGAAAATCAGAAAATGGATGGAAAGATTCGACAAAGGTTTCATTTTAAAGACGTTTTTATGATCTTTCTTGTGATATAAATTTTATAACCCTCAGATTATTATTTTAAATTCAAACTTTAAGAAATATTACAAAAATAACTTAAAAATTTAATTTTAATAAAACTAAGAAGAATTTTTCAAAAATCTTTCTTAGTGTATCCCTACACTATAAGAAGAATCGTCATGCAAAATTTCAGCCCTTTAGGTCCAGCGGTTTGGTCTGTGCGTTATCTGTCAGTCAGACAGTTACGAAACTGTTTTATATAGAGAGACTAGCTGAAAACTCGCATTTCGCTACGAAATAAATTCAAATTAAATACAACGGTCAATGTATGCAATTAATGCCAAAAAAATAAATATATATATATTTATAATAAATACGACGATCAGTGTATACAATTGATGTAAAAAAATATATATATATTTATAAAAAATTGTAAGGGATATTTTTACAGACAAAATAATATAGAAGAAAATATTCAAAGAAAATGTCGTAGGACATACTAAAGAATATAGTAGAGTTAATATAGTAAAGTTTGAGGAACATAATATATTTTATTGTGTTTTGCTATTTTTTGGATAATGTCCAATCGTCTGCCGCATTAGCAAAGAAAAAAAATATTTTTTTGTCTATTTCGTTGTTATGAATGTGACGATAAATTAATTTAAAGTACCAGAAAAAGAAATCGCGTGATCAGCATTTAAAAATTTTAATTCTAAAAATAAATCTTTACAAATTCACCAAAAATCATAAAATGGAGATAAAAATTCGAAAAATATCTCATTGTAAAGGAATTTTTATGATCTTTCTTGTGATGTAAATTTCATAACCCTTAAATTATTGTTTTAAATGCAAACTTTAAAAAACTACTAAAACAGCTTAAAATTTTTATTTAAAAAAATCTAAGAAGAATTTTTCAAAAATCTTTCTTAGTGCATCCCTACACTATAAGAAGAATCGCTATGCAAAATTTCAGCCCATTAGTTCCAGCGGTTTGGTCTGTGCGTTGTATGTCAGTCAGTGAGTTTTATATAACTGTTTTATATATATAAATTATGCTATACATTTTATATATATATATTATGCTATACATTATATATATATATATATTATGCTATACATTTTATATATATAGATTATGCTATACATTTTATATATATAGATTATGCTATACATTTTATATATATATATTATGCTATACATTTTATATATATATATTATGCTATACATTTTATATATATATATATTATGCTATACATTTTATATATATAGATTATGCTATACATTTTATATATATATATTATGCTATACATTTTATATATATAGATTATGCTATACATTTTATATATATAGATTATGCTATACATTTTATATATATATATTATGCTATACATTTTATATATATAGATTATGCTATACATTTTATATATATAGATTATGCTATACATTTTATATGTTGCCGAAGACAATTTTTGCTTATCACCAAACGTCTTCCGAGTAGGCAAAAGGGTCCAACACACATACCTCATGGAAACGTTAAAAATGTAGGGTAGTAGGGTGGAATGTCCCTCTGTAGAGTTTTTAGGGGTTTGCACGAAACCCTAAGATGCATGCTCTGGGGGTGCTCTATCTAATTTGAGGTAGCACCGGGATTTAATTTTGATTCACCTACATGGTGCCCCCGTTAGAAGAGATCAACAACTTCCACAGTGTTCAGCGAGAAAATGTCGAAAGATAATGTATGTGAGAAAAATAATTCATTTTTTCGTCGTACAAAATTTCATAAGACAATGAGATCATAAGACAATGAAATCGTAAGTCAGTGAAATCATAAGACAATGAAATATTTCACAAGACAATGACATCATTTGACAAAGAAACATTTCATAAGACAATTTAATTATGAGACAATGAAATGTAACATTTCATAAGACAATTAAATCATGAGACAATGAAATGTAACATTTCATAAGACAATGAAATCATGTGACAATGAAATGTAACACTTCATGAGACTATAAAATGTATCATGGAATGTTAGTTTCTTGAAAATATTTCACTGATGTTTTCTATGAAACGAAATATATTTAGTCCGTCAGTAGACAAATTTTTCAAGAATAAGAAATTTATCATAATTTTCTAGACAGAGATGTACACTAAATTTCGACGCAAATCGCAATTTTGCCTGTTCTATCTCGTAAAAATACTTTCAAAGGAAACAAAAATAAAAGTGTTCTATTCTAGAATATTTCCGCACTTTTCGTTAAATATGAGCTACAGGAAATAAATATTTTTCATCAAACTGCTGACTAAGCATAAAAGATCCGAAATATTTCTGCAGCGGTCTGTCATTGATTTTTTCCTCTTATTTCCTAATAACAATGATATTAGAAGCGCTGAAAGCCGATTGGTTCGGGTCCATTGCTGAAATGAACTGATGTTTATAAAAAAAATAATAACATTACTTCGTAAAACATCCTGATTCTGCAAACATAGATAAGCTTATTTTCCAAAAATAATTTGTTCTTTCGTTACACTGAAAGATACGGAGTTGTATTGTAGTTGTTTCGCGATCGAGACGCATTTCGGTGATACGGAATCAATATATAGTTTGGAATGCGTTATTTACCTTTTATAACTTTCTTTTCACAAAAATATGAGTTGAAAGTCGAGAGAAAGCTTTCATTGGAAGCGTTCGTTAAAAGCTTTTATTGATACGTTAAAAGATATATTTTTGTTTATTGCTCTACTACTTTTGAGTTACAAAGTTTTTCAGCTGGAAATCCCATGGTGAGGGAGGGCCTTTTGACACCGACAATGTCTGACATGGGAAATCTCGTATTCCTGCAAAGCAAAAGATGAAAGCAAAAGAGTTTGAAAATGCTTCATGTTTATATCTGTTTCCTAGTTGTGAAAGCGAAATAGTGATAGATGTAATCTTTCCACACACACATGAGAGGGAGAGTCAAATGAAAACCTTGTAAGGTATACACAAGATTCGATTCACAAGAATCGAACTTTTGAGTGAATGAATTAAAGAAGCTGCTTGAGATATGCTAATTTCGGCATACGCGCTTAGTATAAATACCATGCAGCGTCATTAATAAAAGGTTTTTAGGGTTGAAAAAGGTTGTTAAGGTTGATAGATAAGCGAGAGGGAGCTACGAGGTAAACAGCTCCAGGTGTTAACGGGCACTAGTGTTTAGGGGGCCCAAAGTTTACGTGGCAGAATTGGTGGTTGACTTACTGTTCGTGAGTATTGAAAAATATATTGTTCTTGAAAGCTGTATTTATATATCTGTACAAGTAGTACGTATGAATCTTGTTGTTAAAAGCAAAGCCTACATGTGCAAGAATATTCAATAAACATTCTTTCATGTATAAACTGTGTTTGTATCAAATTCATTTAGAGTGCCACTTCAAATTATATACACAACAAGTCTGGGTAGAAGTGAGCTATTTACTCTATAACCTGAAATATTTTCTTTTTATGTTGTGCTTTAGTTGTTGTTTCTTATGCCCCCTGGCTGGAACGTAGTTCCGGACCAGGTCCATATAGACTAATGGGTGAAGTGTTAAGAGGACGTTCCTCCTCTACAGAGTTTTATGTTGCGTTGTGTTTGGGCAGGAATAGAAACCCGCGCTGCAGTACAAGGAGGGAGTACTCAGGGAGCACAAAAAATGCAGCGTGGCATTCGTTTTCAAGTCTTTATTAGCACATACACGTAAAACAAACTGACTTCTCACGCCATCAGAATCTGGACATCTCCAACTAACAACTCGCAACTCCTTTCTTTCGGTTGTGTCAGCCCTTCTCAAGTAGGGGTTGCCAGATAATGTGTGCCACCCGAAAACCGCCAACAAAACAAATCCTGCCAAAAAAAGGTGGGCCAACACCCCTATCTCTAATAACTGGGTCATAACGATCGGAAGTGCTGACCCAGCCAGTCCCTCAATAACTCCACCGACCAGTGGGGGGACTGTTCAGAAAACTAATGACACCCGGGACCCACCAAGACGGCAGCAGATTTTCCAGACCGGTGGCGAAGGGGGTGACGGGGGCGGGAAGAGGGACTGAAAAAGCATACGCACCCCTTTCTATATCAGACAAAAGTCGTCACAACAGAATTTATCGCCTTCAGTTTGAAAAGCAACACAAGGGTCGGAGTCCGCCTTAGCTAATTACCATATTAAATTTGATCGAAAGGCCCCAGGGGCGACATCTGAAGGAATAGTACCCTCTCCCACCCTCTCTGATATTCATAGAGGGACTTTCCGGTCTATAGATTCAACATGCTCATATCCGACCTAGACACGGATTTTATCTTGCAATTGATTGAATGGAAAAGGGATGCATTTACATCAAGAACATAGATAACTAACTCTTGATATAAAAAGTCTTATTATGTGACTGCAGCCACTCGTGAACGAACGGCTTACTTGGGTTTGAAAGACTTGTACTGCGTCCAGGTCTTACAAATACTAGAATTTAGAAGAAACTCAAATCTTGGATGGTTTCAACAGTTGAATGTACAGAACGGAGTCTAACATTGTTATGTTACAATAAAACACCTGTACCCAGAAGCCGATGTCCTTTGAGCAGGCTGCAAGACTTAGGTGGTTCTTTCGAAGATCTGAATGCATATTAATCAAAATTGTTGCAATGCATGGTTACTAGTTGTTTCCTTGGTATGTAATACCTCAAAATTATCCTTCGTCTATCCCAAAAGAGAGTTAGAATAAACTTTCCCACCGAGAGTTCCGTACGAATTTTTATTCAGTTTTGGCGTTGAGCTATGGCGCCATTCTCAGAACATTTCGTAAACTTGCAGCAGTGACAGACATATATGGCCACACTGAACTTTCAATCATATATATATATATATATATATATATATATATATATATATATATATAAGCAATGAAAATACTAAACCGA
>OU015503.1:63709721-63797221 GCA_907164885.2 Dolomedes plantarius | reverse complement strand
CCACTCAATAATTTCTTTAAAACCTTCATCACATTACCATAACAAAAGTTATTAGCACACGAAAAATATTGCTTGGATTTCAAAGATCATTTCCGATCTTAAGTCCTAATCATCAGTCCTTATCATTCCCATAGAGTAAGCCTTGAATTTGTAGACATGAGATTATTCAAGGCTTCCTCTACGGTTATGTGTGAAGGATCTTACAGGTCACTAAAGTACCACTCAATAATTTCTTTAAAACCTTCATCACATTACCATAACAAAAGTTATTAGCACACGAAAAATATTGCTTGGATTTCAAAGATCATTTCCGATCTTAAGTCCTAATCATCAGTCCTTATCATTCCCATAGAGTAAGCCTTGAATTTGTAGACATGAGATTATTCAAGGCTTCCTCTACGGTTATGTTGGAAGGATCTTACAGGTAACTAAAGTACCACTCAATAATTTCTTTAAAACCTTCATCACATTACCATAACAAAAGTTATTAGCACACGAAAAATATTGCTTGGATTTCAAAGATCATTTCCGATCTTAAGTCCTAATCATCAGTCCTTATCATTCCCATAGAGTAAGCCTTGAATTTGTAGACATGAGATTATTCAAGGCTTCCTCTACGGTTATGTGTGAAGGATCTTACAGGTCACTAAAGTACCACTCAATAATTTCTTTAAAACCTTCATCACATTACCATAACAAAAGTTATTAGCACACGAAAAATATTGCTTGGATTTCAAAGATCATTTCCGATCTTAAGTCCTAATCATCAGTCCTTATCATTCCCATAGAGTAAGCCTTGAATTTGTAGACATGAGATTATTCAAGGCTTCCTCTACGGTTATGTGTGAAGGATCTTACAAGTCACTAAAGTACCACTCAATAATTTCTTTAAAACCAGAAATAGAATATAGAACCAGAAATAGAACACATAAGCAAATACGGAATTCAGGATGTCGTTTTCTCCTGTATGTATCTGGAACATATCTGGAGCGATCTTCATACTCAAGACATTACCTTGATGTAAAAATATCATTTCCGACCTTAAGTCTTAATCATCAGTCCTTATCTTTTCCTAAGAGGAAGCCTTGGATTTTGAGACATGAGATTATTCAAGGCTTCCTCTGCGGTTATGTGTCATGGATCTTACAGGTCACTATAGTAACTCTCAATATTTTTTATAAAACCATAAATAGAAAATAAAACCAGAAATAGAATATAAAACCAGAAATAGAATATAGAACCAGAAATAGAACACATAAGCAAATATGGAATACAGGGTCTTTTTTTCTAAGAGAATGTATCTGGAGCGATTTTCATACCCAAGACATTACCTGCATGTAGAAATATCCTTTCCGATCATAAGTCCTAAGTTGCTAGCATTCGGTACCAGAGTATGTGGGTTCGAATCCAACTCTTGGCATATACGTTTGTAGCCGTCCAGAATCAGCTTTAAGCATTAGTTCTCGGTCTAATTAGTCCACGTGTAGCAAAAGCTTGACCGTAGAGCTGCAAACCAAACCCTCAGAGGAAGCCTTGAATTATGAGACACGAGATAATTCAAAGCTTCCTCTGTGGTTATAAGTGAAAGATAATACAGATATAAAATTCCTTTCGCTAATTTCTACAAAACCAGAAATAAAACGCAAAAGGAGATACAGAATATGGTCTTTTTCTCAGAGAATGTATCTGGAGTGATTATCATACCAAAAACAATACCTAGGTTTAGAAATATCGTTTACAAACATAAGCTCTTATCATCTAAAGACATAAAATATCTCAAGCTTTACACTGCGACTACAAATGACAGATTTAGCACCTCACTAAAGTATCTATCATTCATTTTTATAAAACCATAAATATATCACACGATCAGATATGGAATACAGGATCTATTTTTTCTACACCAGTGTTATTATCTGCAGCAATTAGTAGCTTAAGTCATTATCTGAAGGAAAAAAAAATTTCTTTCCTAGTCTAACGACCTCATCATCTTGATACCTGAAGTAATTAAAGAATTTCATTGCAGTTATAAATGACCGATTGGGCAATTCTCATTTATAACTGAAATGGAATCCTTCCTATCATTTATATAAAACTAGAAATATAACATGGAACCGGATACAGACTGAAAAAACAGACAGGGAAAACCCAACCTCTTTTTATCAGCCATTGCCATTTTCTGGAGTGATTACCATAATAAAGACATTGTCTAGAGGTAGAAAAAAATAATTTTGTTTTCTTACAGTAAAGAAAAAATTTAAATTGTGAATTTGATTAAAAATTCATTAAAAGAAAAGTAAGTATCATTAGTATAAAGTATAAAAAAATGACTTTTAATAAAATACTTCACGTTTTCTGCAAGAAATTGCTCTTTTTCATAACAATTTCCTGAATTTTATAGTTAAGCAATACATTACTTATATATATATATATATATATATATATATATATATATATATATATATATATATATATATATATATATATATATATATATATATACATATATATATATATATATACTTATATATATATATATATATATATAGGGTGGGTGTCCCAAATATCGCCTACTCGTGTTTCTAAAGTATGATTAGTGCTATATATGAGAAAATGCATTAACTTCTTAGTTCTGGGTTTGTACTAACCGCGGCGATAGCGATAACGATCTTATCACTGACAACAGAAACTATATGGCGTCTGAAGTTGATTTGGCTGTTGTCTTCGTAAACAAAGAATCAGAATCCACTGAGTGACCAGGCAGGTGCATCCAAATTTTAATTTTGCTTATACCATTTGAAAGTGCATTAAACAGAGACTTCGCTATCAACGCCTTTTAACGGGTGCTCCTAATTTCGCCTGGTAGGCGGCAACAGGAACAGAGGTAGGCGATATTAGGAACCACTCTGAAGTTCACTGGAAATTTCAATTTTTCCAATTTAGCTACATAACTTAAACTGGCACTGGTTTTGGAGCTCGTTGATCTCAGGATACCAAAGGAAATTGTTCTTAGGGATGTTCTTTGAGTTTCCAGCCTAATCAGAAACTAAAAAGTGGATGAAATGTCGAAAAAAAGTTAGAGTTGGCGATATTTGAGACACCTACCCTATATATATATCTAATATATAAAAATGAAAATTTGTCTGTCTGTCTGTCTGTAGTTGTATAGAAATCCACAGTTTAGGAGCAACGATCGTGAAATTTTACATACAGGCGTCTTTAAAAACAGCCGAGGGACTTCCAAAATCGAAATTAATTACCGTTAATTTTTAATTAATAAAACACCAACAATTTTTTAAACTTAATGTAAGCTGTTACACTAGACGTGCAGTAGATGGCGCCACTATTTTAAACTTTTAGTATGATACGATGATCAATGTATACAAATGATGTAAAAAAAAGAAAAATATATATTTTTAAAAAAATCGTAAGGAATATTTTTATAGACAAAATAATGTAGAAGAAAATATTCAAATTAAATATAATAGGACATACTAAAGAATATAGTGCAGTTAACATAGTACAGCTTGAGGAACATATCTTTTACTGTATTTTATTTTATTTTTCGATAATGTACAATCGTCTGCCGCATTAGAAAGAAAAAAAATATTTTTTTGTTTATTTCGTTGTTATGTGACGATAAATATATTTAAAGTACCAGAAAAAGAAATCACGTGATCAGCGTTTAATAAATTAAATTCTAAAAATGAATCTTTCAAAATTCACCAAAAAGTCAGAAAATAGAGGTAAAGATTCCAAAAAGATTCTATTTTAAAGGAATTTTTATGGTCTTTTTCGTGATATAAATTTTATAACCCTCAAATTATTATTTTAAATGTAAACTTAAAAAAGTTACTAAAACAGCTTAAAAATTTAATTTAAAAAAATCTAAGAAGAATTTTTCAAAAATCTTTCTTAGTTCATCCCTGCACTATAAGAAGAATCGCCATGCAAAATTTCAGCCCTTTAGGTCTTGCAGTTTGGTCTGTACATTGTGTGTCATTCAGTCAATCATTTTGTCAGTCAGTTACGGAAATGTTTTATATATATAGATTTTTATTACTATCTTTATATCGTAACGTTAACTTCTTGCTCACGCATTATTTTCCTATTTTTTTATTATTATCTTTATAATAGCGTAATTTTCATATGATTTTAAACAACAATCGTTTTTAACTGTCATTCAATTGGCTGTTAAAACTTTATATTTACACCCTATTTAAAAGAAGTAGGGTGTAAATTTTTCAAAGAGGATGTTTCAACACCCAACTTCAAAGAAGTAGGGTGTAAATTGTAGGGTAGAAAGTTAGTAAAATGAAAAATTTTTGCAATGTATTTAATTTCTCGATTAAAAGTAGTTCTTTTCTAAAAGTTAATTTATTTCGCTTGAAAAGCTAAATATTTTATGCACGTGGTTTATATGATTATTACTATCTTTATATCGTAACGTTAACTTCATGCGCGAGAATTATTTCCTTATGCTTTTTTCATTATTATCTTTATAATAGCTTTATTTTCATATGCTTTTAAGCAACTATCGTTTTTTTCATATTATGTTGGTTTTTTATTAATTAAAAATTAAGGGTAATTAATTTCATTTCCGGAAGTTCTTATTATCTTTATTTTCATATGCTTTTTCATTTACGAATTTTCAAATGTTGGTTAAAAAACTTTTGTGTAATTTATACATTTGTGGGTGTTTAATTATTGAAATTAATAAATTTATATTTCTGGACAGTAAGTTTCAGTTTTTAGTGGTACTATGTTAACAGGCTGAATCTACCAAATTTCTGAGGAGTTTATTATGGAGAGAAAAGGAATTTAATATGTAGAGGATTTTTATAGGAGTTTAATGTGGAGAGGAGTTGAATGATTTGCAGCCCTCAATCAAACACTTCATTTTTTAAGAGGCAACGCTGGAGTCATATCATGGTTCTATTGGAAATTTCTGCTAAACCTGCAATTTCAGCTTCTTTTTTTTTGCCCCAATGATGAAAAGCTAGATCTAGCTAAATTCGGAGGAGTTTATTATAAATTTATATATTGTTTTATTGGGTTTTCCTTTTATTCATGTGCATAAGATTTCACATGTTTTTTCTATGTTATTTATACTGTGTTTAGATTTAAATTAATTTTGGTTAACAAGCATTAGACAATTTCACATTTTTACTTTTCAGATTTTAGTGCTACAACGATGAAAGGCTGAAATTCCTAAATTCTGAGATGTGTATACCATTTCACATATATTTTTTCTATGTTATATATACTGCTATAATTTTTAAATTGATTTTGGTTAACAAACATTCTTAAAATCCCGGGCATCGCCGGGTACTTCAGATAGTATATATATATATATATATATATATATATATATATATATATATATATATATATATATATATATATATATATATATATATATATATATATATATATATATATATATATATATATATATATATATATATATATATATATATATATGGGTCGCCCAAATGAAAGTGGCACTACAGTAGGTGTGACGAATGGTTTAATGGTATTGCTGTAAGTTAGTATACAAATTAAAAAGAAACATATAAAGGACATATAGGCTAGACATAATTGCCTTGGAGGTTGAAACAGGTGTCCCAGGTGTCCACGAAATGATGGATACCCTGGATGTAGAAACTCCAGGGTTGGCAGTGGAACCATGTAGAATTGTGTGAACACTTCCTTCGCTTATAGACAGTCCATCCGCTATCTCGTGACTGGTGATTCGCCGGTTACACTAATATGCAAGGTTTTGTTGTTTTGAAATGAATAGGTGTATCTCAATGGATTTTTGTGCAGATTCCGAAAACGACCTTTAAAATTCCGTATCACGTTACATTTTTTCACAAATGACTGAAATGTGAAAATAAAAAAAAAACGGTATTTTGTAATGACATCGTTATAGGGCAACGTTCGTAACGCGTGAAAATGTTCTCTGGAGGGGCGTAATGATTGTTTAAGGAATAGAAAAACATCAATATCTACTTGATAATGGAAATACAACTGTTTCATCTGTATGACATCACGATTTGCGCCACTCACAAAGGCGAAACATGAGAGAATTTATCTTGGCATGGCAGTATGGCTCATACCTCCCGCCAGCGCTCCCTTCTGGCTATTGGTCACATGTGGCGCCATTCGAGTCAGATCGTGGTACACTGGTACATTGTACACGTACGTGGTGCACTAAAACATCATAGTGACGACTGCTACTTCTGCACGGTGAATACTGGAGGCCATACCAGCACCAGTAAGCATAACATTGTGTATTCCAATATCCCATCTGCCATAAGACCAGTGCCCCATAGTGAATCCATCCCTGTGCCATCCCCGTCCAATATCAAGCCCCCAACAGACACCGAATCAGACGATGTTACAAGTGAGGAGATGTAAAAACCGGACATCATGGAGGATGAAACTCCAGTGCCATTTACACAGCATGAACTGAATGATTTGGTTCGCGATCTGAATTTACCTAAAGACGCAGCAGAGCTTTTAGGATCAAGACTTCACGAAAATAATTTACTGTGCCCTAATACGAGATTTTCCAGGTACAGACACCGAGAAGCAGAATTGGTTCTGTTTTTTGCTGAGGGAGGTGGTTTGGTATATTGTCGAGACATTCCGGCGGTCATGAAATACTTCAACATCAATTACAATCCAGGACAGTGGATGTTGGTCATAGATGCCAGCAAATCCAGTTTAAAAGGTGTTTTATTACATAATACTAACATGCATCCATCCATTCCAGTAGCACATTCTGTGACTTTGAAAGAGACAGAGGAGAACCTTAAATTACTGCTGGAAAGTGTGCAGTACAAATTTCATAAACGGTCTTTGTGCGAGGATTTCAAGGTGATTGGAATATTTCTCGGCCAACAAAGAGGCTACACAAAATATCCTTGCTTTTTGTGTGAATGGGACTCCAGAGCAAGGGCGGAGCATTGGGTTCGGCAGTAGTGGCCAGTCAGAAGGACATTCGCATCTGGCGAAAAAACATTGTTTCAGTTCCACTGGTTGATCCCTCGAAAATACTGTTGCCACCTTTACACATCAAACTTGGATTAATGAAGCAATTCGTGACAGTAAATGCTTTCAGTATCTGTGTGGTAAGTTTGCATCAATCACGACTAAAAAATTAAAGCTGGAACTTTTGTAGGCACTCAAATACGAAAATTAATGGCAGATAACAAATTCAAGAAAACCATGTGTGAGTGCGAATTTCGAGTACGGACTGCATTCAGAAATGTGGTACACAACTTTTTGGGGAACACGAAGGCTTCAAATTACACTACTTCAGTTGAGGAGCTGCTGGAATCTTATAAACTGCTTGGTTGCAAAATGAGCGTCAAAGTTCACTTTCTTCATGCTCATCTCAATTACTTTCCTAAAAATCTCCTTGATTTTTCGGAAGAACATGGCGAGCGCTTCCATCAGGATATTAAAGTGATGGAAAAGAGATACCAAGGAAAGTGGACTGTACATATGATGCCCGACTATTGTTGGATGTAGAACAGAGACTGTACGGACGCACACCGAAGACAATGCAAAAAAAGGAAGTTTGAAGGGGGGCCCAGTGGTCAATGTTAAGAATGTTTGCTTTTGAATATGTATTGATATTTATCTGTTCCTTAAACAATCATTTCACCCCTCCATAGAGCATTTTCACACGTTACAAACGTTGCCATATAACAATGTCATTAAAAAATAACTTTTTAAAAATTTTCACATTTCCATCATTAATGACAAAACTTGACGTAATACGGAATTTTGAAGGTTATTTTCGGAATCTGCGCAAAACATCCATTCAGATACACATATTCATTTCAAAACAACAGAAAAAAGTTCAAGAAATGCAGATCAGTGTTATTGATCACGAGACTGTCCACAGCTGCAATTGTATCCTGGGTGATAACCACATGCGCTTGACCTGTCGTCCGTACTGCTTCGTCCGTTACGAAAATCGCTACACCATCTGAATACTAATCTGCGTAACATACACTCTGTGCTATACACATTTTGCATGTGGCGATAAACTTCTCCAGTACTCACATTTTCCGCCGTTAAAAATTGCACGACTGCACGTTGTAAACGTTTGGAGCCATTCATGATACGAAAGATACCTTTGACCTTACTCCTACGCTATCATACAAGCATCTGTCGTAATCTGACGATATGGCATGCCTTCCCAGCCCTCTATAGGCGCATGCGTAGTCTTCTGTATCTTAAAACGATGGCGAAATAACGGCAGTAAATAAAAATTATGGCGAAATAATGCCGCTTTCATTTGGGCGACCCTTCTCTCTCTCTCTCTCTCTCTCTCTCTCTCTCTCTCTCTATATATATATATATATATATATATATATATATATATATATATATACAGAGAGAGAGAGAGAGAGAGAGGGGCGGGGGAGAGATACACGCACTGTCCTATTTTTATACGATAGTCAAATCTCGACTAAGGAAAAGTTATCAACATTTTCTTACAATTTTAATTAGAACTCCAGAAATTCGTACTCACAAAAAATAGATTTGAATAAACGAAACTAAATGACGCTTTCAGAATTTCTTTTTCGTGAAATATAGAACAAATTCATTAAGTACCGTTGAAAAACAGAAACAATCAACTTTGAATAATGGCTGTGAAACAATTATTTTTCATATTTGAAAAATTCCGAGTCATTTTAATATTTTCCTATTCTCAAATGTCGCCGTCAATTTTACAACACAGAGTTCATTTTTTATTAGAAATTCTACCGGAGAAAAATGAGAATTGTGATTACGAGTAAACAGCGTTCAGTCAAAAAAAAAATGTATGTATAAGCACTTCAGTTTTAAACGGGCGAGCCTTTTAACGTAAGCTCGTGTTAAAATATAATTGTGCTAATTATTTTACAAACATTTTCATGAACCCAAACAGGTATTAAAAAAATATCCCCTCTTCATTTCATTTCGGAATATCGTTAAAGAGAATTTGAGAAATTAAAGCATCGAGTTATTTTTCTCCCGCAGGAGCTTTCATGTCGAAAAATTTGTTTCTTGGTCATTGAAGAGCAGAAAAATTAATATTCCAAGAATTTCCGTTCAAAAATGTCACTTTTTGACTTAAGTTAATAACTTCTGCCCTTGCTTAATTGAATTCGAAATATTTGACATAAAACTATAAACTTGTTTTCGAACATGATGATTTTCGTGGATTTCGTTTTGCAATTTCAGAATTCTCAGGGACTTTTGAAATATTTTTTCGAGTTTTATGAGATGACAAGGTAAAAAGCAGTGTCAAAATTATCTAAGTTTTTCAATTTGAGCTGTACATTTTAAAGACAGATTCTAACATTATACTTACCGTGCAAATCGAAAAACTGAGTTTAGAAAATAAATAATATTAAAAGATTATTTATTTGAGTTATGTTTCTACCTTTTAAAAATTTTATAGCCATAGATGTATAGTAACTTCTTTTGTCATCCCCGTATTACTAATTTTCAAAGAAGTGAAGCCAATTTCAATATTTCTCCGATATAAATATTTTTAGCATAATTTCACTGACGTATGACGCTAAATGAAAGTAATTTTTAACGAGTTACCTAAAATTAAATATTTGGTGTTACACTTTTCTTCATTCCATTTATAAGCGGTATTAATATGTATAATGATTACAAGATAAAAAGAACATTTTATATATCACGTTTTTAAATTTTCTGTTGAATCATATAAATTTGAAAATTCTACGGATTAATAAATACTTTTTGAAAAACTTTTTGATGAATTATCCCATCAACTTGAAAGAAAATGATCAAATGCGTCATAAGGAGAACAATTATAATAAATTTTCAAAGATCAAAATTAACTGAAAACGTATTTCAATTCTGATTAAAGATGGCTAAAAGTATTAAAAGAATGCATTGTCATCGTATTTTGAACTATTCTAAAAGTTTCAAATGTCTAGCTAGTCGGGAAGTTAGTTAAAAATCAATTGCAATATTTGTACCGGACAAACAAACACACACACACACACACACACAAACAAACAAACAAGAAAGCGAGTTAATAAAAACATGGTAATAAAAATAATTACAAGATAAAAACAACTTTTTTATATACCATGTTTTTAAATTTTCTGTTCAATCATAAAAACTTGACAATTCTATGTATTAATAAATACTTTTTAATTTTTTTTATGTATTATCCCATCAACTTGAAAGAAAATGAAAATAATTGGAAGTTAACTTGCATTAAACTTTTCGTTCCCGTTCCGGTCGATAGATGGCTGCACCAGTCTACAAAACAAAATTAACCGAAAATGATTTCAAATCTGCTTAAAGATAGGTAAAAGTTTTAAAATAATGCTTTGTCATCGTGTTCTGAGCTATTCTAAAAGTTTCAAATGTCTAGCTAGTCCGGAAGTTAGTTAAAAATCGATTGCAAGATTTGAACTGGACACACAAGAAATCGATTTAATAAAAACATAGTAAATACTCATTAATAAGTACCCAGTAAGTATAAATAAGTATTAATAAGTTACGAAAAACGAAGCAAAACTAAATATTTCTTCAAAATAAATATTTATTTTAGTATAATTTTACTGAATCAAGATCCTAATAAGAGATTATTCTTACCATGTTATTCATAATTAAAAATTCGGTGTTATATTTCTCCTCATTACACTTATTAGTGGTATTAATAAGTATTATTAAATACCCAGTAAGTAGGAATATGTATTAATAAGTTACGAAGGAACCAATTAAACTTCAATATTTTTTCTAAAATAAATATTTATTTTAGTACAATTTCACTGAATTAGGATTTTTAATTTGGGTAATTTTTATCATGTTACCGTAATTAAAAATTCGGCATTATACTATTCCATTTTATATTTATAAGCGTTTTTAATAAATATTAAGTAATCATAAGTACTCAATAAGTATTAATAAGTACTATTAAGTACCCCAGTGTTAATAAGTTACCAAAAAAGAAGAATATTTCAATATTTCTCCAAAATAAATATTTATTTTAGTACAATTTCACTGAATTAGGATTTTTAATTTGGATAATTTTTATCATGTTACCGTAATTAAAAATTCGGCATTATACTATTCCATTTTATATTCATAAGCGTTTTTAATAAATATTAAGTAATCATAAATACTCTGTAAGTATTAATAAGTATTATTAAGTACCCCAGTATTAATAAGTTACCAAAAAAGAAGAATATTTCAATATTTCTCCAAAATAGATATTTATTTTAGTATAATTTTACTGAATTATGATCCTAATTAGTGATTGTTTTTACCAGTTATCCATAATTAAAAAACCGGTGTTTTTCTTTCCTCATTACTCTTATAAGTGGTAGTAATAAGTATTAATAAGTACCCAATGAAAATTTTTGAGTATTGATAAGTTTCGAAGGAACAATGGAAACTGTAATATTTTTTCCAAAATTAATATTTATTTTAGTACAATTTTACTGAATTAGGGTACTAATTAGTGATTATTTTTACCATGTTATACATAATTAAAACTTCGGTGTAATACTATTCCTTTTTACATTTATAACCGGTATTAGTAAGTATTAATAACTATTAATAAGTGTTCAGTAGCTACTAAAATGTATTAAAAAGTTACGAAGGAACGAAGCAAACTTCAATATTTGTCCAAAATAAATATTTATTTCGGTAAAATTTCACTGAGTAAGGACCCTAAATAAAGGTAATTTTTATCCTGTTACCCTAATTAAAAATTTGGAGTTATGCTAATCCTAACTACATTTAAAAGCATAATCCCCGGCGAAAGGTGAAGAAGGCATCTGATGACAACATTTTTGGCTTAAAATACTCAATTTATTAATTTCTTTCTCTCTCCGCTTAGTGACACGTAAAACCATAATCCTTATTCATCGGCATTTTTTAACGAAATAATTTTGTCGTAACTTCTTGAGGCACTCTCGTATTAGAAAGGTCTGAAATAATGCCGCAAAACTTCAATATCTTAGAAAATCAATATCTGTTTTAATGTAATTTTACCCAGTTAGACTCCTAAATAACGCTTATTTTAATCATGTTACCCATAATTAAAAAATAGGAATTAAGCAATTCCTTATTACACTTTGAAGCCAATTTCTCGCGAAAAGCAAATAAAGTTTGTGATGAAAACAATTTTAATTGATTCGATTAGTCATAGTTAAAAATACTCATTTTTTAAAATTTTTCTTCCTCTGCTTAGTTACACGTAAAACCATAATCATGATTCGTTGATATTTTTTAACAAATTGATTAAAAAAATAAACTAGATTATTTTATATTAAAATCGATTTTTAATTTTTTGAAATGCTGAAATCGCTTCATTATTTCTTTGAATCATTGTTACGCTTTCTTTTGCTAAACGTCAATATTTGACAAAATTGATACGTTATTTAATACAATGTTGCGGAGTTAGGATCATAAATGATGATTCTTTGAACCATGTTTTCAAAATTCGAAATTATACAATTCCTTATTGCACTTATAAGCAAATTCCTTGTGTGAAACGAATAAGGATTATGATTTATTAATCAAATCATAAAAAACTTTTTAGTTGATTTGATTAGCCATAGTTAAAATTACTCAATTTTTTAAATTTTTCTTCCTCTGCTTAGTGACACGTAAAACCATAATTCTGATTCGTCGACATTTTTTCACGAATTGATTAAAAAATAAATTATATTATTTTATATTAAAATCGATTTTTAGTTTTTTGAAATACTTAAATTGCTTTATTATTTCTTTGCTTTATCATTTCTTTGCTTCATTGTTACGCTTTCTTCTGCAAAACATCAATATTTCACAAAATTGATACGTTTTCCAATACATTCTTGCTCAGTTAGGATCTTAAATGATGATTATTTGAACCATGTTTTCAAAATTCGAGACTATATAATTCCTTATTACACATAGAAGCGAATTCCTTGAGTGAAAATAATAAGGTTTATCATGAAAACCTTTTTAGTTGATTTGTGATTAGTCATAGTTCAAAATACTCATTTTTAAAATTTTTGTTTCTATGCGTATTGACACGTAAAACCATAACCCTGATATATCGACATTTTTAATGAGTTAATTTAAATATTAAATTAGATTATTTTATTTGAAAATAGTTTTTTTTATTTTTTTAAATTCTCAAATTGCTCCATTTTCTCTTTGCTTCATTGTTATGCTTTCTTTTGTAAAACGTCAATATTTTACAAAATTGATATATTTTTTAATACAATCTTGCTCAGTTAAGATCCTAAATAAAGATTATTTGAACTATGTTTTCAAAATTCGAAACTATACAGTTCCTTGTTACACTTAGAAGCGAATTCCTTGCTTGAAATTAATAAGGTTTATTATTAGGGAAACCTTTTTAGTTGACTTGTCATTAGCCATAGTTCAAAATACTAATTTTTTAAATAATTGTTTCTCTGCTCATTGACACATAAAACCATAATTCTGTTATATCGACATTTTTAATGAGTTAATTTAAATGTTCAATTAGATTTTTCATATATGAAAATAGATTTTTGATTTCTTGATATACTGAAATTGCTTCATTATTTCGTTGATTCATTCTTATGCTTTCTTTTGCAAAACTTCAGTATTCTACAAAATTAATATGTTTGTAATAGAATCTAACACAATATGGATCCCAAATGATGATTATTTTACACATATTTTCAAAATTCGGAATTACACAATTTCTAATTAGTTTTAGAAGCAATCTGACTCGAACAAAGAATGCTTTTAATGACACAAATTTGGGTTGATTGGATTTGCCATTCTTGAAAATACTCAATCTATTTATCTTTTTTTTGTGCTTAGTGACACGTAAAACCATAATCCTAATTAATCGGCATTTTTAATGAAATTTTGCCGTAACCTCTCGTAACTGCTGGCTTCACTCTCGTATTAGTGAGTTCCGAAGAAACTTAAACATTTTACAAAATCAATAGATGTTTTAATACAAATTTACTCAGTTAGGATTCTAAATAAAGGTTATTTTTATCATAATACCCATAATTGAAAACTGGGAATTATGCAATTCCTTATTACACTTAGAAGCAATTTCCTTGCGCAAAACATATAAGGTTTATAATGAAAACATTTTGAGATGATTTGATTAGGCATAGTTTAAAATACTCAATTTTTTTTATTTTTCTTTCTCTGCTTAGTGACACGTAAAACCATAATTCTGATTCATGGACGTTTTTTAAAGAGTTAATCAAAATATTAAATTAGATTATTTTCTATTAAAATACATTTTTAATTATTTTAAAATACTGTAAGTTGCTTCATTATTTCATTGCTTCATTTTTAATCTTTCTTTTTTAAAACGTCAATTTTTTTACAAAATTAATATTTTTTTAATACAATCTGACACGGTTTGGATCCTAAAGGATGATTATTTTGATCATGGCTTCAAAATTTGAAATTATACAATATCTAATTACATTTAGAAGCGAATAAATAGACAAAATGTTTAGTTCATTGAATTTGCCATTTTTTTAAATACTCAATTTATTTATCTATTTTTTCTCCGCTTAGTGACTCGTAAAACAATAGTTCTCATTCATCGGTATTTTTTAATCTAAATTTTGTACGACAAAATTTAGATCACAAAAGATCACATTTAGATTGAAATTTAGCCTCTCGTAACTGCTTGACGAACTCTGGTATTAGTAAGTTCCGAAAAAATGACGGAAAGTTTCAATATTTTACAAAATCAATATCTATTTGTAATATAATAATATGATTTTAATCAGTTAGGATCCGAAATAAGAGTTATTTGAATCATGTTTTGAAAATTCGGAATTATACAATTTCTTATTATATTTGAAAGCAAATTATCTAATAGTAAAACAAAGTGAGTAAAACTGAGAATGCTTTTGATGACAATGTTTTTAAGTAATTGGATTTTCCCTTCTTAAAAACTTCCATATAAATGTATATATATATATATATATATATATATATATATATATATATGTGTAATATCCTTGACGGGGCGAAGCTCAACAGACTCGTAACTTCATGGTATCTCGGATCCGGGTCAAGCCGTAGCTGGCGTCAGAGATTAGTGGCTGGCACGGCTAAATAATCTAAGTCTACCACCAAAATTAAAGACGCTTTCATCTAGATGAATCTTTATTTGAACGACATATCGCGCGTAGCGGGGAACGGGGGCTCTGCCCGCAATTTGGTAGCACGAAAATCTTGCATCTTTTCTGGTTGAGAGCAGGTACACAAAGCTACGGAGGAGCGAGAATCTCTCGCCCGAGTACGGGTCTATTCAACTTCTAATTTGTTAGAAACGGACAGGTGAATATGTCGCGTCATACGGGATGATGTTTCGAACGTCGTAGAAGTTTCTTCGTTACATAAGTTTTGGCCGCACGTGGCGTTAGGGGAAATCTACTAGATTAATTTGGTTGGATTTCAGGGGTAATGCTTTATTGCAATAGGATGTAAGAATTTTGGATTAACGTTTTTAATGATAACGGAAAGGTTTGAAATTTATTTCATATATATATATATATATATATATATATATATATATATATAATACACCCTTTTTAATATATATTTTTCTCCGCTTAGTACAGTATAAAACCATATTCCTGATTTATCGGCACTGAACAGTTGCAATAATATTTTAAATACACCCCCATTTTCAACGAAAGTAAATTTTAATGTAATGAAATGCTGTGAAAATTAGCTTTAACTCAATCACCAATGGTCCGATACTAACTAAACTTGATTTATCCTCTTACTCTATAATTTCTGGGACATACGTTCGAACAAACATGGCTTAGTACACTATCAGTGTGGTAATGCGGTATTTTGCGTAAGTCGTTTAGGAAAATCATAGTTTAAGTATGGTATAAAAGTCTTGAATTTATCAAAACCGATATGGTACTCACTGGAGTCGAAATTTAATGTAAGGCTGCATTTATTAGTTTCAATTTTAACAAGATGAAAATAGTGAAAGCTATATTCTACGAACGCTCAAAGGGGGAAGTTTTCAAACAACACAGCAGAAAATTCTGATTTGATGAAACTAGATCAGGGGTTCTCATCAAAGGGGAAAATTTTCCACAGGGGAGAATTTTAGAGTTTTTTTTCCTTTTTTTTTTGTGGGGGAGGGGTAAGTCTTAGAAACACCATTCAGAAATATATATATATATATATATATATATATATATATATATATATATATATATATATATATATATATATATATATATATATATATATATATATATATATATATATATGTATGTATATATATATTTATATATATATATGCATGTATATATATATTTATATATATATATATATATATATATATATATATATATATATATATATATATATATATATATATATATATATATATATATATATAAAAACGATAGATACTAATACTCTAGTATACTGTTTTGTAAGTAAGGAAAATAATACGTAAATAAATTAAGTAGATGCTTTCAGTGCCTCCAAAAGGAAAGGACAAAATAAAATGTCAATTTTTTTGTTTGAGTTTTCTTGTTTCTTTATTTATTCTTTGATTTTCTTCCATATCTTCGTTTTGGCAACCTACGAGAGTTTTTTTTTTATTCAGGGAAATGTCAACGTTATCCTTCTGTGCCAGTTAACTGAAGATCATCGTTGCGGTATGTGCACTTTCTACAACGCTATACATTTTTGGGGGTACTGCACTAGTTTTGTCTTCGAAATTTCGACTGAATGAGGTGTTCTTTATATTAATTATACAATTTTTCAAAAGCAATTTTTAACTATAAATTATCGCTAATTAATAGAAATTGCGGTTACAAAAACCAAATTTGACACATCTATAGATTAAAATCTTTCGTTTAAGGTGAAAATAAAGTAAATTGATGCGGTAGTTTTGTCTCATGGACTGCCTGAAGAATCGGTTTAGTAATTTAACCGTAATTATGTTGTATGGAATTATACAGAAGAGTGCCGAATTGCATTTTGGAAATTTAAAAATGTGTTAATATCTAAACCTGTTCTCAAATTATATGATTCAAAATCACCACGTCACGTGTGTGTTGATGCCTCAAAAAAAAAAATGCAATTGGAGCTGTGTTGAAACAACCTGATGCTTCTAATATCATAATGCCATAATAATGTCAAATCTAGCAAACTCTAGATTTTATTTTTGTAATGCTGATTGATAGATGAAATCTTTCGATCTGACATACATTAGAAAATTAATACAAAGCTAAAAAAAAACTAAACGGTAGATAATCTGAACTGCGGCCTTACTTTTTCCAAATTTCCCCTCTCGCTATTTTTAGCTTCCCCGTGGAACTTAAAAATTATTTCAATACGAATTTTTCTTAAAAAATTAAAATCAATTCTTCCTTGATTACGTTTTTAAAAAAAAATTTACCATCCTTGTATTCTGCTAAGGTTCAATTCCCTTATCTTAAAATTTTAATACCTTGATAAATTATTTTTTTTTTACTTTAATCTTTTAATTTAAAAAAATATTTTATCTCTCAGTCGTTTACTACATGTTCTTATTTTTTAAATTATTTTAAAATTTTGTATTCCTCAATTTCTTTTTTAAATTTTTTTCTTAACTTTAAAAAATTTTATTGATTGAGTACATGTACCTTAAAATAACTACCTTTCAACAGGAGATAAAGTCGCCATGATCCAGGAATTCCGCTTCAAAAACTCCAATTACGTGAACTGCTGCCATAATTCTTAAGATTATATAGGGTGTGACAGAATGAACTCCCACATTTCAAAGGGTAATATAAAACGAACAAAGCAATTTACAGAAAAAAGCTTTATATTTTCGTAAAGTACAAAAAATCTAGATTTTTTCACTAGGTTTTGAAAAAACGTCACTTACGTGGAGCCCTTTATTTCCGATTCACTGCCGAAGCCCTTCTTTAAAGTTTTCCATCACTCTGTTTGTCAACTCTCAGGCAGATCTTACACGAATAGTAGATTGATAGGCACGTGACCAAATTTCAGGTGTTCTAATGTTCCGAGGACGATTGCTTGGTTTCCTGGGCAATACAGACCCACTTGCTTCCACGTTTGAAACCCATCGCAGGATTGTTTTTCTATCAGTAACGGCATCATTTACACAGAGCCCGAAGCGCGTCCCAAATGCCCTGTGTTTCGCGGTTACGGAATCCTTGTTCATAAATCCCGCCTCTATAACGGAACAGGGATGTTCACCGGACCAACTCATGGTGTCTACTGACTAGAAAATCCCAAAAAACTGTTGCTACCTCTCACTTCGCCCTACACCACCACTCCCTTATCAGTAACCTTCAGGGACCTTATTTTAACATCCTTATTTAGGTTATATAAAACGAACCTAACGTCGTTATATCGTCGAAAATATTGATAGACGTCGAAATATTGATAGACACGTGACCAAATTTCAGGTGTTCTAATATTCCGAGGACGATCGCTTGGTTTCCTCGGTAATACAGACCCACTTGATTCCACGTTTGAAACCCATCGCAGGATTGTTTTTCTATCAGTAACGGCATCATTTACACAGAGCCAGAAGCGCGTTCCAAATGTCCTGTGTATCGCGGTTACGGAATCCTTGTTTATAAAGCCCGCCTCTATAACGGAACAGGGATGTTCACCGGACCAACTCATGGTGTCTACTGACTAGAAAATCCTAAAAAACTGTTGCTACCTCTCACTTCGCCCTACACCACCACTCCCCTATCAGTAACCTTCAGAAATGGGGAAGTCTATTCCACCGCCCCCTGTAGTTTAGATTAGAAAACCTTCAGTAAATAGCCGTTTAATTTAAGCACTAAACTCCTGCCTGATTTATACTAAGTTCGTTTTGTCATTTTCCAGCTTATTTCCCGAGAATACGGTACTATGTCTATTGTGACATCGTGGTACAATGCATCATTTTTGCTGCCATGAGTTACAGACAAACAATGAGGTAGAATTATTCAGGTAGTTATTCAGCGTAATATCGTCTAAATCAGTGGTTCATAGCCGGGGGTGGGGGCACTCCTGGGGATACTAGAGAGCGTTTCTGGGGCTGCGAGAGAAGGTTCTAAATTTTTAATAAAAATTAACAATTGAGAGATTCATTTGATGGATAATTTTCAACGGGAAGTATAAGCAAAATTAATAGATGGATACTCAATCCATTTTTTGTTTCACTTATTCGATGTACGGCAACGTTTTATTAAAAGACGATCTTACCGCGGTACGGGCTAATGCACGTATTGAAATGGAATATGAACAATGGACTTTGAACAGTTCTGGTGTACGCAGTTAGAACTTTATCCAGAATTGGTAAAAGCACCATTAGAGGCACTTTTACCATTTGCCACCACTTACCTTTGTAAAATGGAATTTTCATCACTTTTGCACATCAAAACAAAAGCCAGAAATCGCTTAAATGAATCTGATGACTTACGCGTGCCTCTTTCTAAAAAGAGCCCTGTTTTAAAAGGACAATTACGGACAAACAACAATAACGTAGCCATTAAAAACGTAGATATTGCTTTATATGTAATAATATAGTATGTACTGTAAAAAAGAGCCTCGTTTTAAAAGGGTAATTACGAACAAACAACAATAACGTAGCCATTAAAAAAGTTTATATTGTTTTATATGTAATAATATAGTATGTACTGTAAAAAAGAGCCTCGTTTTAAAAGGATAATTACGAACAAAAAACAATAATGTAGCCATTAAAAACGTAGATATTGTTTTATATGTAATAATATAGTATGTATTGTAAAGAAGAGCCTCGTTTTAAAAGGATAATTGCAAACAAACATCAATAACGTACTCATTAAAAATGTAGATATTGTTTTATATGTAGTAATATAGTATGTATTGTAAAAAATAGCCTCGTTTTAAAAGGATAATTACGAACAAACAACAATAATGTAGCCATTAAAAACGTTTATATTGTTTTATATGTAATAATATAGTATGTACTGTAAAAAAGAGCCTCTTTTTAAAAAGATAATTACGAACAAAAAACAATAATGTAGCCATTAAAAACGTAGATATTGTTTTATGTGTAATAATATAGTATGTATTATAAAAAAGAGCCTCGTTTTAAAAGGATAATTGCGAACAAATAACAATAACGTACTCATTAAAAATGTAGATATTGTTTTATATGTAGTAATATAGTATGTATTGTAAAAAATAGCCTCATTTTAAAAGGATAATTACGAACAAACAAAAATAATGTAGCCATTAAAAATGTAGATATTGTTTTATATGTAATAATATAGTAGGCATTTTAAAAAAAGTACCTCGTTTTAAAAGGATAATTACGAACAAACAATAATAACGTAGCTATTAAAAATGCAGATATTGTTTTATATGTAATAATATAGTATTTATTGAAAATGTATTAATTTTTTATGCAATAACTAAATTATCTTACAATAAATGTCTTTTCCAAAATAAAAAAATTGATACACATTTTTCAAGGGGGTGGTGCGAGAGCTTAATTTCAGATTCAAGGGGGTGTTGACCATTAAATAGGTTAAAAACCACTGGTCTAAATGATGAGAGATGTAAATACTCTCACATCTCTCCACCTTGATCAGAAACCATACCGGATTATTTGAAATTAAGGTGATTAGTTCTGATTAGTATTATTAACTGCTGTTTATATAAGAGGCGTTTTTATCCGTTAAGGTAATGCGGAATTTCCGGGAAATAACGTCAACCTTTTTTAATCATGATTCATTCCGGTTATTTTCAAGAGACGTGAAATCTTGGATTTAAAACCCTCTTCAACACAAGAGTCATTAGACATTTTTACTAGGTCATAAATTTTTATGGTTTAAATCAAAAGATCGCACGGAAAATATTATACAAGCGCTTACGTGTAAAAAAAGATTTGAAAAACACTCCAAAGAATATATTAGTTTTGTTTGTGAGTCTGAATAAAACTGGTGAGTTATCAAAGAAATTTTAACCTTCCGAGAAAAATCTCAACTCGAGTTTCTTTTTCGGAGTAACATTTGACTGAAAATTTACTTTATGATTGTTACTTTAGAAACGTAGCTTTCAAACTAGAAATAAGGTATTTTTCAAGAGGAATTAAATTAAAGTAGATGTTCAGTGACGAATAAAAGCAAAAAACCTCTAAGAAAAGTTCGTGGGTTTCCCAACTCGTAATTTTAACTTATAAATTAAATTCTTGGATGAAAAAGTATTCTTCGAAACGCTCTCTTATAATGACATAACCGCTTTAGACCATATATATATATATATATATATATATATATATATATATATATATATATATATATATATATATATATATATATATATATATACAGTGGAATCTCGATTGATCTTTTTCGGATCCATCGTTTACCCGTATGTGTCGTTCATTTTTTTCCAGTCCCAACTATCATATTGCGTTGTTATGTTTCCGCATCTATCGTTTTCCCGCATTTATCGTTCATTTCTATCGAACCCTTGGTAAACGATAGATCGAGATTCCACTGTGTATATATATATATATATATATATATATATATAGATAGTATATATATATATATATATATATATATATATATGTATATATATATATATATATATATATATATATATATATATATATATATATATATATAGATAGATAGATAGATAGATAGATAGATATATACAGGGTGTCCATAATAAAAGTCCCACTTTCAAAAGGCTTCAAAAAAAGAACCACTGATCAGAATGACTTCAAATTTGAACTGAATATACTAGAAGAAAGGGGAAATGATTTGGCATAATAAAAAAAGTTCCAAAATGTATCAATAGATGGCTCTGTAACATTTTGGAAGTTTTTTTATTATACCAAATCGTTTCGCCCTTCGTCCAGTATATTCAGTTCTAATTTGAAGTCATTCTGACCTGTGGTTCTTTTTTGCAGCCTTTTGAAAGTGGGACTATAATTCTGGACACCCTGTATATATATATATATATATATATATATATATATATATATATATATATATATATATATATACTAGAAGAAACCCCGTACTTCGTTACGGAGTACATTCAAATTAAATACAACTGTCAACGTATGCAATTAATGCCAAAAATATGTATATATATATTTATAGAATAAATACAACGATCACTGTATGCAATTGATGTAAAAAAACGAAAAAATATATTTATAAAAAATTCGTAACGGATATTTTAATAGACAAAATAATGTAGAAGAAAATACTCAAATTAAATCTAATAGAACATGCTAAAGAATATAGTACAGTTTGAGGAACATTTCTTTTATTGTATGTTAATATTTTTTTTGGATAATGTCCAATCGTCTGCCACATTAGCATAAAATATTTTTGTCTATTTCGTTGTTATGTACGTGATGCAAAATTGAAAGAAAAGAAACCAAGTGATAAGCATTTACTAAATTAAATTCTAAAAATTAATATTTAAAAATTCACCAAAAATCAGAAAATGGAGGTAAATATTCGAAAGAGATATCCTTTTAAAGGAATTTTTATGATCTTTCTCGTGATATAAATTTTATAACCCTCGGACTATTATTTTAAATAGAAACTTAAAAGAATATTACAAAAACAGCATGAAAATTTTATTTTAAAAATTCTAAGAAGAATTTTTCAAAAATCTCTCTTAGTGCACCCCTACACTGTAAGAAGAATCACCATGCAAAAATTTCAGCCCTTTATGTCTAGTGGTTTGGTCTGAGCGTTATATGTCAGTCAGTCAGTCAGACAGTCAGTTACGGAACTGTTATATACACTGCTGGCCACCCAAATTGCAACACCAAGAAAGACAAGAGATATCACAACAAAATTTATTTTGTAGATAACATGTTGACCAAGTATCAAATGATTAAATTTATAGACTTCTGTGAAGTGTGGTTCCTGCCAAAATCAGTAGCCAGAGTAGCCGCTATTGTTGGAGATCACCGCTGCCACACGCCTCGGCATTGATTCAAAGAGACTTTGGATGAGTTCTTGGGGTACAGCAGACCAAGCAGCTTCCACACGTTGCCAAAGTTGATCTGCTGTGGCAGCGGGGGATGGAATCTGGGTCAATCGTAGAGCAACCATGGACCACTTGTTTTCCATCGGCGAAAGATCCGGAGAGCGAGGTGGCCAGGGAAGCAATTCAATCTGGCGATTGACGAAGAACCGTTGGACAATGCGTGCCACGTGTGGTCGCGCATTATCCTGTTGAAATATGGCTGTGGGCAAGCCCTGAAGGTAAGGAAGGACAACTGGCTCCAACACCTCGGAGATGTAGCGCTGGCTGTTTAAAGTACCGGCAATGCGTACTAGAGGTGTGCGAGAGTGATATCCAATACCGCTCCATAACATAATACCCGGTGCAGGACCAGTGTGGCGGTGCAGAACGCAGCTGTTCAGCATCCTCTCTTCACGGTGTCTCCAGACTCGAATGCGACCATTGTGGTGTTGCAGACAGAAGCGTGACTCGTCAGTAAAGACAATTTCATTCCATTCTGCCGTCCACATCCTTCTGTCATCGCACCATTGGCGGCGGAGACGTCTGTGGTTTTGAGTCAAGGGTAGACAAAGCAATGGACGTCTTGCGGACAGACCACTCTGCTGTAAACGGCGTCGAATGGTACGCGCAGACACTGGAGGATGCGTTACAGACTGCATGTGCTGTGCTATGGTTAGTGATGTGACTGAGCGATCCGTCACTGCCATGCGCACAATTTGCCTGTCATCACGTGAAGTGGTGCGCTGAGGTGGAAGCGATCGAACACGACGGTCCGTCGTACCCTCCTGCATCCAACTATCACATATCCGCATTACAGTTGTTTGGTTTCGTCCAACACGACTACCGATTTCCCTGAAAGATAATCCACAATCTCGGTAGGCCACTAGCATTCCTCTGTCGAACTCGGATACTTGATCAAAAGATGATCACTGTTTTCGACGAGGCATAATTGATTGTTTTTTTTTTAAAAACCACAAGAAAAACACAATTGCCGAACTTGAAATCGTCGAAATCTCGAAGCCTTAAATAGCGCTTTGAAGTGGCGCCGCAGGCGCGCGTGATGTGCGTCTGCGCTGAAATTCTAATCATTTGCATATCTCACCTCCGCTAATGCATGTTGTAAATTTCATGTTATTTGCATGTTTCCTTCAGGGTGTTGCATTTACAGTGGCCAGCAGTGTATATATATATATATACTTATAGTTATTTATTTATTTACGTTTTCAGTTTATTTATATTCTTAATTTATGTTGTGATTTATTTTTATTCTAATATAAAGCTGAAAAAAACGGATTACTAACGCGCTATTATTTTAAGAATTGGGCATCTGACTTGAATATTTAAGAGTATGATTCAACATCACAAGGCTCATCGAACAGGCGCGCACTGCGAGTAGGGATGCCACATCGATGTCTATGTTTTCAAAACATCGATGTTTTTATAAAAATCATTGTTCTAAACATCGATTTTTTGAAGCCGATTTTTTTAATATCGATGTTTTGTGCTCGATGTTTCACATTGTCTCGATGTCTTTTTTTAATGGAAAACTACCATAATAAAAAAAAATTAACCACGTAGCATAATTTTCACACGCAGTAAATGTAAAGTGAATTCTGGAAAGGACGAATAGAAAAGGGAGAACGATATCCTAGCAACGAGACAAATGACAATCAACAACCAATGAACCAGTCATAGCGCTTGGAATGTACTAGGCACTCCAGAACCTTCCATGGGGTTTTATTTTATAAATAGTAAAACACGAGAGCCGACATTTAAGATTTTGTTTTGTTCTGGTTCTGTATAAGTTAACGTTAATATTATATAATAATAAGAACAATTTATTAACAAAATAAAATATTTGTTAATAAATGGCTCTTATTTATTTATATTAAACTCTGTTGAACCAAACTCAAAATTCTTTTAAATGGTTTTGCCTTATACTCGATAAATATGAAACCAATCCTTTTGTCTTGTGATAAGTCATGAACTTCAGAACTTTTTTTTTACTAAATTATTTAAGCCTCTTGGAAGTAAATTATCCTCAAACTTGTAAATAAATATGAGAATAATTTTTCACATTCAATCAATTTAAATTAGAAAACATCACGGATTTTTCTTTATGGCCTTCGTCCTATCAATTGTCTTTATATAAATAATTTCTTCCTCAATTTTCTGGTAACAATAATAAAAACCATTATGGAAATTCTGTGATATGCGCCGAATCTAGTAACCAATTTTTTTCATTTGTGTTAGCCCAATCACAGAGTAAAATTAAATCAACAACCCCCCCCCCCCACACACACACACACGACAAACCGAAGTAACAATTAATATTAGAGCTAACTATACCAGTTTTAAGAAATGGATGTTCTAAAACATCAATGTTTAAAAACATCGATGGTTTTGGGTCGATGTTTTACTAACATCGATGTTTTAATATTGAATATCGATGTTTCGTCGTCGATGTCGCATCCCTAACTGCGAGATAGACCCTTGATGTTGACTCACGTTTTAAAATAGCTTCAATGTTCGACCATGGCGTTTAAGGGACAGATTAGTTAGTTATTTTGTTTATCACTACATCATAATTTGGAAAAAAGTACCTGTACTTTATTAAACCGATAACAAGAGAATTTAAACTACGCATCAGAGCAGGACAATTAATAATAGTGGGGAGTTATTATTACATATATATATATATATATATATATATATATATATATATATATATATATATATATATATATATATATATATATATATATACACATATGTATATATATAAAACAGTTCCGTAACTGACTGACTCGCTGACATATAACGCACACACCAAACCGCTGGACCTAAAGGACTGAAATTTTGCATGGTGTTTTTTCTTACAGTGTAGGGGTGCACTAAGAAAGATTTTTGAAAACTTCTTAGATTTTTTTAAAATTAAATTTTTTAAACTGTTTTAGTAACTTTTTTTAAGTTTGCATTTAAAATAATAATTTGAGGGTTATAAATTTTATATCACGAGAAATAAAAAAAAATTCCCTTAAAATGAAATATTTTAGAATTTTAGAATCCTCCAATTTCCGATTTTTGGTGAACTTTTAAAGATTAATTTTTAAAATTTAATTTATGAAATGCTGATCACGTGTGATAAATAAATTTATCGTTACGTGCATAACAACGAAATACACAAAAATATTTTTTCCCTTGCTAATGCTGCAGACGATTGGCCATTATCCAGAAAATATTAAAATACAATAAAAGATATGTTCCTCAAACTTTACTATATTAAATGTACTATATTTTTAGTATATTCTATTAGATATAATTTGAATATTTTCTTCTACATTATTTTGTCTAAAAAATATTCTTTACGATTTATATATATATATATATATATATATATATATATATATATATATATATATATATATATATATATATATATATATATATATATATATATATATATATATATATATAAATATATATATATATATATATGGAGAGAGAGAGAGAGAATTAGAGTGATAGGCAGATAGATACATACATATAAATCAAATCATGTTTCAGTTCCTTTTTCTGGTGATAAAAGCAATCTGATAAAAACACAATATTGGTCCTATAACCAGACTTTTTCAAAAAATTATTCAGGTATAAAAATAAGAAAAAATCATATCAAAAAAGGTAGCAACATGACGGCTGAAAACATTTTTGTAATTAAGATGATTCCTAAATATTTATCTTTTTATAAAATTTGAAAGAAAAAAATATACAGTAATTTAAAAATAAACCCAAAAATAACATTTAAGTACCTTCCTGGAAAAATTAGTGGCTGTCTCTGCACGAACAAAGCTATAAACATTCAATTACTGCCTTTTTGTTTCCGAGTACCGGCTCGAACTTTGATGATCTTCATTTTAGAATTCTAAAAAGCGAACAAAACATCTCTTTAGTTAATTAAGTTTCGTAAGCAGAATGTTTGCAAAGTTTTTATGGATCCGCAATAAAAGCTTATTCCATTAAGAGGCGGAGGCATTTCTTCCCTTCCCTTTGCCCATATCTACAATCGGCGCTTATTTATTTATTCCGAAATTTCTCTCAAGAACGGAGGAGATTTTATTTTTCTCAGAGAAGCAATAAATGCCCGAATGCTGAAATATTTATGGGGAATTTAACGTTCTCTTTAATTGTGCCCCCATTACCTTGCAACCGTTAAGATATTAAATTCAAAAATAAAAGATTTGGATTAGTCAGATAGTGGAAGTAAAGAGAAATTGAGGTAATCTAATAATTGAGTAAATTTTAGTAGTTGAAAATAGACAAATTTAAATTTACATGCTCAGTATTTTTAAATAAAAATATATAAGATGTACACTCTATTAGATTATTTCGTCAATAAAGACACACAAGGTTATGCAACACTAGGTTTCGCTTAAGGTACTACGTTGCTTAAGGTACTAAAGTAAGGCCTAAGTTGAAAATGCCATTTTTTGACTATTTTGGTCAATTTTATTTTTTGCAAGAATCGTGTAATTCAATCTTTTCTCTTTTCAAAACCGTTTTGATTTTCATTGTACATTAATTAGAAGTAGATTTATAGCTATTTTTAAAAGCATCGTCTGATACAAAACTGAAGTGACTCAAAACTTTAAATGCGTTTTTCTCAGAATTATGTTTTTTAGCACAAATCTCTACCATTATCATGATATCTCACATAATAATGCATATAATTTGATGAAATTTTCAGGAAATGTTTTAGATGCTATTGTTGATGAAATGACGCACAATAATTGATGTATAATAAATAGTTTTTTGTTTGGGGCTGTTTTTATAAGGAAAGGAAGGACGAATTGGGGAAAATTTTCATATTGGAACATAAAATTGTCTGTAATATTTTTGCATTTTAAAATTTCTCTTAGATTGAGGGTCATTTTGAAGATAACTGTTATATGTATCATGTGTGAGAAGGAAATTAAAATAGTAGCATTAGAATTTTGTGCAGAGTGATAGGCGTTTTAGCTAAATTTCATTAAAAATTACTTCAAATTGACCAATTTATAAAAAAGTATGGTATTTACAGGCAAGATTTTTTATTTTTTATTTTTAAATGCTATTTTACCATAAAAGACCAAAAAATCCTTAAAAAAGCAATTTTTTTAAAAATTGGCTCCGAACGTAAGCAGTCACCTTAAATCCAGAATGCCTGGTTCGTACATCAAAACACCCAGAAAGTCAAATGGTGAGGACTGCATGACATATAAGCCAAATGGACGACTCCATTTTGCACAGGGAACTAAAAAGAGTGACCAGTATATTAGTGTGCTAAAGGATCGATTGCTTCCTAGTGCTCATGATATGTTCCCAAAGCAGAAATGGGTATTTCAGAAAGACCTATCACCCTGCAATACAACAAAAAAGGCAAGAAAACTTTGAAATTAAATTAAATTTCATTAGAGTTCAATTCTGAACTCTAAATCTAAACATTCCTTATTTTAGATTAAGGCTGAATTTGCAAAACATGGAATTAATGTTCTCCCATGGCGAAGAAACTCGACAGATTTACCTTCTGTAGAGAATTTAAGGAGTATAATTGGAAGGAAAATATCTCAAAATCATCCAAGAAGAAAACGAGAGATTCAGGAAAAAATAATTAAAATTTGGCACCATGAAATACCGAAAGAGGTCTTGCAAAACCTTGTGGATTCAATACCTATAAGAGTTGGTGTTGTGATCAAAACCAGAGGCATCCCAACAACATATTAAATGCTTTTCGGTTCAATTACACCCATTTATCATTTATTCTGCTCAGAAGAATTTGAATTTTTTTATTTATTTCATTTTATTCCGGGGAACCAAAATAGGTGCCGATTTCTGATAATACGTACATATTTTGTATGCTATTTTTATAAATTTAAATAATTAGTTTTCTTGAATATAGCGATGAATCACAATACAAAAAAAAATGCTAGAAGATAGGCAAATAATAGGAAAGAGAATTATTGCATTGTATAAGAAAATAGGACTTAAGATAAATAACATTAAATACCCATATGTCGTGTTAATCCCTAAACTACACAAACAGCCAATTAAATTTCGATCCTTAACTGTGGGTTGTAAATCATATCTAGAAACATCCAACACCAAACTACTTAACGTAATTAAGAATATATACATAAAAATTGCTGGTTACGGCTGTCACATTATAAAAAACAGTAAAAAAGTAATAGATCTAGTGGAGAGGCTTAATGACGTGACTAACACCAAATGTTATGATTTTACTGATTTATTGAATTCTATTGACATTGAAAACCTAATATGCATCATGCAAGAGGTATATGAAAAATATGACCTCAATAAATACATAACACCGGCAAAATATTTGACATTATTGCAAATCGTGCTAAAGGAGACTTATTAAGTGATGGACTAAATTTTTACAAACAAAAGAGAGGTATACCAATGAGGGGAGCCTGGTATTCCGCACTTGCTGACATTTTTTTTGCATACATACGAGAGCGGAACAGACCTTAACAACGATATGATATACCTCCGATACGTAGACGATGTCCTAATATTATTCCGAAATGGCGGATCTGTTATTAAATTCGACTTTTACCCGGAATACTTAGAGTTGACAGAAACATAAAAAAATACGGATGAGAGTATAGATTACTTAGACATAAATCTAAGGCGTGGAAGCAATGACATGATAGAATATAGAATATACGACAAACGTACAAAATATAACATCAAAATTAACAAACTGACAGATTGGCGGTCTGCAATACATAAATCGATATTTCGAAATGTCATTTTCAACCACATAACACGATGTGAAAATTTATACAGTGATAACGAGATCAAAAAATATAATATCTTAGAGTATATCAAGTCATCATTAGATTATCACTATCCGTACTTTTTCGTAATGAAAAACGTGTGTAGATTTTTAAATATTACTAGGGATCAGTTCCTTTAAAACATAGAGTTAACTGAGTGAGTGACTGTATACGGATTTATGGGCGTAACAGATTTGGCGGATTTGTGTACATGCAGAGTGACTCGGTTGTTCTTGATATATTGTTAATTGGTCTTGTATTTTTAAATATTTTTTAGTTTTATTTAGGTATAAAAAAATTTACTCTTTTATTCAACTCTTTTTGTACAGATGATTTGGATGAACTCTTTTATCGAGTCATCGGTCTCGCGATGCTCTGGTCCACTGGGAGTGTTCGCCTTGGCAAGAAAACATGTTCAACCAGGGAAGAGGGGTCACAACACCCCTCGGGCCATTTATGTGGATCGCTCCATTAGTATAATTCTTCTTATTTATTTTAACTAAATGTATCCGTATATCTATCTATCTATCTATCTATCTATCTATATATATATATATATATATATATATATATATAATATATATATATATTATATCTAATATATAAAAATGAATGTTTGTCTCTCTGTAATTGCATAGAAATCCACAGTTTAGGAGCAACGATCGTGAAATTTTACATACAGGCGTCTTTAAAAACACCCGAGGGTCTGTAGAACTTGAAAAATCGAAATTAATTACCGTTGATTTTTAATTAATAAAAAACCAACAATTTTGAAACTAAATGTAAGCTGTTACACTTTGTGGAATCACCCCTCTGAATATGGCGTCCACGTTAGGGTTAGCTGGCAAACAGCGAGCGAAAAGATAAAAATGAATAAAATCAAAAAGTTTCGAGTCATATATTAAACCAGAATAGTAAATGAAAATAATAATCTTTCAAGTCAGATTTTATGCTCTAAAATAAATCGGATCCAACGGCATATTGACACTCTCACACGCGATGGAAAATTCGAATTAACCACGCTAAGTGTCACGAGATCTTTTTAATCGCTACTGCAATCCCCCTCGCTTATGTCTTTGTGTCTATTGAAGAGTTAAAGACTAAGCTTCTATCCTGCTAACTTATTTCTGACATAAAACTCCTCTTACTCCATAAATACATGTATATTCACCAACCCATAGCAACTTTCCAGTAATCTTATACGTACGAATATTTCTCTATTTACTGAATAAAACAGCATGTCATCGTGGCGCATTCGGTAAACTCGCTCATTTCGTACGCTTCATGACCCGGGTTCGAATACGGATCGTGCAAATTTTGCTAAACCTGTATTATTATTATTATTATTTTTATTTATTATTTTTTTAATTATTTTATTTTATTTTATTATTTTTAAAAATTATTATTTTTATTTTATTTTATTTTTCATATTATTAATGTGTATAACATTTCGTATACTTTTTTCTATGTTATTTATACTGTGTTTAGATTTTTAATGGATTTTGGTAGGTTTAGTATAAATTTATATATTTTATATTTCACTTTTCAGGATTTTTTGCTCCAATGATAAAGGCTAAATCTTTTCTATGTTATTTATACTGTGTTTAGTTTTTAAATTGATTTTGGTTAACAAACATTCGACAATTTGATATTTTTACTTTTCAGCTTTACTTTTCAAAATTCTTTACTTTCCTAAAGACAATTTGACATTTTTCCTTTTCAGCTTTTAGTGGTTTATTATAAATGTATATATTTTATGTTTTATTTTTCAGGGTTTTTTTGCTCCAATGATGAAACGCTAAATCTAGCTGAAATCTGAAGAAATTATTGTAATTTATGGTTTTTTATGTTGGGTTTTCTTTTTATTCATGAGTATAATATTTCACATGCTTTTTATTCTATGTTATTTATACTGTGTTTAGTTTTTAAATTGATTTTGGCTAACAAACATTCTTAAAATCCCGGGCAACGCCGGATAAATTATCACCTGTGTAGGTTGATAATTTATAAATTTTAAAACTGTTACCACATGTATATTTACAGATCCACAAGAACTTTCCAATATTTTTAATTAATAAATAACCAACAACTTTTGAAGGATGCGACTGTCGATTCACAGACGTTCAGTAGATGGCGCCACTATTTTAAACTTTTAGTATTCCAACCATGAAGCTACAAATGCTTCATGATTAAAACCCATCTGAAAATCCACACTCCGCTACGGAATACATTCAAATTAAATACAACGTCAAAGTATGAAATTAATGGCAATATATATATATATATATATATATATATATATATATATATAGATATATATATATATATATATATATATATATATAGATATATATATATATATATATAATAAATACAACGATCAATGTATACAAATGATGTAAGAAAACAAAAAAATATATTTTTTTAAAAATCGTAAGGAATATTTTTATAGACAAAATAATGTAGAAGAAAATATTCAAATTAAATCTAATAGGACATACTAAAGAATATAGTACAGTTTGAGGAACATATCTTTTACTGCATTTTAATATTTTTTTGGATAATGTCCAATCGTCTGCCGCATTAGCAAGAAAAAAATTTTTTTTTTGTCTATTTCGTTGTTACGTGACGATAAATTTATTTAAAGTACCAGAAAAAGAAATCACATGATCAGCGTTTACTAAATTAAATTGTAAAAATTAATCTTTAAAAATTCACCAAAAATCAGAAAATGGAGGTAAAGATTCGAAAAAAATTTCATTTTAAAGGAATTATTATGATCTTTTTCGTGACATAAATTTTACATCCCTCAAATTATTATTTTAAATGCAAACTTGAAAAAAGTTACAAAAACAGCTTAAAAATTTAATTTAAAAAAATCTAAGAAGAATTTTTCAAACATCTTTCTTAGTGCACCCCTACATTATAAGAAGAATCGCCATGCAAAATTTCAGTCCTTAGGTTTAGCGGTTTGGTCTGTGCTTTGTATGTCATTCAGTCAATCATTTTGTCAGTCAGTTACGGAAATGTTTTATATATATAGATTTTTATTACTATCTTTATATCGTAACGTTAACTTCATGCGCACGCATTATTTTCCTATACTTTTTTTATTATCTTTATAATAGCGTAATTTTCATATGATTTTAAACAACAATAGTTTTTAACCGCCATTCAATTGGCTGTTAAAACTTTATATTTACATCCTATTTAAAAGAAGTAGGGTGTAAATTGTAGGGTAGAAAGTTGGTAAAATCAAAATTTTGTGCAATGTATTTAATTTCTCGATTAAAAGTAGTTTTTTTCTAAAAATTAATGTATTTTGCTTTGAAAGCTAAATATTTTAAGCACGCGGTTTATATTATTATTACTATCTTTATATCGTAACGTTAACTTCATGCTCGAGCATTATTTTCTTATGCTTTTTTTATTATCATCTTTATAATATCTTTATTTTCGTATGGTTTTAAACAACTATCGTTTTTATTCATATTATGTTGGTTTTTTATTAATTAAAAATTAAGGGTATTTAATTTCGATTCCGGAAGTTCTTATTATCTTTATTTTCATATGCTTTTTCATTTACGAATTATTCAAATGTTGGTTAAAAAACTTTTGCGTAATTTATATATTTGTGTGTGTTTAATTATTGAAATTAATAAATTTATATTTCTGGAGAGGTTGTTTCAGTTTTTAGTGGTACTATGATGAAAGGCTGAATGTACCAAAATTCTGAGGAGTTTATTATGGAGAGAAAAGGAATTTAATATGTAGAGGATGTTTATAGGAGTTAAATGTGGAGAGGAGTTGAATGGTTTGCAGCCCTCAATCAAACACTTCATTTTTTAAGAGGCAACGCTGCAGTCATATCATGGTTCTATTGGAAATTTCTGTTGAACCTGCAATTTCAGCTTCTTTCTTTTTTTTGCCCCAATGATGAAAGGCTAATTCTAGCTGAATTCTGAGGAGTTTATTATAAATTTATATATTTATAGATTTCACGAGGTTTTTATTCTATTTTATTTATACTGTGCTTAGTTTTAAATTAATTTTGGTTAACAAACATTAGAGAATTTGACATTTTTACTTTTCAGATTTTAGTACTACAATGATGAAAGGCTGAAATTCTGAGACGTTTATAAAATTTCACATATATTTTTTCTATGTTATTTATACTGTGTTAATTTTTAAATTGATTTTGGTTAACAAACATTCTTAAAATCCCGGGCATCGCCGGGTACTTCAGCTAGTATATATATATATATATATATATATATATATATATATATATATATATAAAAGAGCTTGTCTGTTTGTTTGTCGGCTATAGAATCATAGACTTTCTCCCACCGGGACCAAATTCGGCACAGTTAATGTTTTGGACCTGAGAAACTTAAATCATAAAGACGAAATTTGGGGATCAATTAGTTTTTTTTAATTAAATTTTAATATTTTTTGTGCCCGATAGAGGTGCGTGTACCCCCTGTGGATACCCTTCAACCAGCTGCGTTAAGAGGGGTGGTTTGAGGATGTCGGAGGGGGGGGGTCAAATTCCAATGCCCGGGAGGAAGAGGGTTGGGAATGACCTTTGGCTCTGGCTTCCCAAATAAACACAACTTCCCTGGCTCTGTTATGTGTGCAGTAATGGGAAAGTACAATTGCCGGCAATTCAAGAATCACCTGAGCCTTTGAGAACATTACTCACAAGTAATACATCTGATTCAAAACATTTCTTACAAAACATACATGCTTAAGGAAAAAGGCTTCATGGGGAATCAAGCCTTACTTTGATTAAATGAAGGGGATAACGCATCTTGCACTTTACCTCTTCCGTGAAATGGAAAAAAGTGCGTTTTTAAGGGAAAATTAAATAATAAAGGGAAATGTAAATTATAAAACTTATTTCTTATTAAACAGTGGATCAAACAAATCTAATTAAATCTAATTGAACAGTATCTAACAAATATAATTAAACAGCAAACTTATTCAATCCAAAAGTGCGAATCACGCAACAGGGTGTTATTAATTCTCAATAAAATCAGACGAAGGTCCGCAGGCTCAAAGTTTCTTTCTTTCTTATTGTTTGTATATCGTTTCAGTAAAAACGCGCTAAGAGCATTCTGTCTGGCCAGATGAACATGATGAGCGGGGGGTGTAGCCCAGTATTTTTTTGATGGAATGAATGAAATATTTTATATATCTACCCGGGCAACACCGGGCAATAATGCTAGTATATATATATATATATATATATATATATATATATATATATATATATATATATATATATATATATATATATATGTAGAGAGAGAGAGAGAGAGAAGTCGATGCAAAACATTGGATGATAGAAAAATTCTCACTTTTTTTATGCAAAGAGAAATAAAGAATGGAAATTATTAAAAACAACTTGCGTAAACATGATATACATATTTCATACTCATTTTAGAAGGTGAAAAGATGCAAAGAGTGCCTGAAGCAAACGTTACATGAAGTAGAAGTTCCAAATATATTTCTGTTATACTCCTATGCTACATGAAAAGAAGAAAAAAGAAAAATATTTCTTTTGTAGATTCGCAGTGACATCAGCACAGCGAACGCTTCAAGGAATTTCTGTAAAAATGGGATTTTAATATGTGCAGGCTGAAAAAATAGATTGTGAGTTAACAGAAAATCTGCAACATTAGAAAAGGAAACTATATATATATATATATATATTTACAGTCTAATTGCTAAATTTTACAGCATCTAGAAAGATGTAAAAAAATAATTTTAAAATTACTTCCGACGCTGGTATTTATGAAAAATGATAACACAGCAAAGACCATTCTTTAAGAATTTATGGTATCTGACCAATTGTTTAACATGGGACAGAATTATCTTCTTATGCCTTTTACTTCGTTTTTCATACCTACATCAATAATACAATTAAAACTATTAGATAGACTTTAGATTTATCGCACACATTTACGGATAACATAATTCATTCACTCCCTTCCATAATGTCATAAAAATGTCATATCATTCACTAAAATGTTTGAAACTGGCAGTCCCAAAAATTCAGCCTTAATCAAAATTTATCTTTAAAAAAGCTCCTATTTATAGAGTAATGTTACCTAATAATCGAGGATTTATTCACTGAAGTATGGATATATCATTTAGCCTGTCACGCAGACATAAAGTTAATTCTTAAGAAATGTTCACCAGTGATCGACTCTAACCTTTGGACAAGCCTTCTTTTATCTTCGCCTAGGGATTTATCCCAATTTGGCCAAAAATGCAAAATAAAAGACAGGAATTTATATTGTAGTATCTAATAATACTGTAAAGTATGTCTAATGATTTATTCACGTGATTAGATTATTTATAAACTCAGAATAAAATAAAAACCATGCAAATGCGATATTCCAATAAGAGCTGTAGCCTCGTTTTACAATAAATCTAACATAAGTATGATTTATTGTTTTTTTAGATTTATTACATGCTGAAGGTCAGGTAAAGATAAAGTCATTGAACAATTTTTTTCTCTAGTTCTCCCCATTTACTCAGTTTTCCATAAATAAATCTAAACGTCTCAGTTTTTACTTTATCGTATCTTTGTCGTATTAATAATTCGATGATATGTTAAGTATCCTTATAAAAAAGAAATCCAAGCAATTGTGACATTCATATTGGAATTGTAACTCATCGAAGACTCGTTTAGCAATATATCTATATATATATATCTATCTATCTATCTATCTATCTATATATATATATATATATATATATATATATATATATATATAGCTTGGTACAAGAAGTGCCTAAGTCAGTTTTCTCCAAGATGACATTGTTTGCTCATGTCTCTTTAAAAAAATATATTTTCAATATAAGAAGTACCCAAATCTGTACAATACTTTAGAAAACACTTGGTAAAGCATCGGACAGACTTGGGTTCTTCTTACATTGAAAATAATATTTTTTTAAAGAGACTAGGGGCTTCGTCCCTAGGCTCGTTACGCACGCTCCTCTGTTATGGCTAATAGCGAGATACATAGGGGTGATTCTCGGGAAATGTAACAGCTTCCATCCATTTACTGTTGTCACCTTTAATGCAAAGGGTGTTTCATCACTGTTGAATTATCAGCTTTAAAATTCAATTAAAAATCAAAAATTTAAGATAGAGACTTGAAATGATATTTATATAAATAAGAAAGCTTTCAGTTTCCAGATGATGTACATATTTTCTTTGTAAGATAAAAACTCGAGGAGCATGGATATACATCCACATAGGGGACGATATATCTTGAAAAACTGTGTTTAATTTTTTCATGAAAATATTAGTCTGTTTTAAAATATTTTTAAACAAATGAGGTCTAGTTTGAAAGAGAAATGTCTGTAGTCTTAGATTGTAAAAAGATCAAAATTCTACGATCATTGTTTGGCGAGTTATCGTAATCTGAAGATGAAAAAGTCAATATTTTCCCACAAAACATAGAATGAAAAAAAGCTTTAAGTCCGACGAATATGAGACGTGTCTTACTTTGGTCCCCCCATTTTTGCATACATTTGTATCGATATCGATCCCATACCCCAGCGGTTTCGGAGGAGATAGCGTGACAAGCTTTTGACAGCTACAGAGGGAGTTACCTTTTTATAAGTATAGAGAGACGTAAGCAAACAAAGTCATCTTGAAGAAAACTGACTTAGGCACTTCTTTTACCAAGCCACAGATATATATAAACATATGAAGGATTTAATGATTTTTAAGATTTATTAAACTTTGAAGGACAAATAAAAATCAAACTATTGTGAAATTATTTCTCTGGTTCTCCCCATTTACTTGGTTTGAATAACTAAATTTAAACGTTTCCGTTTTTACTATTGATAAATCTAATCCTATCAATGATATGTAAAGATTTATTATAAACTCAGAACCAAATTTAAACTAAGCAATTGGGAAATCATTTAGGAACTATTTCTCATCGTAGACCTCGTTTGTCAATTGTCATCGTAGAATCAATTGTCACTTTTGATTTAAAGATTTTTTTCAATAATATCAATATAAAATGATTTAAATAGATTAATAATAAAGTTGGTACAAAATAATTTCAATACTTCAGTAAAGAAATTAATCTTTCTCATTTCAGTAGACTCTTAGATTTTGTTATTAAACATAATTATATTATACACAATAATAGTATATACTTACAGACTAAAGGTGTACCACAAGGTGGAAATGCTTCTAGTATCCTAGCCAATGAATACTTACATTATTTTGAAATTGAATAATATAAATAATATTGATAATAGCAGTTACAAATATTTAGATATATTGATGATATAATTGTAATTAATAAAAGTAATAATCATATAGCCTTAAATTTTTACCCTCATAATCTAGAACTAATAGAAAGTAGCCAAAATAATATTAATGTAAACTTTTTATATAATAACATTAAATTAAATTCAAATTGTAATTATACATTTGACTTATATGATAAAAGATCAGATTAAGATTTTAATGTTGTTAAATTTCAAAATTACTTATTTATATAAATCTGATTTTAAAAACATTATTGTAAATCAGCTAGTACGTATAAATAGGCATTGTTCTAAAGACAATAGGAATAAGCATATTTTAGACTTGTTAGATGTGCTAAAAAGTAATTATTACCCCGATAGTCTTTCCAAACACATAATTGGTTCTTTTAGATTTAATGAATAGCTAATTCTGTTGCAATTAATTAGTAATACAAACTAATAAGATTAATAAGAGTAAATAACTACTAAAAATTAAAATTAATAAATAATAAAATTCTTAAGTAAAAAGAATATTAATAATACATAATAAAAATAACTCTCAGTCATAATAAAAAACTAATTTAATTTAGGTTCATTTGTCCTATAACACAGTCTCCTTTGTAAGTCTGCTTCTGTGTTTCCATTTGCTCCATGGTTGCAAGTTTTGTAACGTCAGTCTTCTTGCGGTTGCCTATTCTTAACTACCCCTTTGTCTAGCGCCAGGATTGGCGTTCTTTGATTAAGTAACTAGTTATTCAATTCTTCTGTTTCTAATGGATTGTACGGTGTGTAAGTATGTTATTGTTTAGAAGATACTTATCAAAAACAATCCATTATTTTTTAGACAGTATCGGCACCGCTGATGATGAGATGCTGTCTAAAACATATTTAATACTTATCTTTCCATGTTTTTAGTTCCTTCCTGCAAGTAGCTTTAGAGATCCTGCTGGTTTTTCACTTTCAACTTTGTCTTTTATATATATATATATATATATATATATATATATATATATATATATATATATATATATATATATATATATATATATATATAATATATATATATATATATATACATATATATATATATATATACATATGTATATATACATATATATATATATACATATATATATATACATATATATATATATATACATATATATATATATATTATATATATATATATATATATATATATATATATATATATATTTATTTATATAAATATGAGGGATTTTATTGTATTCCTTTTCTGGAAGAATAATCGATCTTTTTAATATTAGAGTCACTGACTTTGAGCCTCAGCTTCGACAAAACAATGGATTTGAATTTAAATAAAATATTACTGCATTTTTTACTGTACAAAAATATTCACTCCCAGTAGTATTTTATTTTCGTCTTAAGATAAATTGCCAAACTTCCATGAAATTTTAAGTTGACACTTTACACAGAGATCTGCTTAAAACGTCTATAAATGCATATAAAGAGCTTCTGACCGTGGAAAAAAATTTGTCAGTCGTCGACCAAACAACAAAAGTAATACTTAACTATAAAAATAATCATATCTATTTCGTTGATCTTCAGTTCTCTGTCAGGAGCGTCAAAAGTTGGGAAAGGAACAAGGTAATAACATTTAAGGAATATGATATTCAAGAAAAGCTTCTGCCCAAAGCACTGTACGTCACGTATTAACCCTGGAGAAAAACACCGCCAAGAATCTGTCAATATTGGAGAAAAGTTTGAAATACTTAATAAACTGACTCGAGGGAGTTAAATATAAACTCTTAACATTATATCTAAAAGAAAGAGTTACGTTTTGTGAATTATATATATATATATATATATATCTATATCTATATATATATATATATATATATATATATATATATATATATATATATATGTACATTGCTGCTTGCGTATGCTGCATTGTGTTAGACGATATTTATAAAATATGACTTAGATAACAACGATACAAGTTTATTTTCTGTTTTTGCCTTAAAGAGATCTCAAATGTTACAAACTATGAACTATAGACTACAGTGAAGTTCGGCAGAAGACTTCAATTTGGTCACAATGCATACAGACATAGAACAGGCCTCAAGGCTCAAACAGAGCAGCTGAGGAATGAACAAAATCCCCTTTGAGCCGAGTTGGGCATGCTCATATGCCCTTGTCTCCTTTTCGATTGTTTTTGGCATGGAAAATTCCAGAACTAGATAACCTCGACACCTAAGTGAAATTTAGTTGGTTTTCTAGACACCCCAAAAAAACGCCAAATTTATCGCCAAAGTCGCCACAATGCTATACAATATCTCCAAGAGCAATAACGCCAATATTGCAATTTAATGTTCAATGACATTAAACACAAAAAAGCATAAACTAAGGATAAATAAAGGATATTTACACACGATTAGAAAGATTTACAGGTATTTACAACAGCATTTACTCAATTATTAATTATGAGACCCTTTTTTGGAAAACTAAAACAGGGGAAGTATAACAGAAATGGTTATTTAAATCTTTTATTATGGTAAAAGTATTTTTTAATTTAAAAACGGACTCAATTTTTCAGCATTTTAAGTACTCTATTTTTGAAAAGTTTAGCTTTTCAATCTCCGATATGAGTTTATATGCTTGTTTTTGTAGTCATGTACAAAAAGAGATAAATTTTCGCATTTACAAAATTTAACGAATCCGTGTAGTGAGTAAATTTAATCCTCTAAATAAGTATAAAGAAAGTATTCAGTTTTAAATGGCATTGTAAGACGGCATTATATAAAATTAGTCATGTACAAAAGGAGATAAATTTTCGCATTTACAAAATTTAACGAATCCTTGAAGTGAGTAATTTAATCCTCTAATTAAGTATAAAGAAAGTATTCAGTTTTTTAAATGGCATTGTAAGACGGCATTATACTAAACTGCTGTAGAGAAAAGAACTTGAGTTTGTAAACATTGGACAAATTCCAATAAGCCAATTTCCAAAGTATTTTACATCATTGACCAATTAAATGACTACTGCAATACAAATACAATATAGAAATTGTGTCCAGTTATTATTTTTTTTAACTTTTCCATCAAATATAACAACTAACCAAAAAAATACTTAGGAAAATTACTAAAAATGGGCAAATTCTTGTTTCTGCTTGTGCATACCGTTGATATAGAGATAGTCAAAGTCGAATAATATCCCTTTTAAAAAGCTTTATATTGTTCTTTCGCAAAATAGTGGACTTATTGTAATTCCACATATGGGATTAGAAATTCCAGATAGGCCATGGAAAAGTCATAAATAAAACAAGCAAAATATATTATAAGTCACATAAAAATGTGATGCATTTGTGTAGATTCTGCTTTTGTTAATTTTATTCAAATGAATATATCTGAATGAAATTTTCGCCAACTGCATTTTTCCAAATTTTACAATTTCTGTACTCATGCACTAGAAAATAACACCAGATCGTCTCTCGAATAGAAGAATGTATTGTTTATGTATGTATATATATATTATATATTTAGATATGTATACATATTACATATATATATATGTATCTATATAATATATCATATATAAAGATCTCTTTATCTCTCTGTATAAATAAATAAATAAATAAATAAATATAAATATAAATATATATATATATATATATATATATATATATATAATAGCCGTTGTCTCTGTATAACACTTCCGGGCTTGTACCATCTTCAATTGAAGCCCCCAGTAAACAAACGGCCGGTTAGGCTTAATTTCAATTTCAGATGTGGATCAGAATTTTTTGTTACCTTAAAACTAATATCTTCTCCATCAAATCACGTTTGCTCAGCCTATTTTTCTATAAAACATTCAGAACTAAAAAAATTGGATGCTTTTAGCTGTATATTTAACGTTTTTAAAATCTGTTACTTTTGCTATGAATTTTGAAAGTAAGCAAACTTGAATGTGAATGAATCAAGTAGCTCAAGTATTCATATTGCGTAGTGAGATGTAAAAAACTGAATGGCAGTCTACTACTCCAATCGCATGAATAACTAAATAAATAAAAAATAATGAAAGGGTTTGCTTTTATAATGTGTGGATTAAATGCAATATGTTAGATAATTCGGGATATTTTTAACTTTCATATACATTTTCCATTATGACGGTCATTATTATGACGTCAAAATGACAGGTTATCTTCTAGTATATATATATATATATATATATATGCAAAACAAATGTGTGTGAGTGTGCATGTATGTATATTTTATATGTAGATTCATGTATACATATACAGTATAATAATAATAATATACTTCGTATGAATACTCTTTTATAAGGTATAAGGATTATTAATTGAAAATTTCTGCTTACAACGTATTCGCTAATTATCTAGTTGAAAGTTATAATATATTTCCAATCATTATAAAGCACCAACTCCTCCCTTTTTACAATTCCCAGTTTAGGAGCTCCATACTAACTTTACGCAACACATACGTTCATGATCAATTTTACATCAGTAGTTCGTTAAATAAACACCTCAGGCGGCACTGTTTAGCGTTCATTATTGAGCTATTAACTCAGTGCTGTTATATTGATCAAAAGGGATCAATGGGATAGCACTCCTTCAACAACGTCATATCTCAAAACGTGATTCTTCAGAAGGGGTGATTTTAAAGTTTAAAAGTACATTAAATGTATGAAAATAAATTTAATTCTGCTCTCTAGCGGCTAAATATTGAGCGATAAGATGTAACGATCTTTTGGGATATAACTACTCTATCAGGGCATTCTGAAAACAGGCATAACTCAAAATCCCCGATTTTCGAGATATGACGTTGTTGAACAGAGTGAGCGATATATATATATATATATAAATATATATATCTATATATATATATATAATATATATATATATATATATTATATATATATAATATATCTATATATATAAATATATATTATATATATGATATATCTATATATAGTATATTTGTATATATATATATATTATATATATATGATATATATATATAGATAGGTATATTTGTATATATATTATAATCTATATATAATATATATATATATATATATATATATATATGATATATATATATAGATATATATTATATATATATATAATATATATAAATATTTCTTTCCTGTTAATTGGTTAAACTTAGGACGCCATCTTGCGACGGAAATATCGGATAAATATTTAAATACACTGAAATAAATAACTGAAAATATGGGAAGTTATAATTAGATATGGAGTTATATTATAATCGGATCTGTCAGGTTTACCGAAGATTAAAATATAAAAATGCATAATATTTAGGACTGGTGTAAAGCGAAGTTATTAGGGAGTCTTACGATGCCATCTTGTGACAGAAATATCAATACAGATTCAATTACATTTAAATAAAATAACTGCAATTATCAAGAATAATAGTAATTTGGACAGGAAGTTGGCTTGTAATAGAGTTCTTTCAGATTGCATTGCTTCTGAAATTAAAATATAAAAAAATATAGTAATGAGTATGGTGAAAAAGCGAAACTTAATAGGAAGACATATGACGCCATCTAGTGAGAGAAATATGCGATAGAGATGCAATACAGTGGAGTAAAACAATTGTGAATATATTAAGTCTAATTTAGACATGAAGTGGGCTTATAATCGCGTGTTTTTTCAGGTTGAATTTTATTGAAAATTAAAAATGTATATTAATGAGAACTGGTGCAAATAACAGAAGACACAGGGCGCCATCTAGTGACGGAATTATCAGATACAAATGTACTTACATTGAAATAATATAACTGTAAACATTATCGGTGACAATTCAGACATTACCCTTGGGGGCGTCGTTTGCACAGTGGAAACGCCGAAATTTAGCCCCTTTTTCACTTGCATTCAATGTATTCCAGTTAAATGATCAGTAAAATACTAGTGCTGTCATATGTTATCAGTTTAAAGGAGTAAAAAACTTGCACCTTTAATTGGAAATTTTTACAGGATTTTTGAGATAAAAGATGGGGGAAAATTCTGCAGCGTGCAACCGGTGAAGCTTGTTGCCCCATAAGGATTAAGTTGGCTTGTTAATGGTGGTTCTGTCGTGTTCTTTTTCAATATCTAATAAATATAAAAATATAAAAAAAGTGAGAAGTGACATTTATGTGTTTCTTTATAAAAAAATCTGATGCAAAAGCGAAGTTAGTAGTAAAACTTGGGATGTCATCTCTGTGATAAAAATATGAATAATGATGAAATAATGATTAAATTACAGTGAAATAAAATAGTAATTGTTATTAGAAATAAAAATTTAGACGATGAGTGGCTTGTAATATGTTCTGTCGGATTGCATTTCACTAAATTAAAAATAAGATGTGTAAAGGGGAGAAGTAAGTTTTGTTATATTGTTTCGTAAAAAAAAAATATTGTTTTATTCTGTATAGCCTTTACACTCTACTTTCTTTCGTCATTATTATTAAACTCTTGATTTTAAACGTAATTTTTTTTTAAAGTTCGGAAAACAAGGAAATAAATAGTTCATATCTGTGAAGTGAATAAATTAATCATTGTCCCAACAAGCCTAAAAAAAAACGCTTGATTGAATTAATTATGTCCTTTATTGAACCTGTATTTCCAATATATGCATACGAAGTTCTCATATCTCCCCGAGATGGCTCTGCTTTCTTATCTGGAAATGAAAGCATGATTTTTATGTCATTCTGTAAGTATTTCTATCTAAGATTAAACACACCCTTAAGCTTCTCTTTCAACAGACAAAGAGAACTTATCTTTTATCCATATTGCCTACAAAAGTTTTTAAAATATTCAATTTTATATAAACTCCGAATATTTAAACAAAACAATGAACTTGAAGTATTAAAACACACCTTCAAAGAGAGCTGAATATTTATAAATGGTTTGCAGTCATTCTCTGAAATTGATAAGAAAAATTAGGAAAAATGTTTGTATTAAATTTGTGTTTCCTTGCGAATATCATTTTTATTTTTTAAAATTTCGGAAGTATAAACTGAAATTTTCTTTTTTCCAATGACTTTCTCTGATTTGAGTGACAGTTTTGAATTTTAAATATGTATTTAAATATACTTCAGAATTTTCGCTATCCTCTTGCAAAAAACATTATAGTAACTTCTCTACCTGTACGATAAACATATCATATATTCGTGTTTTTTAAAACAAATAGCGTCATATTTGTTTCAGGCTAATATGAAAATAAACCCCATGGTAATGGACAAATCGGATTTTGGTCACATGTTGCCAGATTCGTTTTCCTGTTTTGCCTCTAGTTTCTCCTTCTGCATATTTTAACATGAATTTATACCCTGAACATAAGCTTTCGTCAAAAGTATCTACTTCTGTAAAGAAGCGGCATTACAGTTCTTTAGTTATATATTTAAATATATATGTAAGCTACTCAGAGAGAATATAAAATAGCTATACTTTAAACAGTATTAATAATTTTTAGATAAACTATCTGGAATATTTTGGGGTGAGATAAAATAATAGTACACTAATACAGTGTATTTCGCACCGTGTCACGTTCTGTTTGTTTATTTTACATGTTGATGCAAAAATGGCAGCATGCTGTTTTCTTTTGTAGAAGTATTTTCATATAAATGTTTTTTGTACATATTCGCTGGCAGACAGCACCATAACAACTGTAATGCTACATTTTCATCATACTACTTAGAGAAGAATATAAATAGCTATACTTAACAGTATTAATACATTTTTTGATAAACTATATCTTGAATTGGATATTTGGGGTGAGATAAAAGAAATAGTACATTAATACAGTGTATTCGCACCGTGTCACGTTCTGTTTGTTTATTTTAAATGTTGACGCAAAATGGCAGTATGCTGTTTTTCTTTTTGTAGAATTATTTTCATATAAATGTTTTTGTACATATTCGCTGGAAGATAACGCATAACAACTTAATTTTACATTTTCATCATACTACTTAGGAAGAATATAAAATAGCTATACTTTAACAGAATTAAATACATATTTAGGCAAACTATATCTTGAATTTTTTGGGGTGAGATAAAATAAATAGTACATTAATACAGTGTATTTCACACCGTGTCACTTTCTGTTTGTTTACTTTAAATGTTTACGCAAAAATGGCAGCATGCTGTTTTCTTTTTGTAGAAGTATTTTCATATAAATGCTTTTGTACATATTCGCTGGAAGATAACGCCATAACAACTTTAATGTTACATTTTCATCATACTACTTAGGAAGAATATAAAATAGCTATACTTTAACAGAATTAATACATATTTAGGCAAACTATATCTTGAATTTTTTGGGGTGAGATAAAATAAATAGTACATTAATACAGTGTATTTCACACCGTGTCACTTTCTGTTTGTTTACTTTAAATGTTTACGCAAAAAGGGCAGCATGCTGTTTTCTTTTTGTAGAAGTATTTTCATATAAATGCTTTTTGTACATATTCGCTGGAAGATAACACAATACCAACTTTAATGCTACTTTTTCATGCGATGGAATTATATTTCATCCGATATTTCAAGTGGAAGTAACTCTCATACATTTCCTTTGCTTATTTACTTTTATCGTTTTTCTTGTAGCATTCTCCCGCAGACTATAAACGTCTCCTGATCAAATATTTCAGTCTATTCTAAAAAAGGGTAACTCCAGCTACCGCTGTCCAAAAGCTTGTCACGCTATCTCCACTGAACACCGCTGGAGGTATGGGGTCGAGCGCGATACCAATGGATTGCAGAAAAAGGGGGGGACCAAGTATATATGTCTCATTCTTCCGGCGGACTTTGAATTTTTTTTAATTTATGTTTTTGTTTGGAAATATTGATTTTTTCATCTTTCAATTACGATAACTCGTCCAAAAAAGTAGGCGCAGAATCTGATCATTTTACATTCTAAAACTACAGGACATGTCTTTTCAAACATAGACATCATTGGTTAAAATATTTTAAAAACAGACTAATATTTCATCAAAAAATGAAACAGTGTTTCGAGAAATATCGTCCCACATGTGGGTGTAATATCGATGGTCCTCGAGTTTTATCTTACAAAGAAACTATGTACATCATCTAGAAACTGAAAGCTTTTTTATTCATATAAATCTCATTTCAAGTATCTATCTTAAAATTTCGATTTTTAATTGAATTTTAAAGCTGATAATTAAACAGTGATAAAAAGTCCCTTGCATAAGTGTGACAACAGTAAATGGAAGGAAGCTGTTACATTGCCCGAGAATCATACCTATGTATCTCGCTATCAGCCCTAACATAGAAAAGATGTAAAAAATAATTTAAACGATGTATGTGTGTTTGTCCAGTACAACATCTTGCAATCAATTTTTAACTAACTTCCCGACTAGCTACAGATTTGAAACTTTTAGAATAGCTCAGAACACGATGACAATGCATTATTTTAATACTTTTAGCAGTACTTTAAGCATAATGATCATTTCAGTTAATTTTGGTTTGTAGACTGGTGCAGCCATCTATCGACGGGATGGGAACGAAAAGTTAAACACATGTTAACTTCCAATTAATTTCATTTTCTGTCATGTTGTTGAATAATTCATCAAAAAAATTTTTAAAAAGTAATTTATTAATACATTGAATTGTCAAGTTTGTATGATTCAACAGAAAATTCAAAAACATGGTAAGTAAACAGTTCTTTTTATCTTGTAATTATTTTTAGAATTTAATTTATTAAATGCTGATTACGAGGTTTCTTTTCTTTTTCTGATACTTAAATTGATTTTGTGTCCGTGCATAACAACGAAAAAATTGACAAAAAATATTAAAATACTGTAAAAGATCAAATTTAACCACTAGACTAATTGAGATGGAAGTTTTTGAAGAATTTAATTCAAATTAGAGACTACCATCCAGGCGCTGATAGATCACATTTATCCAGGCATTGCTCAAATTCAGATAAGCCTATAGAATGGTTTTGCGAAAGGGCCAATTTGACTCCAAAAACGATCAAGCTACGTTCATTAATGACATGTTTGTAAAGTCCTTCGATGGGGAAGAAATGGTCTACAAGTCAATAGACACTGTCTGTAATTCAGATGCTGCTATTAACTATCCGGTAGAGTTTTTAAATTCCCTTAAACCTCCGTTTCTTCCATACCATAAGCTCTCTTTGCGGAAGGGCACACACATAATGCTCCTCCGGAATTAAAAACCTTCGAAATTGTTTAATGGCACTAGACTGCAAGTCAAAACCTTACATAAAGCTTTAATCTAAGCCCTTATTTTAACCGGATATGCTCAAGGAGAAAAAGTGTTCATGCCACGCATTCCTCTAATGCTGAAAGACCCCCCCCCCCCCCCCCCTTTGACTTTAAGAGACTGCAATTTCCCCTCAAAGTATGCTTCGCCATGACGATAAATAAGTCTCAAGGCCAAACTTTTAAAATACGCTGGTGTAGATTTAAGAGAAAATTGTTTCTCCCACGGTTAGTTTTACGTAGCTTGCTCACGCGTAAGTTCGCGGACGAGCCTGGTATTAAAAGTTCCACCTAATGAAGAAACAAAAATATAGTTTTTAAGGTAATCCTCTAAAAAGCAATTTCATTATTTTTTTCCTTACGACAAGTGTCGATATTTGAGGCGTTGAAAGGCAAAGTGGTGTAAGTCACATTTTCAACTTTTTTTTCATTTGTGGGTCAAATATGTAACCTCCATGTTTAATTTATGGTGGAATTGTAAATAGTTAATTTGCAATATTGTAATAATTGTTATGAATTATAATTTGTTAAATTTATGGTGGAATTTTTTGTAGTTTTGGCAGTTATACTCTTTTGACTTACATCACTTGACTTACTGACTTACACCACTTTGGCTTTCACCGCCTCATTTGGCGAAAAGTGGGTGATTATTGGAGATGATCTTCTCCTCAACACATCCAGGGCAAGGGGATAAGATCCCGTTGATCCTCACTTTCTACCCTGCTGGAAAAATAACCTCTCAAGTGACTGCTAGTTCAGGGATCAAATCTTTGAAGAAGACCTCAGATTTTTCCCTGTTTTATTTCAAAGAAGTGGTTTGTTTCAGTCGGCTAGTAAGGCTAAGTAATTAATATAAATTTTTATCAGTTGATAAGTCTGGGCAAAGTATGAGAATTTAAAGTATGAGAATACTTTCATTTTTCTCTGTTCATCTACAGTTATTGGTGAAATTTTAGTTTGTATGAGCTGTCAAATGGCTCTTATATTTTTAACATGTTTATTAACTCTCTTTCTTGTTTGTTTGCGTGTTTGTGTGTTTCTCCAGTTCAAATCTTGCAATCGATTTTAACTAACTTTCCGACTAGCTAGACATTTCAAACTTTTAGAATCGCTCAGAACACGATGACAATGCATTCTTTTGATACTTTTAGCCATCTTTAAATGATAAATTTTAGTTTGTATGAGCTGTCAAATGGCTCTTATATCTTTTACATGTTTTTATTAACTCACTTTCTTGTTTGTTGGTGGTTTGTGTGTTTGTCAAGTTCAAATCTTGCAGTCAATTTTTAACTAACTTCCCGACTAGCTAGACATTTGAAACTTTTAGAATCGCTCAGAACACGATGACAATGCATTCTTTTGATACTTTTAGCCATCTTTAAATGATAAATTTTAGTTTGTATGATCTGTCACATGGCTTATATTTTTTACATGGTTTTATTAACTTGCTTTCTTGTTTGTTTGTGTGTTTGTGTGTTTCTCCTGTTCAAATCTTGCAATCGATTTTTAACTAACTTTCCGACTAGCTAGACATTTTAAACTTTTAGAATCGCTCAGAACACGATGACAATGCATTCTTTTGATACTTTTAGCCATCTTTAAGCAGGATTGAATTCATTTCAGTTAATTTTGTTTGTAGACTGGTGCAGACATCTATCGGACGGGACGGGAACGAAAAGTTGAGCGCAAGTTAACTTCCAATTAACTTCATTTTCTTTCAAGTTGGTGGGATAATTCATCAAAAAAATTTGAAAAAAGTATGTATTAATACATAGAATTGTAAAGTTTATATGATTCAACAGAAAATTTAAAAACATGGTATATAAAAAGTTCTTGTCATCGTGTAATTATGCTGTAGTTTTCCCAATGAACGATTAAGGGACAAGGGATGTCCAACGTCGTTTTTTAAAAATGTTCAATATTTCATTCTCATATAGAAAACTAGCTGAAAACCCGCACTTCGCTACGGAGTACATTTAAAGTAAAAACATCGGTCAATGTATGCAATTAATGCCAATATATATATAGTAATTACGACGATCAATGTATATCATTGATGTAAAATATCTATATATATTATATATATATATATATATATATATATATCTTTATATATATATATATATATATATATATATATATATATATATATATATATATATATATATACTAGCTGAAAACCCGCGCTTCGCTACGGAGTACATTCAAATTAAATACAACGATCAACGTATGCAATTTATGCCAAAAAATAAATATATATATTTATAATAAATGCGATGATCAATGTATACAATTGATGTAAAATATATATCTATCTATATATTATATATTTATAAAAAAATCGTAAGGGATATGCATTTTTTGGGATAATATCCAATCGTCTGCTGCATTAGAAAGAGAAAAAAATATTTTTTTTGTCTATATAGTTGTTACGCACGTGACGATAAATTTATTGAAAGCACCAGAAAAAGAAATCACGTGATCAGCATTTAATAAATTAAATTCTAAAAATTAATCTTTAAAAATTCACCAAAAATCAGGAAATGAAGGTAAAAATTCGAAAAAAATTTCATTTTAAAGGAATTTTTATGATCTTTCTCGTGATATAAATTTTATAACCCTCAATGTATTATTTTAAATGCAAACGTAAAAAAAGTTTAAAAAACAGCTTAAAAATTTAATTTAAAAAAATCTAAGAAGAATTTTGAAAAATCTTTCTTAGTGCACCCCTACACTATTAGAAGAATCGCCATGCAAAATTTCAGCCCTTTACGTCCAGCGGTTTGGTCTGTGCGTTGTATGTCAGTCAGTCAGTCAGTGAATGAATGAGTCAGTTACGGAACTGTTTTATATATATAGACTAGCTGAAACCCGCGCTTCGCTACGGAGTACATTCAAATTAAATACAACGGTCAGTTTATGCAATTGATGCCAAAAAAAAAATATATTATATATATTATAGTAAATATGACGATCAATGTATACAATTGATGTAGAAAATATATATTTATAAATAAATCGTAAGGGATATTTTAAAGACAAATAATGTCCAATCGTCTGCCGCATTAGCAAGAAAAAAAATTTGTTTGTGTATTTAGTTGTTACGCACGTGACGATAATTTATTTAAAGTACCAGAAAAAAAATCACGTGATCGGCATTTAATAAATTAAATTCTAAAATAAATCTTTGAAAATTCACCAAAAATCAGAAAATCGAGGTAAAGGTTCGAAAAAGATGTCATTTTAAAGGAATTTTTATGATCTTTCTCGTGATATAAATTTTATAACCCTCTATGTATTATTTTAAATGCAAACGTAAAAAAAGTTAAAAAAACAGCTTAAAAATTTAATTTTAAAAAATCTAAGAAGAATTTTTGAAAAATGTTTCTTAGTGCACCCCTACACTATTAGAAGAATCGCCATGCAAAATTTCAGCCCTTTAGGTCCAGCGGTTTGGTCTGTGCGTTGTATGTCAGTCAGTCAGTCAGCAGTGAATGAATGAGTCAGTTACGGAACTGTTTTATATATATAGATAGAATACAAAACACAACATAATATCAGTTTTCTTAACAATCAAAAATAAGAGAAAAAATTAATGAGATGATGGCGGATGGGCATTTGATGCAGCAAAGGCAGAAAAAATCGGTTTTGATCTTGGATTATTAAACACGAAGGAGGTGAGATCAATTTTTATCTGTAAGCCTGGTTTCCTTAGACATACTGTGTTCTATGACGGAAAAGGTTCTTTCGCACGCATAGGTGTTTCTGAACATGGAACAATTTTAAATCAAAATGACGGAAGAAGGGAGTATTTCTCAACTGGCAAAAGTTTCAAAACATTTACCTTCTTTCGGTATTCCCAGTAAAATTTGGAACCAGTTTTAGATCCTATTCTTGAATGAAAATTAATCGACTACAGATCTTATCTGTCCAAAGTCATCAAATCTTCTGTCAAACTGAAATTCAAATGACTAGGTGAGACACGGAGGCACTGAATTCGCAACCTTCTATCTTTTCCGTCAAAGACTTTCCACGTGCAAAATCAGTCAAATCGTTTTCTGTTATATTTTTTTTAGTGTAAGGTGAGGGAATTATGCTACACAAGCCAGTGTCTGATATTAACAACACATTCCCTTGAGCAATAATACAATGCAAAGAAGAACAGATGAAATTGCTCAAGATGTTGAAAATTATTATTTGAGTATTTAAAAATATCCGGTTATCTATACAGCTTGGTTAGAAAACTTACACACACACATATATATAAATATATAAATCAATTTAAAAAAATAAATAAATAAATAAATATATATATATATATATATATATATATATTTATATTATATATATATTATATATAATATAATATTATAATATATATATATAATATATATATATTATATTAATATATATATATATATTATAGATATATAATATATATATATATTATTTATATATATATTATAATATATATATATTATATATATATAAATTATATATATATATATAATATATATATTAATATATATATAATATATATTATATTAATATATATATATATATATATATGCACCAGGATTGAGTTATTTATTATGGGAAATTTGTTATTTTTAATAGGTTTATTTATAACTTTTTGTCTAAAGATGTTTATCTCAGATAGCTTTTGTTCAGAATATTTAACCTCATGTTAGCCTCTTGTCTAGTGCCATTAACTGGGTTCCCACGCTTTTCACTGCCCACGTTGTAATAACCCAAATTTTAGCAACTCGCTTGCATACAGTTATCAATATTTTTCATGCGCCCAGAACGAAATTCTAATGCGGAAATTGCCTTTGAATAATTTTGTAAACTTGGTTGTCTCTGTCTTTTCATATGAAACGCATTTTATCTCCTTTTCATTTAGAAGTAAATAAATCGATGTCGCACCAAATTTATGATAGTATTTCAATTATTTGGATTAATAACTGTTCTAAGCCACAGAATTCTTCCAAGTGTGGGAAAATAATAAATTCAATGTAATACTAACGAAAAATTTTACATATTTTACACACACATACACATATATATGTATATACAGGTGGGTTATACAAATAATGGAAACACGTATCAATATTAGGTGGTGCTTATGAACGTGCTTCGTAGTCCACTTAAAAAACAAGTCTGGCCATCGGTGTTTTTTTTATATAATATAGTGTATGTATTATTCTACTGTCAGGTAGCAGTAATGGCGCTCAGGGCATCGTGCTTTTCGGGGGACGGCGTAAAATGTCAAACCTTGCAGACCTTGCGAAAAGTCTAATTGTTGGAGAGTGTTTAAATTGGAGTATCTGTACTGCAACCCCAGCCCAATGGTGTTTTTCGAGCTATGGTATCGAAAGTCATGATAGCATACAGAGTGCACAGAAAACATCCTGTGCCGAGCAGAATACTGGACGAAAGGGAGAGCTGATGAAATAGACGAATGAGATATGAAGCGGATGTGACATGAGAAAGAAAAACAACTGAAACCAAAATTACCGAAGAGATCAATCTGCATCTGCATGTTCCGGTACCAACCATTTGAGGAAGAAGGAAGGGAACTGCACAAACAAAGACATTGTACGGAAGAGTAACTAATCCCAAACCACTTGTAATAGATGCCAATACAAAATATCGTCCACAATGGTGCCACGAGAGCGAAATCTGGCCGAGTAATATGTCGAAAAAGGGCATTTGGTCCGACGAATCATTGTCAACATTGTCCTCGCAACAGGACGTGCGTAGTCTGGAGAACAATACACTAAGCGTAAGATTATGGCTATCTCATCTTAACTGCCATCATGGAAGTAGATCTATCAGAGTTTAGGGATGACATTTCGTGGTTTTCTTCAGGCCCTATTTCAACCACTAAAAGGGAGATTGAATGGGAAGACTATGTCGAAATTTTAGCTCACTAGTCCATCCTATGGTGTAAACACTGTTTCTTGCTGGAGATGTCGTTGTCCATGATGATAATTCCCCTATACATACAGCGAAATCTATCAAGTATTGGTTGAAGAGCATAAAAATATGTCAAATAACTTATCTTGCCCTAAACAATCCCCCCCGACTATATATCATCCAACCACTGTGATCTGTATAAGCGGATAGAGACCAGGTACCGATATCCACCACAGCATCTCTACAGGAACTTTCAACATGTTTTTCCCTGAAGATGGTATAATATATTCTCACCACTATTCATGACTTGTATAAACCCAACTGCCAAGGTGAATCAGGTGGGATTGCCTGACAAATGTGATGCTGGCACCGTATTAATAAAGATTTTCATGAGTTTTTAACGTTTCATTATTTTGATAACCACCTATTATATATAATGTAGATGTATATTATAGTATTATATATATATATATATATAATGTATATATATATATATATAATGATATATTATATATATATATATAATGTATAGGTATATGTATATGTTTATATGTATATAGATATATTATATAGATATATATATAATAATATATATATATATTATATATATTATATATATAGTATATATATATATATATATATGAATATTATATTATATATATATATATATATTATATATAGATATATATACATATATATGGCCAATATATTTATGGAGGAAACCCGGGCCACCTTGAAAACGACCACTTTTTTTCAGACCATCACTGGCTGCCATAGAGAAGTTTCACTGTATATGCAAGGGCCAGTCAAAAAGTTAGTTGCTCATCGTTGAAAAAAACAAAACAGGGTTGAAACTAAGAGCAAAGATTTAGTAAACATAAAAGTATAATACATATTCTATATCTCGACGTAAGCACATCCTTTATTTTAAATTTGTTGAGGCGTGGCACCAGTTTTTCAATGTAATCTACGAAGAATTGCCGGTCCAGTGTGATATAACCATTCTTGGGGTCTCATCTTTTACCTCTTCATCCGAGTGATATCGTCACTTTTCAAGTTCTTGTTTCATGGGACCAAACATGTCAAGTCCATAGCGGAAGATCCACACCTTCTCCCTTAAACTTTTTCAAAAGCTACCTTGTTAGAGTCGTCGCATGCGGTTTCGCATTGACATGCAAGAGCTCAATGCCTTTTGAAAGGTTACCAGGTCTGCGCATTGTCATGCAAGAGCACAGGTGCCTTTTGAATGTTTACCATGTCTCGCATTGTCATGTAATTGCACAATGCCTTTTGAAAGTTTATCAGGTCGTCGATTTTTAAGCGAATTTCGCAAGCACCTCAGGGAATCACAATAGACGCTGCATTCAATGTGACACCCTTCGGCAAGAATCCGTTATGCACTTCACCTTTATCTATCGGAAAACTCGCCAGCATCACCATTCACCTGCGGAATGGAACTCATCGGCATTTCTTTTTGAGGAAAGATGCGTTCATTTCAGGTGCGAAATGATGAACCCAAGTCTCGTCACAGGTCCCGATTTAGTTCCCAAAGACAAATCCTTCCTGTTGACAAAGTCCCAAAAATGCTAGAGCACTTTCAATCATTGCACTTTGTGTTGGTCAGTCAATTGACGAGACGATCTCGTCTACTGTAGCAAGTCTGTTTTGAAGAATGAGTTCATTCACGCTTGCAACGTTTCTCATCTGTCGGCGAAGTTGAAGAATTTAATCATCGATAATTGTACAGCCATTCGCGAATGAGAGATAGCCCTTGGCGACAGCTTGGCGCAATGTTGTGTTATCACCATTCACTTCGTGCAACTGCCGTAAATACAGGTGCAATCACAACCTTTTGCTCCGCAGGAAACGGGATTAATCACGCACTTCAATTTGGACGCACTGGCAGGTGCCGAGACACATTCCCGACTGATAGCAAGAGAACTATAACTGCCACGTCAAGTCGCTACTGCACCTACCGCAGAACCTGATGATCTGTGTTGCCGTAAAGTTTCAACGAAATGTTTTCAGATTGGTATATATATATATATGTTATCTAGCTGAAAACCCGCGATTCGCTACGGAGTACATTCAAATTAAATACAAGGTCACGTATGCAATTATGCAGAAAAATAAATATATATATTTATAATAAAATGCGATGATCAATGCATACAATTTGATGTAAAATATATCTATCTCTATATATATATATATATATATATTATAAAACAATCGGAAGGGATATGCTTTTTTTTTGGGATAATATCGCAATCGCCTGCTGCATTAGAAGAGAAAAAAATATTTTTTTGTCTATTTAGTTGTTACGCACGGTGAACGATAAATTTATTGAAAGTACCAGAAAAAGAAATCACGTGATCAGCATTAATAATGAAATTCTAAAAATTAATCTTTAAAAATTCACCCAAAAATCAGGAAATGAGGTAAAAATTCGAAAAAAATTCATTTTGAAGGAATTTTTATGATCTTTCTCATGATATAAATTTTATAACCCTCAATGTATATTTAAATGCAAACGTAAAAAAGTTTAAAAAACAGCTTAAAAATTTAATTTAAAAAAATCTAAGAAGAATTTTTGAAAAATTCTTAGTGCACCCTACACTATTAGAAGAATCGCCATACAAATTTCAGCCCTTTAGGTCCAGCGGTTTGGTATGTGCGGTGTATTTCAGTCAGTCAGTCAGTCAGTGAATGAATGAGTCAGTTACGGAACTGTTTTATATATATATATATTGATTGTTGTTGTTGTTGTTTCCAATCCTCTTGGTGTAGCATACACAAGTCCAAAGGACCTAGATCCTCAAATCTAGCAAAATAAGCAGCTTCACTTTAAGGCGAGGTACACTAGGACTGAAGTCTAACTTGACCTCGAAGAACATCGGTCCCCTAATTTTGAACCGAGTCAAAGGACGAGACCTGAACACTTGACCCCGCAACTCCAGAGGTAAAATTTGAGAACTGGAGGACATTGTAGCCACGCCCTATTTTACAATCCCCGCTCCACAATAAATGAATACCGCTGTGGATTTTCAGCGACGAGCATCGAATCACGGACGTTCAGACACTGGGCCGATGCTCTTACTAACTGGGCCACCGCGCCCTCTATATATATTTAAAAATATGCTATTAGACACTTGTCAGGAAAAAATCACCACTCAAATGCAGTATAAATTAAATAAATTTTGGCGAAACATTTGATATTATCCACAGTAAACCAAAGAACAAAATTTTAAAGGTCCTTCGAAATCACTAATATTATGCGTTGTTATGCCGAAATATTACTATAGCCATTCATTGATTTTCAACTTTTCTATGCGGTGGAAGTTCAGTATTTTATTGAAATTTTTGTTTTGTCATTTGGAGCTGTCAAAGGTTTTACGCAGAATATGCAGTGACGTTTGTATGATACCATAAAATATTTCTATGTTCTATTACTTCTATAATACAATTGTATTATGGAAACTATAACTATTGATTGATTATTCAAAGTTATTTTCGGAGAAATATCATAATATCATATTTTTGAATTTGTCAGAAATCATTTGGCACTGGAGTTGTAATATTCCATGGACGGTATTCAATTTCTTGATTTAAATTCCCCAGTTATCATCGCAGAACCTTTCGTACCAGTATTTTAATATATATATATATATATATAATTATATATGTGTGTGTGTGTATCTTTATGCATATATATATATATATATATATATATATATATTGTTACGAATTTTACGAGTCTATGGTAATCTAGCCAAATTTGGTGACTTATTTTGGTCACCAGTCTCTAATTTGCCGTCTAGACCTTTCTGTAAGCTTCTAGGGATATTTAGCTACCTGACCGATAGGGGACGCTTTGAGAATCTGTAAATATACCTGACATTGCCATTGGAACTCAGTTATTTTCTACTGAGAATTGAATGTGTTGAAAGTGCGTTAGTGTATTGTACTGAAGACTCTAGTATCCTGACTTGTGTTTTTTGAGTTTTCTGATGTATAGAGGGCAGTTGTTGTGTGTTTTCTGTTTAAATTTGCTTATGCATGTGAAGAATTTACAGAATGTTAAATTTAATTTTGTGTGCTGATTCTGAAGAGTTTTTATTCAATCCTAACGAACCCAGGAAAAAAGAGAACAATCAATGTATATATATATATATATATTATATTATATTATATCTATATATATAAAACAGTTCCGTAACTGACTCATTCATTCACTGACTGACTGAGCATGACATACAACGCACAGACCAAACCGCTGGACCTAAAGGGCTGAAATTTGCATGGCGATTCTTCGAATAGTGTAGGGGTGCACTAAGAAAGATTTTTCAAACATTCTTCTTAGATTTTTTTAAATTAAATTTTTAAAGATTTTTTTAAAACTTTTTTTTACGTTTGCATTTAAATAATGTATTGAGGGTTATAAAATTTATATCACGAGAAAAATCATACAAGTTCCTTCAAAATGAAATTTGTTTTCGAATTTTTTACCATCCATTCCTGATTTTGGTGAATTTTTAAAGATTCAATTTTTTAGAATTTAAATTTATTAAATGCTGATAGCACGTGATTTCTTTTTCTGGTACTTTCAATAAATTTATCGTCACGTGCATAACAACTAAATACGAAAAAAAAAAATTTGTCTTTTTCTAATGCAGCAGACGATTGGATATTATCCAAAAAAAATGCATATCCCTTACGATTTATTTTTATAAATATATATATATAGATAGATAGATATTTTACATCAATTGTATACATTGATCATCGCATTTATATAAATATATATATTTATTTTTGGCATAAATTGCATACGTTGACCGTTGTATTTAATTTGAATGTACTCCGTAGCGAATCGCGGGTTTTCAGCTAGTATATATATATATATATATATATATATATATATATATATATATATATATATATATAAGAAGCTAATGTCATTGATATAAAGACAAAATAACTTTTACTTTGAATTTTTCCTGAAAAATATGTCTCATATTCTCCTATCTTCAACTAACAATTATTACATGCCATTGAGATGCTATTTTTTTATCCATAAACAGACCTCGGGCGATTTCTCTGACATAACTTAGTTTTTATTCATTCTTTTCCTTCTTTTTTCTAATTGTTCTTGAGAATCCTAGTAAAATAACCATTATTGCTTCATCTCGTTTTTGTTTCTTTTTTATGTGAACTAGCTTTTAGCTTTCATTTTGGAACTGAGGACACTGAATATATCAAAGGTATTTCTGCTTACATTCGATTTATAAAGAAAACTCCTTTTGTACTAATTTCATGCTTGAACAAAAATTTTAATTTTCGATAAAGGATTTGGAGCTTGGGAATTTTGTGCATAAGTTCACAGTTTCTTTCATTAATCTTTATAATTATTTTGTGATTGAACTAATTATTTGTCCTCCCATCTTGCACAGTATAATTTTCTTTAGCTCTAAAAAATCTCCATCTTCTTACCTTTTTGATTTAGGTTTGACCACCGAAATTTAGAATTCATATGAAATAGTTTTACTGGTATATCTACAAAATTAAAGCATGAGATATACGTTTTTATCGTAAATGTATGATATTAGGTTATAAAAATTCAGATATAACAGTAACGATTATACATGAATTATTATAATGTGTATTTTACAAGACGGTATTAATTTACAAAACAAAATTACTACCGCAGCTCGCTCTATATTAAATTTCTTCTAAAAATTTCCAATATCCCACCTTTTTCATTTCGCTAGTTCTTTTCATTTTGCTTTGAGGCCAACAATTATAAACCATTCAAAACTGTTTTCTGTTATATTCTGAATTATCATGAGCTCAATTATACATTTAGATAGGTAAGTATGTATTATTAAGCTCGTAATAATTCATATATAACGAGAAACGGTATACATGAATTACTGTTGCGTTTTGTAATACAAGAGAGTAATAATTTACAAAGAAAATTAATAATCTTTCGCTCTGAATTAAGTTTCCTTTTAAAATTCTCCAACTTCTCCCTTGTTTGATTTCGCTTTGGAGTCAAAAGTCAGAACCCAAACAAAGCCGTTTATAATTTAATCTAATTATTCCGATCTCAATAATACCTTTTTATCGTAAATAATCAGTATTAGATCTTAATAAATCAAATTTAACAGTAAACGAATATATATGAATAATTGCACCGTGTATATTAAATGAGGGTAATAATTTACAAAACAAAATCAATGCCCTTTCGTTCTGTATTAAATTTCTTTTAAAAAATCTCTAACTTCTCACCTTTTGATTTCTCTTTGGAGCTAACAGTTAGAAACAAAAACGAAACAGTTCACTGTTATATCTGGATTATTATGAGCTCATAATACATTTTTATTGTAAATACGTAGTTCTGGCTCTTAATAAGTTCAGACATACAGTAAACGGTTATATATGAATTATTGTTTCGTGTACATTAGGACAGGGTATTAATTTGCAAAAGAAAATTAATACCTCTTATTCTGTAATAGAATATATATAGGTAATTATATAATAGGCCCCCGCGGCGCCTGAAATCGAGGGGACTTTGGGCGTTGTTCAGAGACCACCCCCCTACACATTCCTGAAAATATTAGAAACCCTCCATTTAATGCATGATTCGCCGCCATTTTTGGAGCTAATTTGACTGGGCTATTTTCCGTATACAACCTGAGGACTGACAGGGCCTCCATGTAAAGGTGGCATTGGGCCAGGCGGTCAAGGTTGTAGGAGAGATGCTTTCTTGCGTGTTAAATTTTGATCAAAAATCTATCCGGAAACTGTAAAAAAAATAACCATAGTTTGATGACAATGCAGGGGGGCCAAGGTAAAAGCGGTGCACGGTCAAGTTCTGGTTGTTTATAGTTTAAAACCACAATATATTGAACAGTAGCCATAAGTACCTTATGTCTGGACACTTCCACAACCAATGCGACAAAATGGTCGGTGTCATTAGCCCCAAGATTGATGGAAATAGTCGCTATATCGTCCAAGAGATTTTCGGTGGTAATCATGGAAAGTGAAGAGTTCATCTCCTTAGACTGTTCAGAAGAACACTACGCTGAAACAGTCAAAGGGATTCGAAAAATGTGTAAGGTATACACAAGATTCGATTCACTAGAATCGAACTTTTGAGTGAATGAATTAAAGAAGCTGCTTGAGATATGCTAATTTCGGCATACGCGCTTAGTATAAATACCATAGCAGCGGTCATTAATAAAAAAGGGTTGTTAGGTTGTTAGGGTTAAAAAAGGTTGTTAAAGGTTGAAAAAGGTTGTTAAGGTTGATAGATAAGCGAGAGGGAGCTACGAGGGTATGCAGCTCGAGTGCTATCCTGCGCTAGTGCTTAGGGGCCCAAAGTTTACGTGGCAGTACTGCTGGTTTGTGAGTATTTGAAATGTGTATTTCTATTTGAATGTTAATATATATATTCCGTACAAGTAGTACGCATGGCTTAGTGCTGTAAAAGCAATTCTATATGTGCAACCGAATTCAATAAACATGTTTCATGTATAAACTGTGTTTTCATCAGAATTCATTTAGAGTGCCACTTCAAATTATATGCCACCCAAGTCTGGGTAGAAGTGAGCTAGTAAAAATCTATACATGCAAAGGTTAAGGTTTCTAAGGTCAGATCCCTTCTCACTGTTTTTACAAGAATCATTCAACACTCTCATTCCTTCTCTGTATACACATGAAGCTGTGACAAGGAAGAGCGCGACAGCCCCAAAGATACAAATGCGCCTGGAATAAAGGCAAACTAGTACAAAGATTTGCAGGAATTGCTTCAGTTATTCCGTCCGTGTATCCACCTTTTTTATAATTCACAACAAGTTTGTAAAATAGAACGACCGCCACGCAGGAGAGCGGCGGAGCTGTGACCGCCCGCTCTGGTGATGATAAAAATACGATCCCCAGAAGCTTTGGAAGAAGATTTTATTTTGGACAGTGACTCTGGATAAAAATCACTTAATTTGCGCAGTAACAAACTTCTTAAGGTGATGGTATAGAAATTATTGAGAAATTCAACCACAAATTCGTAGTTAAGTTGTTCAATAATTTCCTACATCATCACCAAAAGAAGTTTATTGTACAAATTAAGTGATTTTTATTCAGAATACCAATAAAGACTGTAAATTTAATTTAATAAACTCTTCTTGTTTGACATTCTGTACACTGATTATCACCACTACTTATTTACCTTTAGAAGGCAAGGGGGTACAAGTGACACTTGTTATCATTAAAAAATGATAAATAGTAGTAAGGAATTAATTATTTCAAAGCACTTTGCTCAATATTCACGTTATATACTCTAGAACCATAATATAAGCATTATACAGACTTGGGAGTTTCAGGGATTATAGCATAAGGTTTTAACTCTAAACTGCATTTTCCTCAAAATGATGGAATTGTCACTTGTACTACTTAGCTTCTCACCCCATCATGTTTAAGATACAACTATGGATACCCAAAAAAGATCAATTCGCTACTCAGAAACAGTACACCCTGAAACGTTTTTTTTTGTTTTTTTTTAACAGTGTGGGTTGACACTGAGCTGAGCGAATGCAATGTAACGACTCCGTACAATAGTGAACTTTCGTGTATAGAAATTCCGGGAAGACCAATCAACGCGCAGTTTGTGCACATAATTGATTTGGACGGCTGCAGACAGACTGTCGCCTTGCGACATAGTGGCCGGAAGTGCGACCGACAGCTCACATAACGGTTCGTCAGCTACCAAAAGGGAAGTTGCCGACCGGAGGCACCTTGTCGTCTGGATCGTAACTGAATAAAGAAAGGCGGAGTTGTTCCAGAACTTTCGAGAATGTTCAGCGAAGATATATAAAGTCGACGAGCGGGAGTTAATAAAAGTCAGTGATTCAAAGATTAAGTTATTCAGAGTGACGCTGGAGCGAAGACAAGGGAGATATTGCCTGGCCTAGAAAGACTTGCATGAGCACAGCGGCAACTTAAGTCTGACCTTCCTCGTCGATGCCGTGACACACGAATTTAACTTATATATATATTATATATACAGATAGAGAGGGGAGAAGGGTTGGATTATGGACCCTCCCTTTTGTTTTTGGCTCATTGTGGTCAACCAAGACTGATTTTCATATTTGGGGGTTCTAAACCTCTTCCATAACTCATCATCTAAACATACTTCAGAGTAGTTGCCGTTAAAGTCAATTTTAAGATGTATACAATCTCATAAGTGAAAAAAAAGTCAAAACTTGCAGGTGACCAGAAGTGAGGGTAATATGGACCCCCACCTTTTTTACAAACAAAACTTTATCTAGTTAGTGAATAGCTTGAAATTAAAAAAGAGAAAAGTTGTTCAAAAGAAAAAGGGAAAGAAAGAAAATAATATTCTTGAAACAGTTGGATCATCTAATATTATTTAAATAAAAAAAACTTCCTTTTGGGTGACAAAAGTCGCAAATATAAAACTCAGCTTTGGCTCTAGTTGCACACAGAATAAGCCCAGCGTAGGCAACATCACACAACGATTCCAAAGTTCTCAGAATGTGTCATCGTTGAATGACCTTAACAGAAGATGCACGATGCTTCTTGATGGTATGGGCCATCTCCGTAAACATATGGGCTTGTATCCACCCAGAGAGATGAGCTCTTCCAATTGCTCAGGATGGGCTCCAATTCATAGCTGATCAGTCAAGTTTTTAACGAGGAAATATCATCATTGGTGGGCACTAATGCAGCAAACCACAGTTACCAGAGAACCCCCGTTCAGCTGTAGTTGGAGCTCCCATCTGACGTTTTCACTTCAACCCAATGACTTTGGAAACTTTTGGACTGAACTACATTTAACCAATCTCATCTACATTGAAGATTCTAGAAATCATTCCCAGAACAGAAGCCTTCAAGCAAATGAAAATAAAACAGCCACCTGCTCACTTGGAATCCTTCTGCTTGTACATATGACGTTCCCTGTAGGTTTTCTGAATCAAATTTGTCCTTTATGTCGAGTGAGGAATCGGTTGAGCCAGTCTCTCCCTGTTGTTTCTTTATAACAGGGTGGGAGATATTGCGTTCAGACAATTGGAACGCCAATTTCCTCACATCTTGTCGAGTGAGTCCATGAAATACGTGACTTATCTTTAGCAAATAGGCTGCTAACTCTTGCAATATAATCTGTAATACAGTCTTTCCTCCCTAGTTTTGTACAACCAAATGTGCGGCTGGCTTATCCACTGTGGGAAACCAATAATCTCAAATTTATTCTGGTACACCAAACCTCTGACAGCTTCCTTTAGTCCCATTTCCTCCGCATCTTAGCTTCTGGATAGCCTCAGCCATCTTCACTTCTTCTGCGCACCACAAAGTCCTTGCCAGCGGGAGATTTCTTCTCAGCTTGCATTCTTAGCTTCTATAGATAACCCAAAGGGATTACAAAACATGAAAATTAAAGGTATAACAATGAAATCTTCTGTGAAATCGCATTTTCTCACAGAAATATTATTATTACACCATCCAAACCGGTTGTTGATATATGGACCACTGGTTCATAATAGCCAGCCAGCACCCATGAGGTCCATAATTCAAACAATGCCCCTCTTGGAAACAAACTCTTTTTTCCCATTACGAAATACATAGAATTTAATTTCGAACCAGCTCAAAAGGAACTTCCTCTCATGTAGAATAAGGCACAGGAATCAGATTTACCAACATAGTAGTAGATATGTAAAATATTCCATTTACTTCCTCAAAAAAAGTTTGAAAACCTTGAAAAACAAACAATTGGTCACAGCACGTCATTCGGGAGTGAACTGGGGTCAATGACCTTGATTATCCATTGCAGCCACCTAGGGGCTCTAGATCACAGCTATAATTAGCGGCTGTACCTGCGCATAGGGAAGATATTAAGGGGGTCCATAATAAATGCAGGGTCCATAATCCTCACCTTCGTCCTCTCTCGCCTCTCTTCCTCTCTCTCTCTATTATTATATATAATATATATATATATATATATATATATATATAAATATATATTTATAAATATTATTAATTATATATACTATAAATAGTCTATATGCTGTCGAGAAATGCAATTAAGCCTTAAATATAAAAGGCTGGCAGTATTTTATTTAAGCAAAGTACTTACCAGAAATGAGGCGAACTGCAAAAATAAAATGCTCCTTTAATTAAAAAAGCTACCTAATGTTTTCTCGGTAGCAGGTTTACCTGTTTTATGTGCCCCACATTTTGTGCCCTACATTATGTGCCTACATTTATGTGCCTACATTATGTGCCTACATTTATGTGCCTACATTTTGTGCCCCACATTTATGTGCCCCACATTTATGTGCCCCACAATATTTTCTTTATTTCCATATTTGCAATATGCCCAAACCGACATTCTATTTAGCAATGTTGCCCAGCAGCTTTAACCTCCTGAAAGAGAAGACCCCTTTTTTACTTCTCAGGTCTTTCTGGAAACGCCCTTTAAAACTTTTGATCCAACTATAAACTGTTGCTTTACGTGGGTCAATAATTCTTTCAACCTTTGCGAAAAACTCAAAGGATTGTGGGGAAAACGGTCCACTTGAGAGTTCTTTGAGTTATTATGTTAACTCTGACGTCAATAGATCTTTTTTTTTTCCTTTTCTTTCGAAGGCAGAATAAGAGAGGCCCCCCTCATGGGGATTAGGAAAGGGAATTACTTAGAGAACTGGTCTAAAAGCAAACCACTGATTCCCGGGACAATCTCAGTTTCAAAATATTTTACCTAACGGGCTATTTAGGTGGAAAGAAAGGAGTGTTGCTTGGATAAAGTATAGTTTAGTTTAATGAATTCTTCTTCAAAAAGTTGCAAGTGACATTTCAAAAGATTCCGTTTTTCTTGCAGTCAAGTTTTTTTTTCCCGGATTGTTTATAGCTAAGTACGGGATAAAATTTTCCATTTATAAACTTAGTAATGATTGTCTTTTCCATGACATATATTTTTATAAAATTATCGTTTATACACATGAGTAGTAACTTGAAATTTCGGAAATTTAGTTTTGAAAAATATTTAGGCTTTTATATAATTACTGAAAAATTATACTATAAATTAAATGTTGTTTTGGGCATGTTACAGAAATGGAAATATAACCAGAAGGTTGTGTTGGCCTATGCGGGAGAATTAACAATGAAGAAATTCGCACATATCCACCAGAATCGTTGGTATCGTTCAAAGGGGTTACCATATAGGTTCTCCAACAGCCCCACCTTACCTTACTTTTGACCAAGAATACCCATGGACGACATATGAAGGAATCATACCTTCTCCCACCCTCTCTGACCTCATAGAGGAACTTCCCGGTCTGCGGATTTAATGTGCCAATATCCAGCCTGAACGCGAAATAACTAGAAGGTTAACAATATTTGTTTAAGATACTAAAGTAGGATATTCACAACAGGCAGTCACTGAAAACGAAATGCTGTTTTCACGATAAAAAAAAACTACCTGTTTCAGGTTGTAAGATTCCTTGTAGAGGGTTTTCCTGCTTATGTACAATAGTTTTGTATATTAAATATATTAATCACCATTCTAGTTGTATTTCCATTTTAGATATATCCTAAACAGCATTTTCATTTCTACAGTGTAAACTCGCTAGCCAGAAAATGTAACACGTTGAATCAGGTTGTTTTTTAAACTAGAAATAGCATTTTGTTATTACAGGTTAGATCTACATGCATTTCATAAAAATTGACGCAGTAATTCTAAGAAAATTATTAAAATTTTAATCTCTTTAAAAAGTAAAAAAATAATTTCTTCTGCCTGACGCATTTTTTTTAATCAAGGGAAATAATTTACAGAACTTTACTTTGAAATCAAAATCCTAATAACAGTTTAGTTAATAAAAATAGAAGATACGACTTTGTGGAAAAAGATTTCAAGGAGCCAACAGTGTAGAGGTAAATATATATATAATATATATATATATATATATATAATAAAATATATATATATATATATATATATATATATATATATACATATATATATAAATATAAATTATAATATATATATATATATATATATATATATATATACTAATTATATATATACATATTAATATACATATATATACATATATATATATAATATACATATACATATATATACATACATATAATATATATATATATATATAATATATATATATATATATATATATATTATATTATATATATTAAAAGAGCTTGTCTATTTGTTTGTCCGCTATAGAATCATAGACTGTTTCACCCACCGGAACCAAATTCGGCACAGTTAATGTTTAGGATCCTAGAAACTTAAATCAGCAAAAGCGAAGTTTGGGGCTCAATTATTATCTTTAAATTAATTTTTTAAGGATTTTTTGTGCCCGTAAGATGTGCGAGACCCCTGTGGATACAGACGTTCAGTGAAATCCGAACCTATCCCTTTCCCCCTCGCGGGAGAAGAGTGGTGCGCGGGGGGTGAGAGCTTCATGGTAATAAACTTACCTAACTGACTGACTAACTGACAGATAACGCATAGTCCAAACCGTTGGACACAAAGACCTGAAATTTTGCATGGTGATTCTTCTATAATGGAGTTTATACTGGAAGGGTAATTGAGAAAGATTTTTTGAAAAATTCTTCGATTTTTTTAAAATTAAATTTTTAAGCTGTTTTTCTAATTTTTTTGAGTTTGCATTTAAAATTATAATCCGAGGGTCATAAAATTTATATCACGAGAAAGATCACAAAATTCCTTTAAAACGTAACTTTTTTCGAATCGTTACCTCCCTTTTCTGATTTTTGGTGATTTTTTAAAGATTATTTTTAGAATTCAATTTATGAAACACTGATCACGTGGTTTCTTTTCTTTTTGTGATACTTTAAATTAATTTTGCGTTACGTGCATGACAACGAAATAAATGACAAAAGAAATATTAAAAATACGTAAAAGATAAAATTTAACCACTAGACTAACTGAGATGGGAGTTTTTTAAGAATGCAGTTCAAATTAGTATGTTTTAAAACACAACTTTCCCGGCTCTGCTTTTGTCCTTTGTTATTTGCAGTTTTTCTCATCGCTTGAACCGATTTACAATTTGCTTTTTCTACGGTTTCTGGCCTTAGGAAAATTAAAAACCGATACGGTTTTTGGCCTGTCGACAATAAAAAACCGTATCACCAAGTAAGGAAAATAGGCTTCCATGTGAAATCGCGGCTTACTTTGAATAAAACAAAGGGGCATCTTGCACTTTACCTCTTGGGTGATGTGGAAAAAAGTGCGTCTCTTGGGTGATGTGGAACAAACTGAGCTTTTAAGGGAAAAATAAATATAAAGGCAAAATGTAAATTATAAAACTTATTTCTAATTAAACAGTGAATCAAACAAATCTAATTAAATCTAATTAAACAGTAAACTTATTCAATCCAAACGTGCGAATCACGCAACACTGAGTTATTAATTCTCAATAAATCAGACGTATAATCAGACGAAGGTCCGCAGGCTCAAAGTTTCTTTCTTTCTTATTGTTTGTATATCATTTCAGTAGAAACGAGCTAAGCGCATTCTGTCTGGTCAGATGAACATGAAGAGCGGGAGTTGCGCCCAGTACTTTTTTGATGGAATGCATCAAAATTTTTATATCTATATATCTATCCCGGGCATCGCCGGGCAATAATGCTAGTATACATATATATATATATTATATATATATATATATATATATATATATATATTCCATTCGGTTGCAATACTCCTGAAGTACACATGTACAGCAGGATAAGCCCCCACAGTACAGCATAAAATAGTACATGTGGATATGTTATCATAGTAATAGAAACTAAAGGTTGTTGTTACCTGGATTCTAAAAGTACTATAGTCTCTTTTGAAGGCAGGGAAATACAAATATGATACAGGGCAATGTAATTTAAGTAGAAATGTGCAATTTGTACTATTTGGTTCCAAAGTTTTATAGTTTGATTTGGACAAATAATTTAATCTCTTGTACGTAGCAATTTTTTCATGGTAGAAACCACGCGGATTTGTGTATTTATCTCCAACGGTTCTGCAGTATGTTTAATTTAAGCATGAAAGTTAATTTTTTTATTTCTGGCATTGTGATTATAGTAGAAACCTGCAGTTTGTGGTATCTGATTCCAAAATTTCTCTAATAAATTTGATTAAAAACAAGAAAATTAAAATTACATATCTGTAAATGTAATCATAGTAGTCACGTAATTTTTGTTTTTTTACTTGGAAACTTTCAACAGAATGTTTGTTTTTAAATAAAGAAATAAAAAAAATTATATATGGCGATGTGGTTCTCATAAATACACATAGATTGTGTTGTTCGATTTCCGAAAGGTTTATTATTTTGTTTGTTTTAAACAGTAAGCTAAAAATTATTATTTACTGGCAATGAGATCATCACAGAAACCCCGTAATTTGTGTTGTTTGATTTAAAAGTTTAATAGTTCCTTTGTTTTAAAACAGTAAACTGAAATTAATAACTGACAATGTGATCATGGTAGAAATATAGTTTTGTCTCATTTGATTCCTAAGCTTTATAGTTTGTTTGTTTTAAAACAGTAAACTGAAAATCATTATTAACTGACATTGTGATCATCACATAAACAAGTGTGTGTTCTTTTATTCCAATGTTTATAATTTCTTTGTTTTAAAACAGTAAACTGAAAATTATGAATTGACAATGTGATCATGGTAGAAATACGCAGTTTGTTTCATTCCATTCCAAAAGCTTTATAGTTTGTTTGTTTTAAAACAGTAAACTAAAAATCATTACTATAACTGGCAATTCGATCATCACAGAAACACGTAATATGTGTTATTTGATTTAAAAGTTTAGTAGTTTCTTTGTTTTAAAACAGTAAACTGAAAATTAATAACTGGACATTTGATCATGGTATAAATATAGTGTTTGTTTCATTTGATTCCTAAAGCTTTATAGTTTGTTGTTTTAAAACAGTAGTAAACTAAAAATCATTATTAACTGACAATGTGATCATCACAAAATCACATAATTTGTGTATTTGATTCCAAAAGTTTAATAGTTTCTTTGTTTTAAAACAGTTAACTAAAAATTATTATTAACTGGCATATGATCATCACAGAAACAAGTATGTGTTTTTTGATTCCAAATGTTTAATGGTTTCTTTATTTTAAAACAGTAAACTGAAAATTATTAACTGACAATATATGATCACTGACTGAATTAGTAATTGATAATATGATCATGGTAGAAATACGCAGTTTTTCTCGTTCCATTCCAAAAGCTCTATAGTTTGTTTGGTTTGAAACAGTAAAGTAATAATCATTATAACTGGCAATGTAATTATCACAGAAACCCACAATTTGTGCTATTTGATTTAAAAGTTTAATAGTTTCATTGTTTTAAACAGTACACTGAAAATTAAGAACTGACAAAATGATCATGGTAGAAATATAATATTTACCTCATTTGATTCCTAAAGCTTATAGTTTATTTGTTTTAAAACAGTAAACTAAAAATCATTATTACCTGACAATGTGCTCATCACAGAATCACGCAATTTGTGTCATTTGATTCCAAAAGTTTAATACTTTCTTCGTTTTAAAACAGTTAATTGAAAATTATTATTAACTACCAATGTGATCGTCACAGAAATATGTAATTTGTGTCATTTGATTCCAAAAGTATTATATTGTGTAAGCTAAAAATTATTATTATCTGGCAATGTGATCATGGTAGAAGTACGCAGTTAGTGTTATTTCTTCACAAACATTTTTAGTATATTTGTTTTAAAAGAAGAAAATGAAAGGTATATTTCATACTATAATATTATACAATGGTAATACAAATTTTGGAAATAAGTATATGCATAATAAACAAATGTTTAAAATCGTTTTGTTTAGAATGCAACCCAAGGAGCAATAACTCTCTTAAAAGCACTTTAAAATGCGATGGAAAAGCGTAAAAAATATTTATTAGCACATTTTTTACTACGCACTTTTTTCTGAACGAAATCAATCATCGATTACTCGAAACGAAAGAATAAAAATCCTTCCTCTTAATTCTTTCAAAATCTTTAGATTATATCATTCAAAGTCCTGAAAACAAGAACTATGATTTACGAGTATATAAATATATAATCGTCATTTTCATGACTTTGAATGATATAATCATAAAGATTGTACGGGATAAATTGGAACGCAGTTTCTGTATGTGAGTGTAAAATTCCTATCCAGCCGAACTGTCAATTATTGTATCAATAATGTTCAGCAGGTCTTTAAGTTCCATCTTTCGAGTCACATCAATTAAACTTTTGGATTCCTTTAAATGGATGTCTCGCATTAATTTTACATCATATAACGTTTTCCGGCACTTCTTAACCAAGCTCAAGGATATAATAACTCGTCCAAAACCCTTTTTTCCAACTGAAGGATGGAGTCAGGATTCAAAAAAAGTTCTGAAATGCTTAACGAGTTGAGTACTGAAACCTTCGAAGCTAAATACATTAATGTTGTAGTTTAGTGTATAAATATCCGCATTACAAGTGGAAAAAATATTTTATACCACAATATTACATGTGAATATTATAAAATTTTTATATACTCTTATGTATGAATATTATATTAAAATATTTTAATTGAACTGAGTAAGGCCTGACAAAAACCATTATAAACAATAAAAAAGGTGAAAATATGAATATATATATATATATATATATTATTACATAATATTATATAATATTAACCATTATCTATGAATAATACTCGTATTATGTGATGCTATTATGTATTCTGCAAATAGATATGTGCAGAATAAACAAATGTTTAAATTTCTTTTGTTTAAAATGCAAACCAAGGCGCAATAAATCTCGTATAAGCACTTTAAAAACGCAATGAAAAAGCGTAAAAAATACTTATTAGAACATTATTTTATCATGCAGGGTTTATTCCGATGAAATTAATTCATGATTATGCGAAACGAAAGAATAAACATCTTTTCCTTAAATTCTTTCATAATCTTTATGACTATATCGTTCGAAGTCATGAAAACAAGCGATTTATGGGCAGGTCAACCCAGATTTCTGCATATGAGCGCAAAATTCACATTCAACCGAACCGTCAATTAAGTTCCAACGGGATGTATTCATAAAGTTCAGCTGGTAGTTAAGTTCCATCTTTCGAGTCATATTAATTAAACCTTAGAATCCCTTCAAATGGATGTCTTGCATTAATTTTACTGTATGTTAACATTTCCCAGCACTTTTTACGAAATGTTTAACATCGACCATGAAATTTTTCAGCTCTAAATAAAGGAGTTTTATTTGGTTGCAAATAGCCGCGTGAAAGGAAATGAGACTACCAGCTCTTCATCGCAATATGCGAAGTAATTAATTAAAGTTTGGGTTGAAAAATGATGTGGAGTGAAATTTCTCGTTTAAAAAGTTCATAATAATATTTTAAGTGCTAGTGTTTGCCTTGAAACTGAAACTTCAGCTAATATTTTGCGCTGTTTGTGATTTGTTATTCAAGTGTTTTAAGACAGATGATTCGGAATGTGTTGTACTTTGAAGTAATTAATGACAGCTTGAATAAAAAATGATGTAAAGCGAAAATTCTCGTTCAAAAAGTTCGCAATAATATTTTAAGTGCTAGTGTTTGCGTTGAAATTTAAACTTCGGCAAATAGCTTGCGTTGTTTGTTATTTGTTATTCAACTGTTTTAAATGAGATGATTTGCACTGTTTTTTACTTTGATGTAATTAATGAAATTTGAAGAAAAAAATGATGTTATTCGAAAATTCTCGTTTACAAAAGTTCATAATAATATTTTAAGTTGTATAGTGTTTCCCTTGAAATTCTAACTTTAGCTGATATTGTTTGTTACTCATTATTAAATTGTTTTAAAACAGATGATCTGCAATGTTTTGTTTTGAAGTAACTACTGAAGTTTTAATGAAAAATAATGAAGAGCAAAAATTCTCGTTTAAGAAGTTCATACTAATATTTTAATTTGTACAGTGTTTCCCTCGACATTCTAACTCCTATTTATATGCTGTATTGTTTCTTACTCGTTATTCAAATCTTTTAAAACTGCTGATTCTCAATGTTTTGTAATTTCAACTAATTTATTGACGTTTTAAGGAAAAATGATGAAGAGCGAAAATTCTCGTTTAAGAATTTCATATTAATATTTTAATTTGTATAGTGTTTCTCTCGACATTCTAATTTCTACTTATATGCTGTATTGTTTGTTTCTCGTTATTCAAATACTTTAAAACTGCTGATTCGCAATGTTTTGTAATTTTAACTAATTTATTGACGTTTTAAGGAAAAATGGTGTAGAATGAAAATTCTCGTTTAATTCATAATATTTTAAATGATATAGCGTTTCAATTGAAATTGCAACCACAGCTCATATTCCGCGTTGTTTCTTATTTGTTAATCAAATGTTCTAAAGAAATTATTCTTAGTGTTTTGTAATTTGAAGTAATCAATTGAAAGTTTTAATGAAAAGTGATGTAGAGGGAAAATTCTCGTTTATAAAGTTCATAATAATATTTTAAGTGATGTACTGCTTCCCTCAAAATTCTAACCCTAGCTCATATTCTGTGTTGTTTGTTATTTGTTATTAAAGTGTTTTATAAGAGATGATTCACAGTACTTTAAACTCTATATTTTGTTCTCGTGTTGTATCTTACTGCTATTTAATAATTCATTTTTCAACCCGTTACCTACTGAGCCACTGATAATTCATAGGTTACAAAGAATCCAAGGTAATTTTGATAACGCACTAAAATGAGAGTTTACTTTCAAAATCTTGAGAATTTCTGTACTCGATTACTGATAATCCAAGAACTGGAAATAAACTGTGTCTCATTATCGCTCACTCTACAAACAATAACTCACAGGGTAACTATACAGACGCTGTTCGCACATTTTTTAGACGAATTTGGTAAGCGTTAATAAAAAAACGTTTGCTGCAAAAGATATAATTGCAATTGTACTATGTTTTTAAAAGTCAAAATTATCATCTGCGGCTTAAAAGTTTTGTTTTTATTCAAAATGGCATTTTTAACAAAGCAGTGGTTCGAAGGCTACATTTATGCTCTTTCCGAAGAGAAATATGCATACTCCGTTATCCAAAAAACGATGTGAGAGTCATGGTTTTGTGATATCTAAAGAGTCGATAGGTAATATCGTCAACAAGAAAGGAATAAACGTCAAATTGGAGCCTCAAGTGGGACAAAAATTCCAAACAAGTATCCAAGGAAAAAACGGACATCTTCGACTATTGCAAAGCTACGTTGTTTAAAGTTAAAAGAAAATCCCCCTAGTCAAAGGACAGTTGCAAAATCATTAAAATGATCGGTGTCCACTGTAAACAAAATGATAAACGTTGATTTAAATCTTAAGAAAGCGAAAAAACGCAATGTGCATCGTCTTCCAAATCATATCGCTTAACGCCGGACACGCTGCAGAATTCTATATGAGAAACACTATCCAAAGAAAAATGGAAAACAATTGTTACAATAGATGAATCATGGGTGTATTTAAATAACTGCAACAAAAAAGAGCCATTTATTATCATATAAAAGGGAAGAAAAAAAATTTAAGTACAAGGTTCAAAGAATCGAAAGAAAGTTTTTCTAAGGGATTCATGATTGTTGCTGGTTTTTCTTATAATGGCAAGTTAAAAATAAAGAGAGTGGAAAAAAATGTCAAGATTATCTCCAAATACTATCAGGAACATATTTTATCGCCAATTTTTTCTGAATGAAATACCATCGCTTTACCCACAGTGCCATCAATCTGTGAGACTCCATCAGGACAAAGCTAGCAGTCACATATCAAAATCCACTGTAAATTTCCTAAAAGAAATGGAACAAAAACTGGTATCAAGGCCATACGCTTCACTGATATCCCTACTAAATCTCCCGATGTATCACCTATGGATTTATGTGCTTTCGGACTTTTAAAATCTGCATTATCCAAACGTCGTCCCAAAACCCTTACAGGACTCTGGAAAGCTGTTCAGGAGGAATAGGATAGAATACCTCTTCTGACACTTCAAAAGGCATTATTATCCTGGAAATTGCGGTGTCGAAAGATAGTTCAGAGTAAGGGATGTCAAATAGAAAATTTAAAACACAAGAATTTTATGTAATTTAGTTCTGTGAATACAATATAAATCGTCTAAAAAATGTGTGAACAGCCTCTGTATAATCATGGGTTATGAAGGTATCATGATAATTTCGTTAATGCACAAAAACAAAGGATCATTTGCAAATAATTTAATTAAATGTTTCAATATTCTCGTTATATTGATAATTCGAGAATAGGAATTAATTATCCCCCCATTATCGGTCTGTATACAACGAATAACCTGCTGATGAATCAGCCATTAATAATTGCCAATTAAAAATACAAAATAATTTCCGAAAGGAAGATTTATTTCGGGACAATATAATTAAATATTTTAATTCACGCTTGTTATTCATAATTCAAGAATCGGTAATTGTTATCCATCATTATCTTTCACTATACAGTCTATAACCCATTAATGTATCACCCACTAATTATTGGTAATGGAGAATGTTAAAAAGGTAGGTAAGAAGTTAATTTCGGTACTGCGTCGTAATGAAGGTTTGTTTCAAGATATATTAAATTTTTCTATCATCTTGTCTTATTCATAATCTACGAATTGTAATTAATAATCCATTTTTAACCTTAACTGTGCAACCCATAGGAGGTAGAGTCACCCAATTTTATACGCAAATAATTCAAATTAACCCATATAGCTCCGAACAGGTTAGATTTGAGGTAATATAATGAATATTTCTATTCAAACTTTCTATTCACAATTCAAGAATCGGTATTAGTTATCCCTCATTATAGTTTACTCTGAAGTCCATATCCCATAAATTACTAGTTCAATTCCAAACATGGGTAATGAAGAATTAAAATTAATTTTAAAACTTACTCATGAATGCATGTTCGGGGATAAATTAATTAAGCTATTCAATTCTTATTGTTTTATTCATTATCTACGAATCTTAATTTATAATATTTTTTAAATTTTAACTATACGGCCCATATATTGAGTCACCCATTTATTTTTATGAAAAGAAAAATTCAGATTAATCTATATTAGCTCCGAAATGAATGTTTGTTTTGAGATATATTAATTGAATAATTCAATCGTCTTGTTTTATTCATAATCTACGAATCGGAAAAAGTTATACATTATAACCCTCAACCCATTTCCAGTGAGTCACCCATTTTTTTTCATACACATTGAAGAATTAAAGTTTATCCATACAGCTCCGAAATGAAATCTAGTTTAAAGTAGTACACATTTCAACTCTCTCGACTTAATGATATTTTATTAATTTTCATTAATTATCTTTTAATTTGAGAAGCAACTTATGTGATGCTCAACAAGAGGGTGTTTTTGATGTATCATCTTTCATCTACTCGCAAATTTTAGGTTAGAATTCAAGCTTATCCACACAGTTCCGAAATTAAGTTAAGTTTAAAGTACACATTTCAGCTCTCTCGACTTAATGATATTTTAATAATTTTCCTTAATTATCTTTTAATTTCAGAAGCAACTTATCTGATGCTCTACAAGAGGGTGTTTGATGTATCATCTTTCAGCTACTCGCAAATTTTAGGTTAGAATTCAAGCTTATCCACACAGCTCCGAAATGAAGTTTATTTTAAAGTACACATTTTAGCTCTCTCGACTTATGATATTTTAATAATTTTCCTTAATTATCTTATAATTTGAGAAGCAACTTATCTGATGCTCAACAAGAGGGTGTTTGATGTATCATTTTTCAGATACTCGAAAATTTTACGTTTTTAATAGCGGCTTAGAATCACTCCATTGTGCTTTTTTGTGAAAAAAATATTCATGACAATTATTGTATGACATGTAAAATTTATTCTGGATAATTTCAATGATAAATTGCTGAAAGCGTTTTTAAACAGCTAAATGTGTTAGAGCCATATTATGATAAAGACATTTATTAAATGATAGTTAGAACTGAATAATGTAGACTGCCGGCATTACACCGATTTGTTATCATAACATTAAAACTATCCGTGACAATTTATATGATAAATTATTAACAGCGTTTTTAAAGAGTTATATGTTTTATAACAGCAGTATTATTAAAGACATTAATTAAGTCCTGGTAGTCATAATAATGAAATCGACTAAGTGCATTGCGCTGATTAGTTATTATGACTATTAAAAATTATTTATGACAGTCCTTAAGATAAATCGCGTATATTATGATAAAGCGGATACCTGTTTTAGATCTTTAGTGTGATAAAAGGAATCCATTAAACACCAGTCGCATAAGAATAAATTTGTCTGACAGCAGTCAATTACTTAATTATCGTAACCTTTACAATTTCTCCATGGTGATTGCTGCAATAAATCGCTAACAGCCATTGTGAATTGCTATATGTTTTATATACGTTCAACAAAAATGACATTAATGAAATAAAAGCAGTAAGAGAATTAATTAAATTAACTGCATTAAGTTAATTAACTATCACAACCTTTAAAAGTAATTAATATAAATTACTACCGCAAATTTTCAGTAACGTCTGTAAGTGGCTATATTTTTTTAGACATATAATAACTGACATTTATAAAACTCTAGTTGTAATTTGATATTACAGTGAAACCTCTCTAGACGGCCACCCCTATTCGACGGTCACCTCTCCAAACGGCCATATTTCTCTCAGAATAGAGTGAAATCGACTAACCATAACACTAACACCATACACTAACCATAACCATAACGACTAACCATAATCGACTTCCAAAACAAGACTCCATAGAGCCAATGTTATGGAAGGAACCTCTTTTCTATGGATATCTCTCTAAACGGCCGCTATTTTTTCGGAGCTATTACTGGCCGCCATAGTAAAGTTTCACTGTATCTCCATGACAATAACCGAGTCCTATTGGGTTTAACAAGGAAAATTCAACTCTAAGAATCCTTGATGTAAATAAAACCATTGTAATTAGTTGTAGACAATCTTCCTGATAAATTGCTGACAGCATTCTCAATGTGTCACATTAACAGAGACAGCCAATTTGTTATCAATTGTACTTAAAGAACGTATTGCAATAGAAGTAAATAAATATCTAATGTAGATTCCATGGCTAAATAATGATGATCAATTTAAGTGGTTCAACCAAATTGTTTAATAAATTGCTAGGAAATCTTGTCGAATATTTATAAATGGTAAATACTGGGTTGGTTCTAAAATGAGCATTATATTCATATGTACCAAAGGAAGTATCAAATCAAAGCTCTTTTGTTCACAGGTTATCTGAGAGAACCAATAAATTGTATAAGAGCTTTCCATTCCAACCAAACATCATTCAACAAGTGTGTTGAAATCGTGAAAACAAATATAACTTTAGAAAAAGGTTAAACTTCTGATTTTAGGCAGAGTTAATCTTCCGGACATCTCCATGATAATAGGCAAGACATGACATCGAATGAAAAACCCTAAGAATCCCTTGGTTGCAATAATATTCATCAGAGATGGACTGGTCGATATGGACCAGCGATGATACTAGTATAAATCCTGACTAGCAGCCCTGCCAAATTAGAATAAATGACATTGTATAGTAAAAGTTGCAATATTCGTAAAATAAAATCACTTTTCATTTAAATTTTATGGTCATTAGCAAAGATATGATAGTTTAATGGTCGTCAGCAGAAATATAATATTCGCCAGAGATGGACTGGTCGATTTGGATCAGTGATGATACTAGTATAAATCCTTACTAGCACCCCAGACAAATTAGAATAAAATGACATTGTATAGTAAAAGTTGTAATATTCGTAATATAAAATAACATTTCATTTAAATTTTACGGTCATTAGCAAAGATATGGTAGCTTAATGGTCGTCAGCAGAAATATAATATTTCAACGATACTAATCAGAGGTACGATACTCGGAGATTCAGCTATGATAGTTTAATGGTTGTCAGCTGAAATACAATATTGCAAAGATACTAATTAAAGGTACGATACTCGAACATTCAACTATGATAGTTTAATTGTCATCAGCAGAAATAGAAAAGTGCAACGATATTAATCAGAGGTATGATACTCGAAGATTCAGCTATGGTAGGTTAATGGTCGTTAGCTGAAATACAAAATTGCAAAGATACTAATCAGAGGTTCATACTCGAAGATTCAACTATGATAGTTTAATGGTCATCAGCTGAAATACAATACTGCATAGATACTAATCAGAGGTATGATACTCGAAGATTCAGCTATGATAGGTTAATGGTCGTCAGCTGAAATACAATATTGCAAAGATACTAATCAGAGGTATGATACTCGAAGATTCGTTCATGATGCTAGTGCAAATCATGACTAGCATCACAACCAAACCAGAATAAATGGCTTTTATAGAATATAAGCTGCATTATTGCTAAATTGCATTTCAGTCTAACTTAATGATACTGAGAAGATTTCAAAAAAGACTTACACAATCATGTGGTATCCAATAGCTTTCCATCCACGGGGTCTCTCTAAGAAGTTGTTCACTTGAAATCGGAGTTTCCTGTAACGTGGATCTCTTTTCCTTGACTTCGGGGGAATTGGCGTGCCCCAAAGACTAGTTCGAGGATGGACCAACCGACTGCCCCCGCGTCCACAAAAAGCCCGTCTCAGGGGACCACCTGAGGGCGGGGAGCCCTCTTGGGCGGCTGTCTCTCCAGCCGTTTCCACAGTCGTTTGGGGAACTGTCGCTAAATTTGCAGTTTTTCCGTTCAGTCCCGAGGGTTGTATCACTGTCAGGGGCGTAGCATTGACCACGGATTGGGAAATCTCCGAAGTCTCAGAAGGGGGGTGGTAGACAGCTCTCGAACGCCACATGGTGATGGTATCAGTGTCGCATCCTCAAAGGCAGTTAGCACAGGTGTTTTATCACAAAGTAACACACATTTGAAAAAAAGAAGCGGCGTTTCTTACTGACCGATTTCATGTTAGGTTTTTTTGGATGCCGAGCTGTCATTCACACCGCATTATGCTGAGCTGTTTTGAATATCCACAGCACTGCTCAGGACGATGTCGCCGTTTCAGGTGTACTGTTTAAATGATTCTGATGATAGTCCACTTGTATGTAGGAATATTATTCGCTATGAGGTAAATGAAAATGTTTATCTACTGACCTCTATTACGTTTTCCTAAGTTCTAACTACGCTCTTTTTAAAAAAAATTACGTCGCTGTCATGGTTTTCAGAACTTTATGCGATCTACTTTTGAGTATTTTTTTTCTAAAAGCTAAGAGTAATCTTTTTTTTTATATGTAGTTGTACTTCGGTAGCAGCATTTCAAGTGTCTTTGGAGCCAGTGAAATCGGCAAGTTTAATTTTATCAGTACCGGCCGAGTTCTTTTGTTTCACAAAAAATCCGCTCTTCCATGCGCTTAAGGAATAAAATATTGGAAATTAAAATAAATTAAAGGAATCGCTCTAGGTCGTAAAATTTGAACTCTTTCTAGTGACTCGTTTACAAATTATTTACCTCGCATTAAAAAAAAAGCACTTATATTAAATCTCAAAGTAAACTCTAGAGGATTTCTTAGGCACTATTATAGAACAAGATCAATAATATTTTGTTCATTTTTCATCTTGTATACACTGAGTATTTTAAAAACTGTATTTTACATGTGTATATTTACATCATAGCCACTAAGTAACAGTGCAAGTTATTCCAAACTGACCAAATTCTATTTTCTAATTTCAAATCTGGAAAAAATTTTTATTTTAACGTGTTTCTCTATATCTCTCTTTCAGTATGGTGTATGCCCTACGCCTATGTACAGGACATTAACTATTTTTTATTAATTATTTTTGCTAATTTATAATCTAGATCATGGTTAAGGCGGCATAACCTCGTGCCAACATGCAGTGTTGATAATAATTACCCTGGTGAGTGCAGACTTTACAGAAAAATATAAGTTTGGTCCATGTTAACCAGCAAAAGCTCGTACGGTATTTATAAAAAAAATATTTGATATGACTCTTTAGCTATTAATACTAAAAACCAGTTTTAACGATTTTGCTAAGGAAAAGATACAGAAATCCTTGCAAGAAATATTTTGAATTCTTACCTGTTAAGTTCTTGATTATATGTCTCAGGATCACCGTTAATTTACGGTTATTTTAAAATTAAAAAGTATATACACGAGAAAAAAAGCTTTGTATTCCGATTTTGTTGCAGTGGTTTACAATTCCTGTACAAAATTATTGACATGATGTTTTAAAATTAGTGTCACTTTTAAATTTTGTATAAAACCTCTGGGCTTTATTGATTATGTAAGCTCATCAAATATAAGTTCTACAGCCGTCATTAGAATCTTGCACCATTACTTGACGAAAATTGCGATTTAAATTTAGCACAACGCTTTTTAAACGACGAAAACAGATTTTTCTCTACTTCGAACATTTAATTTTCAATCCTGAATGTGTGGACTTTTAGCCTTTCAGATAAGAGCGTGACACTAACGTTCTCTTGTTTGTTTTTTTTCTTTTTAAAAGCTGCGAATGATTTTATATCCTTTCCAATCGCTATAATTCGTAGTGGCTATTTACTTCCGACTCTAGAAATGCGACTGATTACATAACAAGAAACAAATTCTCCCGTGTCTATGACCAGCGACACATCCTACCGTACAAAAGAAAACAAACAAACCAAAAAAAAAGCGCAACACAGAAACGGACTATCATCACGTCATTCACATCCTGTTACGAAAAGCAGGAAAAAAAAGTTTCGTATTCCCATGCACCGAGGCTTTCCTATGAAGCGGCGAGTCATGACACTTGGGGCGCTAAACACAGCGATTTTTTAGCCCTTTCCAAACAAACTACACTAAAAATAGCTCGCACAAACTACCGATTTAAAAGAGAGGAAAACCGTAGCGTTCAAACTACTATTCTACTTCGAGCCAGTCTGTTGTCTCTCTCCCTTCTCTCTCGCGATATCAAGCTGTCGGCAGATGGCAACGCTGCCGACGTGACACCTGGCGGCGGAATCGGACGCTGTTGCATTCGGGAAAGATGTTTGTTTCCATTTTTCTCCCTAAACAATATTTTTTGTTCTAGTTCTGCTGCGCGAGGCACTCTAAGAAATGATGAGGTGGTCTCATGATGCGGTAAACGTTTTGTTAAAAAAAAGCAGATTTCAGATACTTCATTTGCTATTAAAATTCATGGTTACAAAACGTTTTTAAATAATGTTATTTAGTATGAGAAAAAAAAGAGTTGGCAGCAAAATTATGAATACATAAAGATAAGATAGCGATACTTTTTTTTTTCCATTTTTCTCTCCAAACGATTTTTTTTTTCTAGATCTGCTACGCTATCCACTCTAAGAAATGATGAGATGACGTCATGATGAGGTTAAATGTTTCTCTAAACTACATCTCAGATATCTTATTTTCTGTTCGTATTTAGTTCCATGATTTCAAAGCATTTTTAAATATTATTATTTAGTAGGAGAAAAAAGATTTGGCAACAAAATTATGACTATATAAAGATAAGATAGCAATTATTATATCAAAGATGTTATGAAGGAAAATCTGAATGAACTGAGAGGTTCAAATCTCGAAAATCAGTTAGTTTTCTCTCTAAACGATATTTTTTTTCGTTGAAGAAAATTGTGAATACTAAAAGATAAGATAGCGAGACTTTTTTATCCATTTTTCTCTCCAAACAATATTTTTTTCTAGTTTTGCTACGCTATCCACTCTACGAAATGATGAGATGACGTCATGATGATGTTAAATGTTTCTGTAAAATACACCTCAGATATCTTATTTTCTGTTCATATCTAGTTCCATGGTTTCAAAACGTTTTCAATATTATTATTTAGTAGGCGACAAAAGATTTGGCAGCAAATTTATGACTATATAAATATAAGATAGCAATTATTATATCAAAGATGCTATGAAGGAAAATAATCTGAGTGAACTGAGAGGTTCAAATCTCGAAAATCAGTTAGTTTTCTGTCCAAACGATATGTTTTTTGGTTTGCTACGCGAGGCACTCTAATAAATGATAAGATGACGTCATGATGAGGTAAATGTACCGGAAAAATAGTTCTCAGATATTTGCTGTTGAAATCTATATCCATGGTATAAAAAAATGTTTTTAAATATTATTATTAAGTAGACGAAACAATAGTTGGCAACAAAATTGTGTATTTATAAAGATAAGATAGCGAGACTTTTTTTTCCATTTTTCTCTCCAAGCGATATTTTTTTTCTAGTTCTGCTACGCTATCCACTCTAAGAAATGATGAGATGACGTCATGATGAGGTTAAATTCCTCAGAATCTTATTTTCTGTTTATATCTAGTTCCATGGTTTCAAAACGTTTTTAAATATTATTATTTTTTAGGCGAAAAAAGATTTGGCTACAAAATTATGACAGTATAGAGAAAAAATAGCAATTATTATATCAAACATGTTATGAAGGAAAATAATCTGAGTGAACAAAAAGGTTCAAATCTCGAAAATCAGTTAGTTTTTTCTCCAAACGATATATTTTTTTGGTTTGCTACACGATGCATTCTAATAAATGATACGATTACGTCATGATGATGTAAATGTCTCTGAAAAATCATATATTTGCTGTTCAGTTCTAGATCTATGGTTAAAAAAAAGTTTTTAAATATTATTATTAAGTAAACAAAAAAAGAGTTGGCAACAAAATTATGAATACATAAAGATAAGATAGAACTTACTATATAAAAGAAATTATGATGGATAAATAATCTGCCTCAGTGAGAATTCAGAAGTTCAAAGCTCGAAGAACGGTTAGTTGTACACGTATTTCAAATTCAAAGATTTATTTGAATATGCCTCGTATCAAGCACTTATTTCACCCTCTTCAGTATGAATAATTCATTATTTATTTATAATTATCGACGTTGTATGAATTAATTACAGACTTCAAATGCGGGGCTCTAGAATTAAGACAGTCTGGTATTAGAAACATGTATTGCATTTTAATCAAAAATACGCATAAAGCTCCTAGTACGATTTTCCATTAACAGACATAAAATTTACATAGACACATTAATGAAAATTAATTAAGACACATGAAATACTATTTAAGTGTGTATTAAAAGAATAAGCCCCATAAAATAAATTAGATAACTAGGGGCATGAGAAAGCTACGGATAGTTTACTACATACGCAAAGGTAATGTGTACCTATAAAAGGGAATTTTAGTCGGCAGTTTTCCTAACGTTTTTCCTAAAGATATCATTCTCTAATTCATAGAATAATTAATATTTTAAGATTCGTAAATAGTGATAATGGTTTTTGTAAATATATTCCTTTTAATTGCTTACTGGAATTATTCGAATTTCGCATATATTGAATTATTAAATTTCGTTGCAATTCAGTTAACTAATTGAATTCTGAACATTGAAGGTTGTTTAAATTTTTATTGCTCTAAATGTAGAACACAAGAGTTTACTGCTATAAGTTGAAACAAAAATGGAGGATATTCGGCATGTCGTTCACTTTAATTTTGGATATTTTGATTCTGGTACAAGTTTGGGCAAAAAACCCCTAAGAAGGTGATAAAAAGACGATTACGACCCACGAGCCGCAGTTTGCCCACCAAAAGTTCTTATATATATATATATATATATATATATATATATATATATATATATATATATATATATATATATATATATATATATATATATATATATATATATATATATATATATATATATATATATATATATATATATATATATATATACAGAGGCTGTTCATACATTTTTTAGACGATGTATATTGTATTCACAAAACTAAATTACATAAAATTCTTGTGTTTTAAATGTTCTATTTGACATCCATTATTCTGAACTATCTTTCGACACCGCAATTTCCAGGATAATAATGCCTTTTGAAGTGTCAGAAGAGGTATTCTATCCCATTCCTCCTGAACAGCTTTCCAGAGTCCTGTAAGGGTTTTGGGACGACGTTTGGATAATGCAGATTTTAAAAGTCCGAAAGCACAAAAATCCATAGGTGATACATCGGGAGATTTAGTAGGGATATCAGTGACGGGTATGGCCTTGATACCAGTTTTTTGTTCCATTTCTTTTAGGAAATTTACAGTGGATTTTGATGTGTGACTGCTAGCTTTGTCCTGATGGAGTCTCACAGATTGATGGCACTGTGGGTAAAGCGATGGTATTTCATTCAAAAAAATTGGCGATAAAATATGTTCCAGGTAGTATTTGGAGTTAACCTTGACATTTGTTTCAACTCTCTTTCTTTTTAACTTGACATTATAAGAAAAACCAGTAACAATCATGAATCCCTTAGAAAAACTTTCTTTCGATTCTTTGAACCATGTACTTAAATTTTTTTCTCCCCTTTTATGATAATAAATGGCTCTATTTTGTTGCAATCATTTAAATACACCCATGATTCATCTATTGTGACAATTGTTTTCCATTTTTCTTTGGATAAGTGTTTCTCATATAGAATTCTGCAGCGTGTCCTGCGTTCAGCGATATGATTTGGAAGAAGACGATGCACATTGCGTTTTTTCGCTTTCTTAAGAATTAAATCAACGTTTATCATTTTGTTTACAGTGGACATCGAGCATTTTAATGATTTTGCAACTGTCCTTTGACAAGGGGTATTTTCTTTTAACATTAAACAACGTACCTTTGCAATAGTCGAAGATGACCGTTTTTTCCTTGGATACTTGTTTTGAATTTTTGTCCCACTTGAGGCTCCAATTTGACGTTTTTTCTTTTCTTGTTGACGATATTACCTATCGACGCTTTAGATATCACAAAACCATGACTCTCACATCGTTTTTGAATAACGGAGTATGCATATTTCTCTTCGGAAAGAGCATAAATGTAGCCTTCGAACCACTGCTTTGTTAAAAACGCCATTTTGAATAAAAACAAAACTTTCAAGCCGTAGACGATAATTTTGACTTTTAAAAAACATAGTACAATTGCAATTATTTCTTTTGCAGCAAACGCTTTTTTATTACCGCTTACCAAAATCGTCTAAAAAATGTGCGAACAGCCTCTGTCTGTATATATATATATATATATATATATATATGACACGGAGCTTGCTTTGCTCCCGTGTTAACATTAATTTTATATGTCACGTCCATTGTTGAATTGAGCGAGTGGTAGGCCTTTTAAAGAAATAATGCAATTCATGTTCCGTCGTTATTAAACTTCGTAAGTTGACCAGTCTCCTGGTTGATTTCCGCGCTTCGCCATTTTATAATCTACTCGGCCACGACTTTTGCGAGCATCCGCTAGCAATGACATTCTTACTCAATCTACCACCAAAACTTAATTTCCCCCAAGCTCCTGCTGCTCGGCGCATGTGCAGACTTATCCTTGGGCATCTGGACCTCAATATTGCTGATCGTGCATTTTTAACTTCACGCCCAAAACCTTTACACTTCTAAAAATAAATCCTCTCGCCTACAATTACTCGCTTTCAGCTCAAAGTCGCATTTAAAAGATGATTTTCCCCACAGCAAAATACGCGCGCTTTGTCAATGGATTGTTAGATTCTTATTATTTTAAGCCCCCTTTCCCCGTATTTCTCAACTATATTTTGACAGTTCAGATATGTTTTGACATATATATATATATAAATATATAAATATATGTATAAATATATGTATATATATATATATATATATATATATATATATATATATATATATATATATATATATATATATATATATATATATATATATATATATATATATATGTATATATATATATATATATATATATACACACACATATATATATATATATATATATATATATATATATATGTATAATGTAAAATATAAACAAATCAAATAAAAAAAAAATAAAAAGCAAGCATAGACTACTAAATCACTTTAACTTAAAACATATCTTGCAAAGAAAACATAAAACATTTTCAATAGAGGATAGCGCAGAAGCTTCATATCCTCATAATTTAAATATACAAATATAAATTTATATTTATATATATGTATAAATATATGTATATATATATATATATATATATA
>OU015503.1:63577221-63704721 GCA_907164885.2 Dolomedes plantarius | reverse complement strand
AAACTATTTGTTACAACACAATTGGACTACATAAATACCATACTCAATTGCTAGAAGGCAACAGGGAATTATTTATCGCGTGTGTTAATCCCGGTAGTTATGTTACGGAAACCCTAGCAGAATTCGGCTGCTTGTACATACGCAACACTAACCTTTCTGTCTTCACTTTATCATCAGGTCACTGGAACGACAGCTAACTTCAATTCGCCTTCGGTTAACTTGATAATGTCCGTCTACTGTACAGCAAATCGATCTTCACTCCAACTGTTTTTCTTTCGCCGTTTACCTCAGTCCGACCTCGCCTCTTTGCTTTCCTCTCACTGTCAATTGTGTACGCAACCCACGGGGATTCCGTCTAGTAGAAAAGCGCCACTCATTTGTATAAGGTGCTTCTTCTTCCTTAAACGACTATTTATTTAATCCATGGGGGTTAGTTTTGATTCAATACCTCACAAATGGCTACATATAATATCATCAATGTTGATAAATTTTTGTTTTAAAAGCATTCTGATATGACAGCTGTCACAACATAAACACGATTCTTTCAAACGACGTTAAAGATGACAAAGCACTAATAAAGCCATCTTACTAAAAACTGAACGAATTTTTTTGCCTACCCAACACCATTCGCAATTAAAGCATTATTAATGTAAAGTAGATTTACAATGATCTACGACAAGGAAATTAAACAAATTAATAATTAAAAAGATTTTAAGTGCTAGTGTAAACATTTGAGTTCTAGCTCTGTCTATACTTTTTCTAATGTGGCATGTAATTTGTCCCGAGGAGACTGACCGATTCACGAAAACGACACTTTATTTTAAAGCATTATTAATGTAAAGATTATTAACAATTATACATGACAAGAAAATTAAACAAATTAATAAATATAAAGACTTTAAGTGCTATGGTTAACATTTGAGATCCAGATCTGTCTTTTTTTTAATGTGGCAAGTAATTTGTCCCGAGGAGACTGACCGATTCACGAAAACGACACTTTATTTTAAAGCATTATTAATGTAAAGATTATTAACAATTATACATGACAAGAAAATTAAACAAATTAATAAATATAAAGACTTTAAGTGCTATGGTTAACATTTGAGATCCAGATCTGTCTTTTTTTTAATGTGGCAAGTAATTTGTCCCGAGGAGACTGACCGATTCACGAAAACGACACTTTATTTTAAAGCATTATTAATGTAAAGATTATTAACAATTATACATGACAAGAAAATTAAACAAATTAATAAATATAAAGACTTTAAGTGCTATGGTTAACATTTGAGATCCAGATCTGTCTTTTTTTTAATGTGGCAAGTAATTTGTCCCGAGGAGACTGACCGATTCACGAAAACGACACTTTATTTTAAAGCATTATTAATGTAAAGATTATTAACAATTATATATGAGAAGGAAATTAAACAAATTAATAAATATAAAGACTTTAAGTGATATGGTTAACATTTGAGATCCAGATCTGTCTTTTTTTTTTAATGTGGCAAGTAATTTGTCCCAAGGAGACTGACCGATTCACGAAAACGACACTTTACATTAAAGCATTGTTAATGTAAAGATTATTAACAATTATACATGACAATAAAATTAAACAAATTAATAAATATAAAGTTTTTAAGTGCTATAGTAAACATTTGAGATCTATATCTGTCTATTTTTTTTTTAATGTGGCAAGTAATTTTTGCCGAGGAAGCTGACCAATTCACGAAAACGACACTTTACATTAAAGCATTATTAATGTAAAGATTATTAACAATTATACATGAAAAGAAAATTAAACAAATTAATAAATATAAAGATTTTAAGTGCTATGGTAAACATTTGAGATCTATATCTGTCTATTTTTTTTTAATGTGGCAAGCAATTTGTCCCGAGGAGAATGACCGATTCACGAAAACGACACTTGACATTAAAGAATTATTAGTGTAAAGATGATTATCAATTATATATGACCAGGAAATTAAACAAATTAATAAATATAAGGATTTTAAGTGCTATGGTAAATATTTGAGAACTAGATCTGTCTATTTTTTTTAATGTGGCAAGAAATTTGTCCTGAGGAGACTGACCGATTCACGAAAATGACTTTTTACATTAAAGCATTACTAATTTGAAGTATATTGGCAATGATCTAAGTCAAGGAAATTAAACAAATTGATAAATACAAAGATTTATAAGTGATACAGTAAACATTTGAGCTCTAGCTCTGTCTATTTTGTTTTTGAATGTGGCAAGTATTTTGTCCTGGGGACACTGACCGAATCACAAATTTTTTGGCTTCTTTATCATAGGGGCGTCATATAGGTTGATTAAAATTGCTCCCTATGAGGAGGTAACATGCGAACGTCCATACCTTTTTCGAGATTCGAACCCGGGTCCACGCCGGGGAAGCCCGAGCTAGCTCTTGATTTCGCTCCCAAATGTACGATACGACACAAGTAAAATGTATATCTTTTTTAATGTGTTGTTATTTAGTACTATTACAAAATAATTTTAATGCATAAAAGGTATATTCGTGATTTTTGTGAGAATATAACACTCAAATTTCCTTTAATTTAACCATTTGTGTAATTTTTTTAAAATGTCAAAGCACAGAGATTTATGCTACATAAATCTTTCTCTTATTAACGCTTAATAAATCTTCTTATGAATTGAAACTAGAATGACAGTAAGGCACCGGAAGGAAGTTAAACAAAAAAAAAAGAATACATAGTTTATAGTCAAGTAACTCTTAATTGTTTTAACGAAATTAATTACTAACCAAGGTCCCATTATTTTTCTACGGTTAAAAAAAATTTTCTATTTAACATCTCCTTGCATTCTGCAATAAAAAGAAGACTAATGGTTTAGGCGGTACAAAGAATGCGGTAATAGGAGGAAAAGAAGCCCACGAATGCTAGAAAATGGATTTTAATTAGAATAATTAACATAATATCTTTTATTATATTTTAAACCGAGCAAAATTTGTGAGAATGAAAAGATGATAGGGTGCGAAAACTGCTAGAACTTAGTAAAAGCAATAAAATAAGTCCCATTGAATAAATGAAAATTTAATAAAGGTCAACTTCCGGCAGTTAAATGAATTCTGACATACTACATGGGAAATCAAGAGACAGGGTTCGATGGTCGAACATTATCAGTTTTAACTCTAATTTCATTTAAGTTAATATAGGTAAGAAGTCTCGAAAGTCTATCTAAACACACACTATTCTCAAATTATCCTTTATAACGATAGTAATTACAATTTAAACAGTTTAGTATCTATTCAAAATTTCCGTATCCATAAACAGTTCAGGCACTACTTTATGGATTACTTTATATGGCACTACTTTAGGATTGCATTTGCAATCTTAGTATGCATATATAGCTGAGTCTCTATCAAAAGTTCAGTATCCATACACAGTTGAGTCCCTATTCTAAGGACCAGAGGATGACCGTTTGACTAGGGCTCCGGCATTTGGTTCAGATCCTGTGGGTCCGATACCCACTGTTGGCATGGATGTTTGTAGCCTGTCGGAATCGTCTTTAAGCTGAACGTACTGGTCTAATTAGTCCTCGTATAGCAAAAACTTGACCGTAGCGCTCCCAACCAAAAAAAACTATTTTAAGTTCAGTATAGATATATATAGCTGAGCCTCTAATAAAAGGTTACAACCCATAAATAGTTGAGTCACTATTTTTAGTTCAGTATACATGTATAGCTGAGTATCAATTAAAAGTTTTATATCCCTACACAGTTGAGTCTCTAATTAAAGTTCCGTATCCATAAACAATTGAGTCACTATTTAAGTTCAGTATAGATATATATAGCTGAGCCTCTAATAAAATGTTTCTACCCATAAATAGTTAAATCACTATTTTTAGTTCAGTATACATGTATAGCTGAGTCTCTATTAAAAGTTCTGTATCCCTACACAGTTGAGTCTCTATTTAAAGTTCCGTATCCATAAACAATTTAGTGACTATTTTAAGTTCAGCATAGATATAGCTTAGTATCAATTAAAAGCTTAGTAACCATACACTGTTGAGTCTCTATTTACAGTTCGGTATCCATAAACAATTGAGTCACAATTTCAAGTTCAGTATACATATATAGCATAGTCTCCATTTAAAATTTAGCATCCATACACAGTTGAGTCTATATTTATCCTAAGACGAAAAGTGGTAGTTAATATATATTCCGTTTAGTCTCTCTGGAAATTAACGTTTCCATATAAAGGTAAGTCACTATTTTCAGTTCAGAATACACATATACCCGAGTCTTACTGTGAATTTCATTATTCATATAAACTTGAGTCACAATTTATTCTAAGTTTTTTTACGAACATAAGTTTTCTTACAGACAAATGAAGTTAGGAAATGAGAAATACTTTTTTCCTTCACACACACACACACACACACACACACACACACACACACATATATATATATATATATATATATATATATATATATATATATATATATATATATATATATATATATATATATATATATATATATATATATATATATATATATATATATATATATATATATATATATATATATATACACATATATATATTTATATATATACATATACATATATATACACACTTGTATATATATACATATATATATATATATATATATATATATATATATATATATATATATATATATATATATATATATATATATATATATATATACATATACATATATATATATATATATATATATATATATATATATATACATATATATATATATATATATATATACATATATATATATATATATATACATATATATACATATGTATATATATATAAACATATATATATATATATATATATATATATATATATATATATACAAGGTGCGCCCATAAAGTAACCGGACAATTTTTTATAAATAAGAAAAATATTACTCACCTTCAAAAAAATTTATCTCCTTCAAAATAATCTCCAAAGGAGTCTAGAATTTTTCCGACGTTTCTTCAAGTCATCGAAACACTGTTTATAGGCTTTAGAACTAACCATTCACAAAGTACGCGTAACATTTTATTTAATATCCGAGACGTTTTCAAATCTCTGTTCTTTTAATGGCCATCTTAAGCTTCGGAAAAAGGAAAAAACAGCTAGCGATAAGTCGGGAGAATATGGTTGGTGATTTATCACTGTTATTGAATGCTTAGCAGGATTTTGTTGTACAGAAATTGCTGTATGGTGCCTAGCATTATCGTGTAAAAGAAACCATTGCCCAGAATCAAACAGTTCCTTCCTAACTCGCCTTATCCCGTTTCTTAATCGAAAAAGCATCTCCTTGTAAAAATACATATTAATTGTTTGATTTTCGGGAACAAATTCGTGGTGAATAAGTCCTTTGTAATCAAGAAATGCAAAATCCATGAAAGGACAGAGATTTGAAAACGTCTCGGATATTAAATAAAATGTTACGCGTATTTTGCGAATGATTAGTTCCAACTCCTATAATATATATATATATATATATATATATATATATATATATATATATATATATACTAGCGGACCCGACAGACGTTGTGCTGATCAAACGTTGTAAATCCAAAAATCATAAAATTAATTTAATAAAGTATAAATTTCCTTGGACAGTTTTGATAAAAAAATATGTTAAAAAAATTATTTTTAAAAACCCTACACCACCACGTTTACAGTTATCACAAATCGACCTATCTTAAAATTAGCAAGAATGTGGACGAAATTTCATTAATAGGGCTGTTAGTATGACTAATCAATGAGCTGTTAACTATCACATAAGTTGCATAGAATCAAATGGAAATTGACAATTTAAATATGTAGGTTAAGTTAATTGTTATTCAATGCACGTTTATACATCATTAAAATTCATGAAAATAAAAAAAATATATGAAACGCTTTTGCACCGCTGCCTACAGGATCCAATTGAGTACCTAAACTAACCAAAGATCAACAATTCATAAATAAGTAAATTAATTTTTAAAAAACATTTCTGTCGGATCAAATTGTGAATCTAAACCATTCTCGAATCAACTTAATTACACACACAAAATATCATAAAAATCAGTACATCCGTTTAGGAGGAGTTCAGTGACATACACACGGACAGAAGAAATATATATATATAAAGATATAAAATTTCTGAAGCGCTATCGCAGCGCTGCCTACCGGATCCAATTATTGAATGCACGTGTATACATCATTAAAATTCATGAAAATAAATGAAAATTCTGAAACGCGATTGAAGCGCTGCCTACTTGATCCAATTGTGTACCTAAACTAACCAAAGATCAACAGCAACAAATAAATAAGTAAATTAATTTAAAAAAACATTTCTATCGGATCAAATTGTGAATCTAAACCATTCTCGAATCAACTTAATCGCACACACAAAATTTCATTAAAATCAGTCCAGCCGTTTAGGAGGAGTTCAGTGGCATACACACGGTCAGAAGAAATATTTATATAAAGATATATATATATATATATATATATATATATATATATATATATATATATATATATATATATATATATATATATATATATGTGTGTGTGTGTGTGTGTGTGTGTGTGTGTGTGTGCGTGTGTGTGTGTTTGTATTTTCTCTTATTTAAATACGTACAGCAGTCTGATATGTCAGTTTGTTATACGTTTTCTTTACTTAGTCCCATACGCATAAATTCATTGCTAATTAATATTGCATGTTAATATAAATTGATGTTTCACCGATTCTAGCTTACCATGGTGAGCTAAAAAGAGGAGGATTAACTCCACACTCCCGGAAAGTCGTGCCACGTGCAGAGATACGCTTAATTAGCATTTCATATTTCAAAACGGATGCACATAGTTCTCGTAATTCGCTAGCGAAAACCAGTCTCTACTGCCATCTGTCGTCTGTTATGTGAACTATACTCGCTCGGTATCACAGATTGCTCCGTAAACTGTATCATTAAATCTTTAAAATATTGCTGAATGAGTAATTGCAGTCTGTGGTATTAGAAATCAAAGCATTTAAAATTTACTTTGCCGATCATTCACGATTTTGATTTCATTCATTACTCATCCATCGGGAGGGATAAGATTATTTATCAGGGGATCACCGTTACTCTGAAACAGTTCATTCTGATCTGTAAATTGAATGAAATCACTGAAGGGAACTGGAAATCTTGTGCACGATCTTAAATTATTGAGATTTTAATCTGCGGCACTAAATTTCTGTGAGAATGCTAATGAACAACCAATGGTTTAATCATAGGCACTAAATTTAAAGATTAATAGAGAAATAAGGAAGTAATGGAGCAGCAAATGGATAATAATATACAAGATATTTATATTATTGAGTAATATCGGTAATGGGAAGTTAAAAGACGGCATATGATTAATAATTATAATAAACTAGCTGAAAACCCGCGCTTCGCTACGGAGTACATTCAAATTAAATACAACGGTCAAAGTATGCAATTTATGCCAAAAAATAAATATATATATTTATAATACATGCGATGATCAATGTATACAATTGATGTAAAATATATATCTATCTATAAATATATATTTATAAAAAAATCGTAAGGGATATGCATTTTTTTTTGGATAATATCCAATCGTCTGCTGCATTAGAAAGAGAAAAAATTATATTTTTTGTCTATTTAGTTGTTACGCACGTGACGATAAATTTATTGAAAGTACCTGAAAAAGAAATCACGTGATCAGCATTTCATAAATTAAATTCTAAAAATTAATATTTAAAAATTCACCAAAAATCAGGAAATGGAGGTAAAAATTCGAAAAAAATGTCATTTTGAAGGAATTTTTATGTTCTTTCTCGTGATATAAATTTTATAACCCTCAATGTATTATTTTAAATGCAAACGTAAAAAAAGTTTAAAAAACAGCTTAAAAATTTAATTTTAAAAAAATCTAAGAAGAATTTTTGAAAAATCTTTCTTAGTGCAACCCTACACTATTAGAAGAATCGCCATGCAAAATTTCAGCCCTTTAGGTCCAGCGGTTTGGTCTGCGCGTTGTATGTCAGTCAGTGAATGAATGAGTCAGTTACGGAACTGTTTTATATATATAGATTAAAAATGAGTAATAATCCTATATATAATAGCCGTTGTCTCTGTATGACACTTCCGGGCTGTACTCATCTTTCAATTGAAGCCCTCAGTAAACAAACCGCCAAATAGGCTTAATTTCAATTTCAGATGTGGATCAGAATTTTTTCTTACTTAAAAACAAATATCTTCTCCATCAAATCACATTTGTTCAGCCTATTTTTCTATAAAACATTCAGAACTAAAAAAATTGGATGTTTTTAGCTGTATATTTAACAGTTTTTTAAAAATCTGTTTACTTTTGCGATGAATTCTGAAAGTAAATAAACTTGAATGTGAATGAATCGCGAAGTGAACTGTAAAAAAAGTTTTTAACTTTCATATACTTTTTCCATTATGACGTCATTTTTAGTATTATGACGTCAAAATGACGGGTTGGATGACAGTCTACTACTCCAATCGCATGATAAACTAAATAAATAAAAAATAATGAAAGGGTTTGCTTTTACAAGGTGTCGATTAAATGCAATATTTTAGATAATTCGGGATATTTTTTAACTTTCATATACTTTTTCCATTATGACGTCAAAATGACGGGTTACCTACTAGTATGTAAGAATCAAATACTTCCCCCCCCCCTCGTATCAGCCAACAAGTTAACTCCAGATACCGGTCGCCACGACGCAACCCGCTCGACCTCGGCTCCACAGGACCGTTCGCCGGCCCAGATCCCGGCCCGTGACACCGGGAACTTCGATCTTCCTATCTCCAATCAACGCCACATGACACCATCCGCCAAGAGTTAGAGCCAATCCAAATTAAAAGTAATTCTCAAATTAAGCACGCAGCCACCAATCTGCGGAATATATTGCTCATCCGAACTTTATTAACTTAAAGTGTAATACAAAGGACAGCACCACCCGTGCAGTTAACCCTGTGCGAACACATTTTCTAGAATTTTTTTAATCTAAAAAATCTTAAATTTTTTTTTCAATTAAAGGTTGTAAAGTACTTTTACTTCTTTAAACTGATAATAAATGGCAGCACCAGACACTTTATTGCTCATTTAACTTGAACACAATGAATGCAAGTTAATGTTGTTTCATACTTGGTTCTATTTTCAATTATTTTAAGGATTAAAAACCTAAAATGTTTTAATTTTTTCCACTAGATTTTATAAACAAGCCTCAATGAATACTGACATGTCATTAGTTCTTAGAAAAAATTGTTTATTCCTTTCCATTTATGCGCTTTTAATTGGTGTTCGCACACTGAGAACGCCGCCCCTTTACGACATTGAAATACAGGCTCACCCCACAAAGGAAAAATAAACACAGCTGTCGTTATGTTTTCTCCTCTAGACGATTTGGTCTTGCTTCTTGGGGGGTAAAGGGGATTAAAAAGTCGATAAACCTCTGAAGTTGGGGGTGTTTTTGGAAAAGGAAGGCGTTATCATTTGTATTCACTTCGCTTAGATTTTCGGCTGGACGGTCTAGTTACGCCTTCCGACTTTATGCTTTTACGGGTGTCCTTTCCATAAGCAACTTCTTTTGTAGCTGTTTCAATGGTACGTGCTGGTCACTATCACCTACAGTTGCAAACATTTCTGTATTAGACAATGGTGTATTGAATTCATTTTGTGAGCTAAGTTTGGCCTCTGTCATGGTGCATATGCATTGGTGTATAGTTCTCTGCATGCAGACCCCGACTCCTGTCATCACATTAGTCACGGTAACATTAGTCACATTAGTCACGGTAAGCCCCCAAGGCCCCTCGTGTTTCTTGATCTAGTGTCCCCCGCCCCCATTGTCACCATTTGACCCCCGGACCCCGTGTTCTTTAATACTCTGCATCCGGACCGCGAGGGAAGGCGATCCACGCATATACAGAGTACGGAGTGAACATCAATCACTGGATTCCCCAAGGCACAGCAGAGCAGGGTGCATGAATGCAAACGCAGCATCAGAGGTTCCACAGGCAGAACTAATCAGGAGGTGACAAAATGTCTGTCTTATTGTTTCCAAACGGCAACCGGTCACCTTCAGCACAAGTGAATTTAAAACAATTACTATAAGCATGACCGCTCTGGGTGGGCTCCTGGAAATCCCCACGTGTGAAGGTGTTGGAAATAGCTAAAGCGCCATTTAAAAATAGCTCATTCTGCTTTTGCTCTGTTTTCAGATCAGTCTCTCCTATTTGCTAATTATTTTAGTTAAATATTCTGTTGCAAATATCTTTTTTTAATTAATTTCATATAGTTTACTTAAATCTTTATAATTGTACAAAATAAGCTTTGATTTTATTTAGTATAAAATTTATTTAAAACTTCGATTTTTTGTGGGACTCTGCATGCTGCAAAAAGGCATTACATGTTTCCTAAAGTTCCATGGAAAGACAACATGAAATGATATGTTCAGGTTTTTTTTTATTTCTTTAATTTTTATATTTTACTGATATTTCTCACATTTTTCTGACATTTTTATATTTTTCTGATATATTTTTATATTTTTTTATATTTCTTATTTTTGATATTTTGAGTTTAGTTATTTTAACATTTTGAAAAATTTCTTAAATTTTCAAATTTTTAAAATAAAATTCAAATTTCTGTTTTTTGAAAATTATTTAGTAAAATAATTATTATTATAACGATATATAAGATCAGTTATTTTTGGTCTTTGCTCGAGTAAAACAAGGTAAGTTAGTGGTCGAACTCAAATGCCCTACACGGGCGCCGTTCGCACTGTGAGGACGGCCCCCTCTACCTAAGGGGGGATGGTAAATTTTTTTTAATCACATTTCTTTTATCTGTAGGACCGTTATACCTCATTCTTATCTTTTTTTCAAAAAAATTATAATAATAAAATTACGGCACTCAAAGGATTTTAACCGAACAAACATATCAAGATTACAATAACATTTCAAAAACACCTGCTCGACATAATGTCTTCGGCATAACAACAAGTAAAATAAATAACAATTAAACAGGGACACAACTTGAGCAAGTTTCCAATTATCAACTTAACATCAGTCCTTTGATGTAGACCTCCGATTTGTCCTTAGCTGTTCCAGAAGTCCAAAGAAACCTCCATCAGCTGTGTCGCTCGAAGCCGTATCCTCTTTCGACTCGAATTCAGTCCTCTCCATTAGTCGCTCCTCTTCCAATATAAGTCTACCACATTGTCGATCCGTTGGTGAATGTGACACGTCAATTTTCTTACAAGTTCTTTTCTGATAATTTTCACAATTAGTGCAAACCTGCCCTCTCTTGCATGGCTCTTGGTCATGCTCTTTTTCTGCACATTTCCTACATATTTTCAAATTGTGACAGTCTCTCCCAAGTTGTCCAAATCTCCAACAATAGAAACATATTGTTGGTTTATTATACATCTTCCAACTGTAGCACATCCATCCTAATTTTATTCTCTTTAGCTGTTTCATTCTCTGATAGGTTTCTCCCTTGATTCGTAAACTCCAGTTCCAGGCCCTCTTTGACTTCAAAGACGAAATGACCTCCACATGCTTGAACTATTCATTCTGTTGCAGGATCAATTCCTGCACCTTATCCTTCGCTAACTCCTCCTGCACATCATAAACAATTATCCTAGGATCTCCTTTGCTAGGAGTTTGAATCTTATAAGCCGTTTTAAGTTCCTCAATTTTGCAAAACTCCTTTATGATCTTATCAATATCTTCCTTTATTTTCGTCCTTATTAACAAGCCTCCTTTACCTATACTTCTACATCTTTCAACTCCAATCCTCAATTTCTCAGGCTTTATCTTTTCTGTTACAGCTTTCTTATTCACTTCAGACTCTTGCTCCCTATGCGGGATAATCTTAACTTCGTATACAACCTCCCCCTTCGCCTTCTTAATAAACTTTTTCTTGCCAGTATCTTTCATTTTCGTCACCTCAGCGAAGCTTTTATCTCCCTGATTTCTAAGAATATCTAATTATTCCTTATAATAATGAATCAACTTTTGTTGTTCATTAATGGAGTCCACCAGATTCATCAAGTCTTTATTAATATTACGCTTAATATCAACAGTTAACTTAGACATGCTAATAACTCCTGTTATCTGCCTAAATTTAAGTTTCACCATGTCCTCAGTCAGGATTCTCAAATCCTCCATATCAACCTTTTTCGCTCCCATTGTTCAGCTGCGAACTTCTGTTATAACTCGCTACAAACCCACGCTCTTCCGATGTTAGCGAACTACCCAAATCTAGTCCCCCAGGGCCCACCACGTGAAGGTGTCGGAGGCAATTTAGAATACTCTAAAACAATACAAGCCCAAAAATTCAATATCCTTATACCGGCTTAGTAATTTCACTAATAGACGCAATAATAGAAAATAACTTTTTAACAATAGCGTGGGGTGGGCCCCAGAGTAATATGTACTATGGATGTTAAGGAGCAGCTAATGTTTAATAATCGGCACAAAATATAAATAATATAAGATACATTGGAATATGGAAAATATAGGGCAAAATGGAATTGCATAGTGAATAGTTAATAATGAAAGGAAAATGATTAGATTGTAGAGTACTAAGGAATATAGAAGTTAAGGAGTATATATATATATATATATATATATATATATATATATGTCTACAAAAGTACAACCAGAAATCAAACCAATGAACAACGGCAATCTTACTATGGCGCTACGCTGCTCAACCGTAAGCTGCTATATATTAAATAAAAACATTTTTAAACCTGACAACACCAGCACAATTCATCAACCTGAAAGATGAAGAATATAAATGACCGGGGGGAGTTGTGACCCCCAACACTCCGGTTAAACATGTTTTGTACCTAGGTAACACTCCCGGAAGTCATCCTTCATCTGCAACCTGACGTAAAGTCAAAACAAAGCAAGGAGCGATGAAATAAAAAAATAAAGGAAATGGAACTTCATACATTAAAAACCTGGGTCAAAATTATTTCAAAACCACCTGTCAATTCACTAAAACATTACAGCCATCCCATATATTCACTACACCTATAAACAATGCATCATATAATAATTTTTTTAAAAATATTTAGACTTATGACTAAATTATAACTTTATCCACATATAACCACTTCAAATAAGCACCACCTAAGTATCGAAATATCCACACACAATACTTTAAACATTATCAAATATATACATTTAGAACCATAATTATAACTAAAATAGCAAGGACACATACCTAGTGCAACTCTACATTGTAGACCGTAAACGACTAACAGGTGCGATACGTAAATTGCCAACTGATCATTTTATTACCTCAATTACTAAAATATCGATTAAGACATTCTTTCCTATCGATCGAATGGAATTGAAATACCAAATGCATGATAAAAGGGACTATTATCCATTTACTACACAACGCGTAATGCCTTGGAATACTTGTTTACATAGAAATGTAAAGCGCAACCTAATCATTAACTACATGCTACGTATTAAACGTCTAAACTGTAGCAAATTGGAAATACAATCAGGCATAACATCATTTGCAAACAATGCTTTAGAAATGGGTTTTCCTTTGAGATTTTTGTTAAAAACCATGTGTGAATTCCATTCGATCGATAGGAAAGAATGTCTTAATCGATATTTTAGTAATTGAGGTAATAAAATGATCAGTTGGCAATTTACGTATCGCACCTGTTAGTCGTTTACGGTCTACAATGTAGAGTTGCACTAGGTATGTGTCCTTGCTATTTTAGTTATAATTATGGTTCTAAATGTATATATTTGATAATGTTTAAAGTATTGTGTGTGGATATTTCGATACTTAGGTGGTGCTTATTTGAAGTGGTTATATGTGGATAAAGTTATAATTTAGTCATAAGTCTAAATATTTTTAAAAAAATTATTATATGATGCATTGTTTATAGGTGTAGTGAATATATGGGATGGCTGTAATGTTTTAGTGAATTGACAGGTGGTTTTGAAATAATTTTGACCCAGGTTTTTAATGTATGAAGTTCCATTTCCTTTATTTTTTTATTTCATCGCTCCTTGCTTTGTTTTGACTTTACGTCAGGTTGCAGATGAAGGATGACTTCCGGGAGTGTTACCTAGGTACAAAACATGTTTAACCGGAGTGTTGGGGGTCACAACTCCCCCCGGTCATTTATATTCTTCATCTTTCAGGTTGATGAATTGTGCTGGTGTTGTCAGGTTTAAAAATGTTTTTATTTAATATATATATATATATATATATATATATATATATATATATATATATATATATATATACATATATATATACATATATATATATATATATATATATATATATATATATATATATATATATATATATATAATATATATATATATATATATATATATATATATATATATATATATATATATATATATATATATAAATCTGTATATAATATATATGTCACGAATTAATTTTAACTCAATTGAGACTAAATATTTAATAAAAACCAATAGACAGCAGCACAAATAAGACCACTGTAGTTGGTTATATAACATTTTGTGCACGACACCCCAGTGTGCAATCTACCCTACGGGGATTAAATAGTAAGGAGTACAGTCTGGTCTTAACGTGTTGTCGAGAGAATGTAGATGGAGGGGAATGATCGGAAGGGAATAATGAAGGGAAATGATCGAGAGGATGAGCGGTTGAGGAAAATGGCTAAATATGTCGAGGGATGAGCTAGTGTTTTTCTTTTAAGTTTGAAGAATAAATAAACTTCATTATGATCTAAAGTGTTATCATTCCCAGCCTCCAAACACGACTGCATAATGAAGATGTAAAATTATACGGATGTAAAGAGCCTGTGATATATATATATACATATATATATATATATTTATATATATATATATATATATATATATATATATATATATATATATATATATATACATATATATATATATATATATATATATATATATATATGACACGAAGCTTATTAATTACCGGCTTGTGACATGGTGTCTTATATCACGTTACTCCATCTTAACTTTTTCCCTAAATAATTATTCTAAATAGCAGTCAGTGAATAAAGGCCTGTGGATAAGAACTACAATTAAAATACACCTAAGAATTTATTTCCAAATGTTAAACTACCTCAATTCAATCCATGTTAATTATCTGCCAAGCTATCATCTCGAGTATCGCGATGCGTGACCAGCCCGATCGAAAATCAATCCCTCTCTGCGTTAAAACTCTTTGTTTCAAACCTACCAATGCTATTGCGCATGCTCATGACGTCTGCGCCGAAGATGAGGAATGGGCGGGATTAAATTTGATACTATATTTAGATTCTCTTCATGGTTCTTCCAACCTCGTGAATTAAGTTTGATTCTAAAAAAGGTGATTCCCATCCCGCAGTGCATCTCGCAATACGAAAAAAAAGTGATATTTAATGCCAGAAATTAGATTATTCTGAAGCACCCCTGTAAACTGTTTAATTATTATTCATTTTCTAATTAATTCTTAACACATATATATATATACATATATATATATATATATATATAAATAAATATATATATATATATATATATATATATATATATATATATATATATATATATATATATATATTATACATACAATGTAACAATAAACACACAATTTAAAAAAGGGGGAAAATAATAGTAGTCGTATATCCAGGGAAAAACTTTTATTAGGTTTCAGCATTTTGAAGACTAATTTCAGGAACACAAAAATCGAAAGGCTGATGAGTCGTGGCCTTACATACTATCAGTGGAGATATCCGTTTAGCCGTTGTGGCCACCTACCCCAGTCAAAATAGACCCGATTTTGACGAATGGCTAAAAAAAATATGAAGGTTTTGAAATTTGGTGGAGATGTTTGTTTAAGCATGCTAATGAACATACTAAAAGTCCCCACCGATCAGACTTGAGCTTTCGCCGCCATCTTGGAAAATGTGTACACTTTTTTGGTTTTTTGGAAATATCTTTAAAAATATTGATTTTATAAAAAATAATTAAATACAAAAATTAAAGAGCATTAAATTATAAACAAAAATCATTCATAACATTTTTTTATATGTCTAACAGGAATAAAGATAATTGACTTTGAAAAGAGCGCACTATCACACCTGAGACGCGCAAGCGCGGTTCGCCATCGCGGTGAGGGGAGATACCCGCGCATGTGCATACCATAATTAGACAAATTAGTTTTACACTAAATGGGAAGGTTTTTGTATTTTTTCAAATAACTAGGGAAATATTAACTTTAAGTAAAAAAAGTTTATTTCAAAAATTAAAAAACATTAAATTATGTACAAAAACGATTTTATACATTTTTGTCGTAAACCTAACAGGAACGAAGATATTGACTATAAAATGCGCCTTGATAATGGAGGTAGCTTCTACAAAAAACAATGCACAAAAAACATATATTATATTTTTTTAAGTCTAACACGAACAAAGATAATTGACTTTGGAAAGAGCGCACTATTACACCAGGGACGCGCATGCGTGGGTGCCCATCGCGATGGCTGGAAGACATGTGCATGTGCATACCGTAGCAGCCAAATCGGTCTTACCCTAGTATTTTCCTAGCCAGTTAATAGTTAGTCACCGTTCTGTGTGCGTCTGTGAACAATGGCTGATACGGAACTATGTTTTATAAGTAAAAAATTAATGTCAAATGATGATTTCATGAATGTAGGAGAAAAGGGGATCGACTCTTTAAAGAGTGCTAGTGTCCAAAGAAAAGACAATAAGCATGAACAGTTGGAACATTTAAAATCTGTTTCGGTTCATTCGTTGTGTCGGAGAAATTACACCAGACCAGGAAATATAAAAGTTGATTTAAAAAGAAATGCAGAAATCGCGTCAACATCCCAAAGTGAAGAGCGCGCAGTAAGTTTACGATCTTTTTTATCTCAGTTAGATTTTCGAACAAAATGTTTCTTTTGTACGGCAGTGATAGACGAAGAATTCAAAGCAAGACAAAAGAAAAACCCAACTGACAGACGAAGAACTATATACGAAGTTAGGAGTCTCGAAATGAAACACAAAGTTCTTGAAGCTGCAGAGAATAGACATGACCAGTGGGGAGAGGAATTTCAGTGTCGTATAATAAACGTTGCTGATTTAGTTGCAGCTGATGCGGTTTATCACCAAGATTACTTCATGACTTTTTTTCTACTCACTGCACCAATCAGAAAGAGAGGGCGGCCTGAGTCGGATTACGCCTCAGCAGCTGTAGACGAAATATCCTTCTTCCTTGATAATAATGACGACTGTCAATTCTCACTACCTGAACTCAAATCTCAAATTACAGGGCTAGTTCCAGACGACATCACTTTGAGAAATAAGTTGAAAAAAAAATACAGGGATGGCATTATTTTTGCTTCAAACTCCAAAAAAGTTACTGTCATATGTTTACGTAATACTGGAATGAAAGTCTTATCAGACTCTTGGTACGACAAAAGGATACGAAATGATCGTGAGGAGCGTCTACGAATAGTACAAACTGCTGCAGCCATAATAAAAGAAGATATCCAGACACCAGTTTATGACACTCATTGCTACCCTCCAAGTGATAATTTTTTAGAGACGTGAACAAGGGAATTCCAGAAAGCCTAAAATCTTTTTTGGAGCACTTGATTATTAAAAAAAATGACTGCTAAGGCGGAAAAAGAATTAACTTCAATAGCTCACGTCATTATATCAGTGCTAAGGCCACGATCATTTATGTCTCCTCTGCTCAATGGTCTTGATTTATTTTTGTACAAAAAGTTCTGTTCCAAGAATTTAATAACAATGCTCTCGAATTTGGGATTTTATTCTTCTTACTATGAAGCCCAAACACTTGAGATGTCAGCCATAAATCATCCGCAACCCCAAATGCGCGAGGGATCATTCTGCCAATTCGTATTTGACAATGCAGATTTCAATGTGTCGACAATCGATGGCCTGAATACGTTTCATAGCATGGGGGGCATTGCTTATTTTACTCCAGCGTCAGCAGTGGAACCCGGGACGAAGATAAAAAAATTAACCGAACTTACATCCGCATCGACCGTAGGCAAAATAAGAATCATTCCTCTAGAAACGTTTGAAAATTTTCGAGGGCCTGGGTTACAAACAATTACTATCGAAGATTTGAATGTCTTAAATCCTTTAGCGGAAGATTTACCACTGCCTAAACCATCTGATATCTCCTGGATGTGTGCTAAGTGGTTAGGTCTTCCACAGATACCTGAATGGAAAGGATTTGTCCATTGTATAACCAGAAACCAGCCTTGTGAAAAGACCAAAGTAATACCCCTTCCTTTTGTTAATTTACTACCAAACAAGTATGACACCATTTTCACTGTGCTGAAATATGCTGCCCAGCAGTGTGTTAAAATGCACCAAAAGTCTTGCATACTCACGTTTGACCAACCACTGTATATTAAAGCTCGAGAGATAGTCGCAGCAACATCCAATCCATTATTATCAAATTGCATTGTGAGGCTTGGTGGATTCCATCTTTTAATGTCATTCTTAGGCTGCATTGGGTACATAATGGCTGGAAGTGGGTTGAAAGAAATACTAACTTTGATTTATGCACCTACGTCAGTAGAAAAAATGTTGCCTGGCCATGCATACGCTAGGGCAGTCCGAGCTCATTTATTGACCCAAACAGCTTTAGCAAAAATAATTTTTAACGGCATGGACATATCGGATTTGGAATGTAAAAATCTCCGTGAGTTGTTTCGAGATTTTGCTACTGAACCACCATCGCAAGAAACCTTAAACGCACACACTCAAATACGAGCCATCGAAATTAAAATGTGGAAGACTTTGGAGCACCTGAAAAAGAAAGGCCCAACTGCAGTGGGGCTGGAAGCGTCAAGAGAAAATTCTTGTGCCCATCACAACTATGGATGCAGTAGCTCCCGATTCAGTTTTAAACATGGTGTTTTGCAACTGTAAGACTGACAATGGAGTAAGATGCGGATGCCGGAAAGCAGGCATCAACTGCACAACGGCCTGCAATAATTGCAATGGGGTATGTCAGAATGACATCAGCCCTGTTGATGATGACGATCGAATGAAAGAAGTTGATGAATGGGCCGATGCTAGCGGATCTATAGACGATCTATACATGCCTGACGAAGGGGAGTATCCCGTACCGAAAAAAGCACGTAAATCCTGAAGTAGATAAGCTTGAACAATTATTCGCAATGGAAATCTGATAGTGAATACCCCCAAGTTTACTACATTCATGTATAAAATTAATAATGATTAATTATCTACATAGCCAAAAACATTAAAATCTATTTTCTTGTGTTTAAAGAATGCCGAAATGTGGAAGATGTTAGATATTCAAAAAAGAGCGCCTGCAACGAGACTTTAAAGCTACCTCCATTATCAACGCGCATTTTATAGTCAATATCTTCGTTCCTGTTAGGTTTACGACAAAAATGTATAAAATCGTTTTTGTACATAATTTAATGTTTTTTAACTTTTGTAATAGACTTTTTTTGCGTAAAGTTAATATTTCCCTAGTTATTTGAAAAAATACAAAAAACCTTCCCATTTAATGTAAAACAAATTTGGCTAATTATGGTATGCACATGCGGGGGTATTTCCCCCCACCGCGATGGCGAACCGCGCTTGTGCGTCCCAGGTGTGATAGTGCACTCTTTTCAAAGTTAGTTATGTTTGTTCCTGTTAGACATATAAAAAAATGTTATGAATGATTTTTGTTCATAATTTAATGCTCTTTAATTTTTGTATTTAATTAATTTTTATAAAATCAATATTTTTAAAGTTATTTCCTAAAAACCAAAAAAGTGTACACATTTTCCAAGATGGCGGCGAGACCTCAAGTCTGATCGGTGGGGACTTTTAGTATGTTCATTAGCATGCCTAAACAAACATCTCCACCAATTTTAAAAACTTTCATATTTTTTTTAGCCATAAAACCTATTTTGACTGGGCTAACCAGACTTGCCGAGGTGTGGAAAGAAAGATATTTAGACAGTAGCTGCTTACATGTCTGAATGAATGAGAAAAAAAACGAAGTGGATAAGCCTTCCGCTGCAGGCGTTTTTATAATGGACATTTTCCCTGGGTTTTGAAATTATATAATTGGCCAGAATCAGTCACATGGGGGACACGCTGGTGGATGCGGGTCACTGGTAAGTAGCACTTGAAAGTGGGCATATTTCTTGTAGAATCTTTAATGAGACTTGTAAGTAGGGGCTCTTGAAACATGCATATTTATGATATACTAACTGGTAAATAGGAATTGAACAAGGCATATTTATCATATACTATTCATTGGGGTTTAGTGAGTAAGGCCTCAAAAGCAGTCATTTATTATAAGGGTGTCTCAAAAAACCTTGACACTTTTAAAAAATTTCTCTATTCTAAAAAAAGTAACTCCCGCTGCCGCTGTCAAAAGCGTGTCACGCTATCTCCTCCGAAACCGCTGGGGATATGGGGTCGAGAGTGATACCAATGGATGCAGAAAAATGGGGGTACCAAAGTTAGACATGTCTCATCTTCGTCAGACTTTACGTTTTTTTTATTATTCTATGTTTTGTGGGAAAATATTGACTTTTACATCTTCAGATTACGATAACTCGCCAAAAAATGATCGTAGAATTTTGATCTCTTTACAGTCTAAGACTACAGACATTTCTCTTTCAAACTAGACCTCATTTGTTTAAAAATATTTTAAAACAGACTAATATTTTCATGAAAAAATTAAACACAGTTTTTCAAGAAATATCGTCCCCTATGTGGATGTAATATCGATGCTCCTCGAGTTTTTATCTTACAAAGAAAATATTTACTTCATCTGGAAGCTGAAAGCTTTTTTATTCATATAAACCTCATTTCAAGTTATATCTTAAATTTTCGATTTTTAATTGAATTTTAAAGCTGATAATTCAACAGCGATGAAACGTCCTTCGCATTAAGGGTGACAACAGTAAATGGATGGAAGCTGTTACATTGCCCGATAATCACCCCAAATGTATCTCTTTATTAGCTATAACAGAGGAGCGAGCGTAGCGAGCCTAGGGGTGTAGCCCCTGGTTTTATTAAAAACAGTTCTTATGATAGGAACTAGAAATTCACATACGTGTTTCCTTATATATTACAGGTTTTTTTAGTATTGTTAATAAATTTCAATATGTGTTTTTCTTGTGGCACGGAGGTGTCAATTCGGTAATCCACTTCAGCCCATGTGTGTTCCAAAATGGATTCCGTAATACATGAAATTGCAGCAACTATGCGTTTTTTTAGTTCTTCAACAGTGTCCACTTTTATTGAATAAACTTTGCTTTTGACAAAACTCCTAAGAAAAAAGTCAAGAGATGTAATGTCTGGAGATCGAGGCGGCCATAGGATGGGATCATCTCGTCCCATTAACCTGTATAGAAATTTCACATTTAAAACGTCTCGTACAATCATACCCTAATGAGACGATGCACCGTCTTGTTGCCAATTGATTCTGGGACCTAAATAAGAAATTTGTGGGACAGCAAAATAGCCATTTACAACTTTAGCCATTATACAACCTTCGCTTTCATGGAACAACTAGCGCCCTCTGTTGAACTTTTTGTGACACAGAGAAAAACTCTAATATATGCTAAAACACATCTGTGAATTTCCAGTTCCTGCCTTGTATACATTTTTTTATAAATTTTTAAAATGTGTCAAGGTTTTATGAGACACCCTGTATATCAACTTCACTGGGGTTTGCGGGTCATATTATATATGGTCGTTGTCATGAACCCTCTTTCTTTCACCGAAGTTCACTTAGGTTCTTTTCTATGGCATAGGGACAAATGAGGTAGTGCAATAACGAGTCGTCACTGTACAAGACGAACATAAATTTATTTACAGTTTTAAACAGTTTCACACTTGACATAAAAATTAAATAAAACTCTGAGCACGAGGTGGGCAAGTCTACAGCACCTTGCCAGACCCCGACTCTTACTACTACTACACTCTAATCTAGTTACAGATTTACTCTGTTCTGCTTACAGAACTAATTATTTCACTGGAGGCGAGACGAGCCTGCTCTATCTAGCCAGGCCTCTTAACATTACTCTCAGATATTCTCTCTCTCTGTCTTAATTCTAATTCACGAATAATTACTAACCAGAGGTGAAACGAGTCTGCATTTACCTCGCCAGACCTCTGATTCCTAGCATAGACGCTCTCCTTCTGTTACTTTCTTACTGACTGACTCCCCGCGATCCCAAGCACCCTCTTGGGTTCAACGCCCTCGCAGCCAATCCTCTGATTGGTAGAGGGGTTGGGAAGCACGGGGTACAACATTTTCGCTTTAATAAGCGCTCCGTCTCAAACATTACACTACAGTCAAGTTAGTGGGGTTTTAAACATCGATTGCGGGGTTGGAATTTCTATTGCCTAGAGAAGATTCGGCGGCACTTGCATTAATGGCAAATATAAAATATGAAATAAATTATTCGTAGCTCCTAGTTTAGAAGAGCGGTTGTGGTTTCTTAAAAGAGAGACTTTGGAATACGCGTTGGGTTAAAATTGGGGGCAGGCAATTTTCGTTACATATATGTATATTGGTATGTTAGTTATATAGTACTATTTAATAATTCTTTCCAAAGTACTCAGTATATAAGTTCAACTGTTAAACAGTAATAAGGAACAATTTTTTTCAAAATCCTCAATGGAAATGTCAGTGTCCCATATTATTACGTGCATGTGAAATTGGAATTATAGGGCTCTAAATAGTTAATAATGAGTGCACAATATTTATATTATTGAGTAATATTAAATGTGGAAGTTATGGAGCAGTAAATGTTTAATAATAGGCACAAAATAGGATTATTATACAATACTATGAAATATGGAATTTATAGAGTATTGTGGAAATTATAGGTCATAGTTAATGATTTATAACAGGAAAAAAATGATTAGATTGTAGAGTAATAAGGAATATGGAAGTTATGATTTGATATGTTAGTTATATAGTAGTACTAGCTGAATACCCGTGCTTCGCTACGGAGTACATTAAAATTGGATGCATACAACGGTCAATGTAAGCAATTAATGCCAAAAAACAAAAACAAAATATATTTATAAAAAATCGTAACAGATATTTTAATAGACAAAATAATGTAGAAGAAAATATTGAAATTAAATCTAATAGAACATACAAAAGAATATAGTACAGTTAATATAGTAGTACAGTTTGAGGAACATTTCTTTTGCTATATTTTAACATTTTTACCTGAAGTTTACCTGAAAACTGAGATTAAAATCAAAAGGGCAAAATTACAGAAAAGGAAACACAGTATAAATAAAAACTAAACACAACTTAAATCAGAACTATAAATGAAAGACCCTGAAATAAAACTGAGATTAAAATCAAAAGTGCAAAATTACAGAAAATGAAATGAAAAGCATGTTTTGAAATTATAGAAATACAAAAACAAAATAAATGACTGAAAAAGTTTGCCTTAAGGGGACTCACCACTTTTAAGTCGAGGAAAAAAGGCATATTTTCATACTTTTTGACTCTTTGTAACTATTTCAATTTACTCCCAATTTTTCCCAATTTTATGTATATGATAAATTGATATATTTATTTTAATAAACAAATATTCAACTCTAATTTTAAATAATTTTTTAAATGCTTTAGATATACCTTGTTTTTTAAGTATTTTTATTGTATACTGGCTTGCGCGCAGAACTATGAAATTAATTTTACACTTAAATGTATAATTCCTGTTTTATATTTAAAATAAATAAATCAAAATACAATTGAACTAAAACAATCAACATCAATTTTTTTTTCAATTTTTTTTAAACTTTTCAAAATATACTTAAAATTTTCTTAATTTTTGCATTAATTTACCCCTGAAAAAAAAACAAAATATGCAGTGATTGCAATAATTCTAGTTCAGACGCAATAAAATAACATGATTATAGTGTGATAAAAATTTCATGGAATTATGTTTCATAGTTTTTGAGATATCAGTTGCGGAATGATGCAAAATTACATTTTGAGAAAAATGAGTTTAAAATCTTTCTTACCATAAACTTCATCTGTAATTAAATATTTAGAATATCAATATCTCCGGAACTAAACGGAATATTTTCATGCGGTTTGCTTTATTTTGTTCAGAAATGATCAGGCTTTAACAAATATCTTTTTCAAAAAATCGAAAGTTTTAAAGATTTAAGAGTAGTGAGTCCCCTTAATTGAGATTAAAATGAAAAGGGCGAAATTAAAGAAAAGGAAACACAGTATAGCCAAATATGACAAAACTGCAAACGTGGCCACTAACTGGCGTTTTATTACGGTACTGCTGTTTTCCACACCACGCTAGGCGTACAGCAAAGGCGCCTTATCCTCCTTTCGCAATATTTGCAAGGCGAGGATTCCCCAGTCGGGATATGTTTGCTTAAATTTTATTATCCTTAATCATTTATATATCCTTAATCATTTATGAGTTGTAAATAATGTAAAAAGCAATCAATTTTTATAATATCAATCATTTTTAAAATAAATAAAAAAAATTAGTCCCTGCAAAAAAACATTAACATTATCTCCATTAATTTGAACAGAAAAAATATTCAGACAGTGGGAAAAAAGTTTAATTATACAAAAAGAAATTAGACATTATTATACACTACAGGCCTAAATACACTAACAAAAGTTGAAAGCTTTTATATATCTACATTTAAACCATTTATGAGTTGAAAATAATGTAAAAAGCAATCAATTTATATAATATCTGAATCATTTTTCATGTCAACCAAAAATTAGTCCCTGTAAAAAGGCATTATCTCCATTAATTTGAACAGAAAAAAAAAGTATTGACAGTGGGAAAAAAATTTAACTATACACTAAAGGCTTAAATACACTAACAAAAGTTGAAAGCAAGAAAAAACGAATGCTCCTCTTATTTGTGTCTTACAAAACGCTGATATAAATTAAATTAAAGCTTCTTGATCTGTGGCTTGTTCATTCATGTTGTTGGCTTGAATGCTATAATAAAGTCTGTATAGCGTTGATAAAATTCACTTTCCCTTTTCTTTGTTGAAATATCAGTTTAGAGAGCCGCAGGATATACTATAATTTTTGTTCTTCCATTTGGAGCTAGGATGTAGAGATTTTCGGCTTTTCCAACTCTAGAACAACCCACTTAAAGTTGACCATGGGAGAAACAGGGTTTGAGAAGATCGAGTCCAACTACTTTTAGCGATTGTCCTTGTGCCTTGTTAACCCTTTCACCGGCTCAATTCGAAAGATTAATTCACCTATCCTGGCTTCTGAAACCTTTACAGTTCTACCCTTCAAGCGGCCAGATTATTTCTCGAAAGGTTTGTTTTTACTGCATAACACTTCATTCCCCCCTTTCGAAGTGTCCTTTGCTTGTCACTCCGCGACCCTCCCACAGTCATAAAATCTGTTAGCCCTTTTGAGGGTCTCTCCCAATTCCTTCCCCCAGCGGAAAAGGGGACTTGAAACAGTACGGGATACTAACGCCAGACAAATTTCTACTGCAATTCTTCGAGAAAGCGGGAACTGAACTTAACTCGTATTCAAGTAAAAAATGACTCTCCCGTGGTGCCATTCATTTTCTCACGAAACAAGTCTTTCAGGCCAATTTTCAATGGGCGCCTTAATAATACGGAAAATAGTGAGGCACGGTACCAACATTATCTGTTATTTATTTAGACAACGTCGAAAGTTATCAGATTTGAATGGCATTAAATTCCTGGCATTAAATTGATTTGCCTGGCATTAAATTGATTTGCATTTTTTTCTATTCTAAGATTTATAATTATAATTTTTTTGTGTTTATTAATTTTTGCACGACTAAGCGTGTGTCGTACTTTTTGCGCCATAATCGCTACTTTTAGTTACGTTATTGTAAATGCAAGTTATTTCATTAAAGTAATAAGAGGCAAATTTGAAAAGCAATTTGCAAAGTTTTGAAGAAGTTCTTCCAATTTTTTTAATAGTACGTAAGTTTTTTAGAACAATGTAAGAAAAAATAAATTTGTCGTAAAATTTGTGCAGGTGCCCTCACTGAAAGGTTAAAAAAATCAACTTTTGAATTCAAAAGAAAGTTAAAAATTGAATATTCTATTTCTCATGCTTTAAATATTAAACTAGCCGCTTCGCTCCCAGGCTTCACTCTGTGTTGTATAAAATCTGGGCTCTGAGGTGAGAGCCCCTTGCGTGCGATAGATTTCTATGGACATCGCACACATACATACATATATAGTCAAACTTTTCTTTATCTCTATATTGTTATTTTAGCAGGCGATTTTAAATTTACTGCGAGCTTAATTTTTTTTAAATACCAAATATGACGTCACTGGTTCTCGTAACACGATGGAAACGATTTTCTTCCTTTTTAATTCCATGTTTTGATGTATATCAATTATCAATTCGGTATTTAAAAATATCTGAAACTAAATCAGCGATTAAAAAGCCAAGGTAGTTTGCCGATATAGATTTCGCACGTGATGTAACGTTAAATTTTAACTCAAATTGAGATTTGAAAATAAAGAAATTGGCTAGAGAGATGGCAACGATTTATGAATAAATTGAACAGTTTTTAGTCTGTTTTCGCTATTTAAAAGGTTTTTAGACCAAAAATTAAAAAAAGCTCATCGAGGTGTGTTAAATAGGTGTGCCAGGAACCTTTTCCTAAAATTTCGTATTCGCGAACCTCGTAATCTCTGTGATACGCCAAATAACATCATACATGCTCACTAACATCAACATGCTCACAAACACATATTTATATATAGTTAGCCGCTGCGCGACTTTGTTTTATATTTTCTTTTGCAAAAAAACTCAACAGAAAGTAACATATGTAAGGAATGTTACCATTACCTGTCATCATAAATATACGTTGTTAAGGTGTAGTGGGAGCTCAACCAAAAAATACATAATCGTTGCTAAATTCTCTATAAGGCTGATTCTAAAAACATCGTGATTAAAAAATGTGAATTTTCATTAATTGAGGCGGTGAAAGGCAAAGTGGTGTAAGTCACATTTTCAACTTTTTTTATTTGAGGGCAAAAATGTAATCTCCATGTTCAGTTTATAGTGGAATTGCAAATAATTATTATTTGCAATATCATAATAATTATTATGAATTATAATTTGTTCATTTTATAGTGGAATTATTGTAGTTTTTGCAGTAAAACGCTTTTGACTTACACCACTTGACTTACTGACTAAGGGCCTGTTCACATAGAAGTCCGTTGCGTAGCGTTAAGGGAAAGATGAAGTTGAGACGAAAATAAACCAATCATAGGCGTTAAAAATTTCACTGCTAATCGTTTGGAGGCCTATGATTGGTTTATTTTCGTCTCAACGTCATCTTTTCCTTAACGCAACGCAACGGACTCCTATGTGAACAGGCCCTTACACCACTTTGCCTTTCACCGACTCAATTCAGAACAGAGTTAAAGATAAGAATGAGAATCCAACACCAATGAGTTTAAAAATTACATCCCTCTCCGTATGTACTATTTTTCAAAATTCAGTGCGTCAATCTATAATCAACGGATACTACTCTCGTGAAAATAAGGTTTTTTAATCAGGAAATTCAAACCAAACAAATTTGAACGATCTTTTATTACAGTGTCTCCCAAAAGTGTTCGTACACTTACGATTTTCAATGAAATAGGGGTCTATCCATTAATTAAAATGAATATTTAAGAATGGGTATTTAATAATAAGATCTATAATCTATTCTTGACAAAACTACATGAAATATTTTGAAATCATAGTAAAACTTTATTTTTAAGAAACCAGTTATGAAAAAGTCACAAAAACTTTATCTCACAAAAGTCATCGTACACTGAAATAATTTCGGATAAATTCCTAATTAAAATTATCGTCTGGCACTTTATTTTTATTTTTGAATTTTGGTGGCATTTAAAATATCGTTTTGATTTATTTTTTGTTTGCCTACTCCGTAATATTCTATTTATTCTTTAAAAATGGCTCGTAGTCGTAAAGAAACAACAAACAGCATTCGAAAATTGATTATTTTTCATCATAGTAGTGGTAAATCAATTCGGAATATTGCTAAATTACTTAATTTATCCCATTGTACTATGCAGTATGTGATAAAACACTTTAAAGAAGAAAATAGGATCGAAAACAACGTAAGAAAAGATCGTCCGGGAAAGTTAACAAAACGTGATCATAGATTTATAATTAAAAAATTTGTGAAAAATCCACGTTTGAGTGCTGTAAAAGTTTCTGCAGAATTTAATGAAACATTTTCTACTTCCATTTCACCTGAAACTGTTCGACGAGTTCTCAGAGCAGCTGGATTATATGGGCGTTCTGCCAGTAGAAAATTTTTGGGAGTGAGAAAAACAGAAAGCTTAGGCTTTCCTTCACACTATCCATGATAAATAAGCCCCAAACGTATTGGAATAATGTCTTATTTGCCGATGAAAGCATGTTTAACATTTTTGGATTCGATGGGCGCATAATTGCATGGAGAAGAAAAAAATTAGGAACTTAGTCCGAAGAACTCAGTAGGAACAGTTAAGCACGGCGGTGGAGGTGTCCTTGTGTGGGGGTACATATCAGCATCAGGACGAGATAATTTGGTATTTATTGATGGCATAATGAATCATGTTGTTTATATAAATATTTGAAAAGACAATTTAAAATTATCAGCCCAAAATTTGAGTATTGTAAACAACTTTGTTTTTTATCAAGATAATGATCCTAAGCACACGGCTCTCAACGTTCGCCTCTGGTGTCTCTATAATTGTCCACAAGTTTTGAAAATACCCCCTCAATTGCCAGATTTAAACCCAAAAGGACATATTTGGTGAGAACTGGAGGTTCGAGTACGAAAACACATTCACACGAAAAGCGAACTAAAAACAATTATGATGAAAGAATGGATATACATTGATGCGGAAATTACAAAAGAACTAGTGCAATCTATTCCCAGACGTTTAAAAACTGTTGTGGATGCTAAAGGACATCCTACTGAGTATTAATTTAACGAAAAATTAAAATATTTACTAATATGTAGAGATTTTTTACAAGTGTACGATGACTTTTGTGACATAAAGTTTTTGTTACTTTTTGATTATTGGTTTCTTAAAAATAAAGTTTTACTATGTTTTTAAAATGTTTCATATAGTTTTGTTAAAAATAGATTATAGATATTATTATTAAATACCTATTCTGAAATATTCATTTTAATTAGTGGATAGACCCCTATTTCATTGAAAATCGTAAATGTACGAACACTTTTACATTATGTTTCATTCAAATGTGATTTTATTAGCTATGATGGCTTTATCTAGAGTGCAAAGTAAAAGAAAATGTAGGAGGGAACTTCTATCATTGCAATATCATATTTTATGTATCATTGCAATTAGTAAGAGTTTTGTTGACATAACATAAAAAAATCATGATTTCATGTATTTAATACATAATTTATCAAATTATGAGAATACTAATAGTACAATGAAATCTTTATCGTAAATCGTAATAAATTTCATCATAATTTTAATTATTGCCTTTGAAATTTTTAACATGTTAATGCTTGCAAAAAGAAAAGAAAATAATAAAATAAAAAAATTGTTTAAAAGAAAATAAAATTAAATAAATTGTTTAAAAGAGAATAAAAAAAATAAAATCTCCAATCTCCCAGATTATGATCCTAGAGAAATTCATCGCCTCTGTAGGAATCTTGTGGCCTTACAACAGCCAGCTAGCCAGCTATTCCACACCCTTCATTCTTGACCTTCCTTCTTGGAAACTGGTGTAATTACCGAACGTATGTGACTTTTCGGGAAGTCGATCTGCAACCCCCCCCCCCCCAAACTTAGCAACGTCAGTCTATTCAAAAAATTTTCTCCCCCACCCCGTGAATGCGTCAGAATCGCAGATGTACATGTATATTGCTGCACCACTCGTAGGGGTTCTCATTCCCCAATTTCGGACAGTTCGAGGTTGTAAATCAAGCACCTTTTATCGTTCCGAAAACGGGGAACGAATTCCGTGCAGTGCTGGAAAAGCAAAAGCGCCTAGTCAGGGGTACGTCACTGCCCAAATGAGACGACTAAGGTTGGACGTAATATTTCGTCACTGCCCGAATGAGACAGTCAGGTCTCGACGTAATATTTCGTCACTGCCGTTGAAAGGGTTAATGCTCATGGCGAAATTTAAACGGACAGGGAACTGAAGTCTTTTAAATTGAAATGGTATATCGGAAGGGATGATTGGTATCCTGGGAATAAATACGACTTCGCCTGCAGAGTGTCCTGTCATAATGGTGGCTTCAATCACATTCGGCATCAGATTCTTTACAGCAAGTCTTGTTCCATTGCAGAGTGAAGGTGGATGCAGATTTCTCAGCAGCATAATTGTTGCACCAATCTTCAGCTTTAATATGTGAGAGGGTACTCCAGATGGTTCCAACGTATTTAAAAATTCTGTGGTGTAGTGTACCGCCTCTTCTGTATCACAGGTGGTGTCAATCGATTTGTAAACTTGAGCTTTACCTGGCAATTCTTGTAAAAGCTGCTTATTGATGACTTTGATATCTTCGTTTCTTGGGGCAAGGATTGTTCTTTCGCACAGCCATATGTGATCAGTGAAGTGCTGGACCACATTTGGAAACACCGCCTCGTTCAGCTGTTGTTGAGTTGTAAAAATCATTTCAATCGTTCCCATGGCTATACGTCCTGTATTATCAGCAGTAATGGCTATATTTCCAAGTTGTAGAAGGTTCTCTGCAAATCACCTTTGACAGGCTGAGGGATCACCTTTGACATGAACTGACATGTTTGTTGAAAGACCAAGTCTTTCGATGTCATTCCACACGTAAGACGATTTTAAGCAGGCCGGCATTTCATCCGCCCTGGTTCCACGTGGAATAACCGGAAGTGTCTGTCGAAAGTCGCCAGCCAACACCATAGTTACGCCTCCCATTCTGTAATTGTTTCCTCTGATATCCTTCAATGTGACATCGAGTGCTTCGAATGCGGCTTTGTGGGATGTCGCAGCGTAGGCGACAGTTTTGGAAAATTAAACAGGTGCAAAGGTAGGCACAAAGAATAGGAGGAGGAGATATATTCCAAACAGCGGATAAATGGTGTACAGATGCAGTTTACGATCTGCTTATGTCAAAAAAGGAAGACGAGAATTGACATGTAAAAGGGGAACGGTCGAAAAATTGGTGGGAAAGAGCGGCGGCCAGCTGCAGTTAATGATCTGTACAGGCAGAAATAGGAAACGAAGGGGTCCGAAATTTGATGTTAGTGAAGGACGAGTTAAGATTTTACGAGCTTCAATGCGTTAGGAGGTCGGTAGGGGGTCCGAATAGAAGCGTGTGAATGTAGGGGCATGAGAATTCTCCAGAAGGGTGCAACGACTGATGGGAATGCAAGGACAAGATGGTGCTGTAGAGGATCTTCATCTACATTTGCGAAACCTCCGAGGATTAGCATCATATTGGCGCCAGGCACATAATGAATTGATTGCTTTCATTCGTTGCCTTAGTCCTCCTACTTGGTTCATCACATTAAGCTGCAATGACATTAACTGGCTCGATATGCGAAAAGCATTACTCATTGCAGATAGACGACCAGACGTGGATCCTAGTTTAATTAGCGTTGATGAAGCACAACGTCTAATTGAACTTTATCCCGTTGTACTTAGCCGCCACTTTCACCGACGAGTCGATGCCTTCATGAAGCAAATAAAAAATAACGCCAGGCTTCTTAGAGGAAAAGTTATAGAATTTTAGTATCTAATAAAGTTCCAGAACAGAGGTAGCCCGCATTTGCAATTTGTAGTCTGGATAGAAAACGCCCCATCTTTTGAGACTCCAGAAGGTGTTGAGCTCATTAACAAAGTCGTTTCTTGTCGCTTGCCATCTGAAGAAGATGATCCTGAGTTGCGAAAGCTTGTACTGCGAAAACAAATACATCGCCACACACATACATGTCGCAAGAATAACTTTCAGCCATGTCGTTTCGCTTTTCCTCGTCAACCATACCAACAAACCCCTGCCGTTTCATCGACTTCGGACGAGTTTATTCGAAATGGTGGACGATTTTGCACTTTTAAGCGATCCGCAAGCGAGAAGTTTGTAAACAATTACAATCACGAGATTCTCGAGTTTCGGGATGGAAACATGGATATTCAACCATGTGGTTCAAATGAGTCGTGAAGTACATCTCAAAAACTGAGCCAACAGATGTAAACAAAAGTGTAGCTCAAGCCATTCGTCAAATCAGAAGCGAAGAAACAGACATAGCTCAAAAGATATTCAAATCCTGCATGAGAATTCTTAAAGAGTGACAAGTTTCGGCATCCGAATGTGTTTATCGGCTTTGCCACATACCCCTTCGATCAAGTTCGAGAAAGTGCATTTTCTTGAACACACGAAAACCTGAGCATCGCTATCAAATGCTTAGATTCGAAGGAAGACAGGCAGTTGAATTTTGCTCGAATAACTTCGAGCGATATGCAAAGCGTCCTCATCAACAAGAACAAGGCTACGACTTTCCCGACATGACTGTTTGAATTTGCAGAACGATTCGAACCCCATTATCCAAAAAAAGATGGCTAAAATGTGGCAAGTATTGTCGCCGAAGAAGAAGAAGAGCTGCCAATGAGGCGACATCTCATTAAGCTTACCGATAACACAAAAATGGTTATGAGAAATGTTCCCGCTGTTGTGCGAGTACCATACTTTATGATGCACATGGATGAGGAAAACTATTTCTACAGTCTTCTTCTTCAATATGTACCCTATTATACAGAAAATGAGCTAATAGATCAGTACAATAGTGCTCGCGAAGCATTTCTTGCTCGAGAAGAGCAACTGAGGCAAAATAATGCCAACATGGATGTTCATCGTGCTCGTGACCAGCAGCTTGAATTGGCATTCAATCAAGCTCACGCATTCAATCTTCTCGAGAATCCCGAGGCAATCGTTGAACCGGAACTTGAAGAAGTTACTGAGCAGAGAATAGCACATGAGCAATTCCAAAATGTGTGTGCACGAATGAATACACGACAAACGGAGCTCTTCAATATGATAACGAGCAGTATTCGTTCGCAGCTGATTGGCAGTGAAATCCGCATAAGAATATTTGTCACCGGTGGCGCTGGAGTTGGCAAAACATTCACCTTCAACGCACTGAAGGAGCAAGTCAATCGCTGCTATGGAAAGAATGCAGTGAAAGTAGGTGCACTAACTGGTGTCGCTGCTTTACTTGTGGGTGGTAAAACACTGCACACACTATTTCGCTTCCAAGTCCAGCAAGATGGACCAATCAAGCCACAATTGCGTCCACTTACTGGCAATTACTTAAGAGTCATGTGAAATCAGTGGAAGGATATCGAGGTTTTGTTTATAGACGAGATATCAATGGTTCCATACGAGATGTTGTGCATGATCGACTCTCGACTGCGACAACTCAAGAAGAATGAGCACGAACCATTTGGAAGCATCAACATTATTGTATTTGGAGACTTGATGCAACTCCCGCCAATTCCACCTAGTTATCCCATTTATCGGCACCCAGCGCGATTCGTCCCAGCAACTCACTTGTGGAGACTTTTTAGTCTCATTGATTTGACTGAGAATATGCGACAAAGAGGAGACACAACATTTGCCGATCTTTTAAATGCCCTACGAGTTGTCGAAATGGAAGCACCACATTTCAGCCTACTGATGTCAAAGCAGCTGACTGAAGAAACTGGCGAATTTGCTCGCAACAAGGCAATTCGCATCTATCCAACTCGCAACCAAGTTGACGAGCACAATGCTGCTGTTCTTGAACAATATCGAGCCGATGGACAGCGCATTTTCAAGATTCGAGCTCAAGATGTTCTTATAGATGCGACGAGAAATGCTGACAATGTGGACATGGACAACATTGTTTCAGCAGATGTCAATAAGACTGAAGGTTTACAAAGAGAGTTGGAGATATTTGTCGGAGCAAGAATAATGCTTCGATCTAATATCAATGTCGAGCAAGGCCTTTCTCAATGGTGCTATGGGAAATATTATAGAAATTGTTTGGCCACTCTTCAGCCGCGATCAGATGTATGACACCGACATCCCATCTATTCGAATTGACTTTGGCAACAATAATGTTCAACTGATTCAGCCAAAATCAGTTCAGTTCCCTGCGCTCCGGAACTATAGAATGATTGAGAGACGAATGCTGCCATTCATTTTATGCTGGGCCTGCACTGTGCACAAAATTCAAGGAAGTACCGTGAACCAAGCAATTCTGTACCTCGGAAAAAAACTCTTCGCCAAGGGACAGGCTTACGACGCATTAAGCCGAGTTAAAACCTTGGAAGGACTGCGCATCGAAGAGTTTGACTGCTCCAAACTTACTGGAAAGACGCCTTGCAATGAAGAAGCCATGAAGGAAATGGAAAGTATGCGTCAATATCCTCCAGCACCATAAGCAGGTTAATACAGTAACCACCGCTTATAGTGATCACTGGTTATAAGAATCAACCGTTTATAAGAATCAATATCGCGAAAACAAAAACAAATGTATTATTTCCATGTTAAAATTTTCGCTTTAAAGAATCAATCCACCGGTTTTAAGAATCAGTTTACACTCTTCGCTTTCCTTTCATTTTTCCATAAAAGCCAATTAAACCCTCAAAAGGCACGAAGTTCTTTCTCTTTTTTTTTAAGAAAGATTGATAAGATGGGATGGAATATAGTCATAAAATTCCCCCCTTTCTTTATTAGACATAACATAATAGTTTACCTTTAAACGCTTTACCACAACACTTTCCTATTAGCTTGATCCGGGGGCATCTTTACCCGTCCGAGTCCAATTTCACTTTTCTCCACTGACAAACAAAATTTGGGACTCTTTTTCCCCACCTCCCACATCCTGGTTGCGGCTTCCTGGACCCTAAAACACATAAATCTTCGGCGAAGTGTCCACTATCATATAGGCAAACGTGACATTAGTAGATTCAGCACGTTATCAAACCCTGAAACGTAAGCTAGAAGGTGAATCTTCGTCTGAGACTACAAGTATTGAAAGAGGTATAAACAGCCTCCTGAAAACTTCATTACGTCAAACTACCATAGAAAACTTTTTCTTGCTCCCTTCCTGTAGTTGAAATGTTAAAACTGTTAAGCAGGTATGTTGTAACAAATATTAGATTTTTTTCTTCTCTTACTATAATCATGTGTATCTACTTATAGGTCTAAAAATTAAGTTCTATTTTTAAAACTATAAAAAATAATTTTAATAAAAGATAATTAACGTAAATTAAAGAGTATTTTATGGTAAATTATCTAATAAATGTTTATATAGATGTGTGTGTGTGTTCCTGTCTAAAAACCTAAATTTCGGCTATAAGAATCAACCGCTTATAAGAATCAAGTACAGTAATAACAAACGTGATTCTTATAAGCGGAAATCACTGTATATCCTTTTTCATAATGATTGATAACTTCTTTTCATTTAGCAGTCCATTTTTGTGTTAGTAAACTGTCCATGGTATACTCATTTGTCCTTTGTGTTTGTATTTGTGTTTGTTCGCACATTATCCGAATAAAAAATTTCCTTAAGCATAATTGTTTGTTATTATATTGTTGTAATTATTCGGGTAATGTGTTTATTCATGTTACTCAATAAATAAATGTTTGAAAATTTCTTATAATTGCTCTCTTTATTACGCATTTCATCATTTTCTTTCAAGTTGATGGGATAATTCATCAAAAAAATTTTAAAAAAGTATCTATTAATACATAGAATTGTCAAGTTTATATGATTCAACAGAAAATTTAAAAACATGGTATATAAAAAGTCTTTTTATCTTGTAATTATTTTTATACTATGTACCATAATAAATACTTACAATTGGATTGATTATATTTTTTTTGTATATCCATTAAACCAAAATATGTATTTTTGAATTTAGTATCAAATCTGATATAATGTGATCAGTGGTTTAATGATGGAGTTACTCTACACAGCAAGCAAATCTTTCTCTCATGGGATGGATAAGAAATCTATTGAAATCCAACTGCATTATTTTAAAATCGTAGGATTTTTTCGTAAAGATCACAGGAAAAAATGCATGCACACATACATAATGACCATTTATTTTATAAAGCAGCATATAATCCAATATATCGGAGTGATGAGCTTTCATAGCTAGTATCATGTAATCCTAGTTATTAATTCAGTTAACATACTGAAATTTGCATTTGTTTATATTGCATATATTTTCCCATAAACTTAAATTTCAGCAAAATTAGGATCACTGAGTAACTAAAGCTAAAAATAATTGAATTATTGCTCTCATTTTCTTGTGATACTATTTTTACCATACATTCAATGAATAGTGTTGCGGGGCCACTACCAGTAAGTGGGGTTCTGTTGGGCTGAACAACTCCCCTTGCCTACATAATATTTTTTCATGTTTTCCTAACTCTCTTCTAATAAAAATATCTTTGTTAAACTTCGTATCGTTTCACATAACTATTTTTCCTTATTTATGCAAAACAATTATTGATAAAATAAACACATTAAAACAATGCACGAATTGAATTCAGTTAGGGCTCTCCTCAGCGCATTAAACGTGAAGATATTTTCCCAAATGTAATTCACACTATATGTTAGTACTTGCTGAATTTTTACTCCATTTTTTAAGTGAAAAACATTTTCCCCAACAATTTCTTATTTGATATAATGATAAAGTGTAGATATCTTAATTCTGAAAATTGTACATACAGACAGGGATGTAATTTTTAAAATCATTGGTGTTGGGTTTCTCAATCTTATCTTTAATTCTGTTCTGGAGCAATGGAAATTCACATCTTTTAATAATGATTTTTTAGAATCAGCGTTATAGTGAATTTAGCAATGATTATAATTTTTTTGGCCGAGCTCCCACTACGCCTTAACAACATATATTTATGATTACAGATAATGATAACATTCCTTACATAGTTTACTTTCAGTTGAGTTGTTTTGCAAAAGAAAATATAAAACTAAAAGCGACCATGCTGGCCGTGCAGCGGTTAGTTTTTTAAAAAGTTATGTTCTCAAAATATGACAATTAAGAAAAAGATATCATCGAGAAAAAATAAATCATGCTACTTAAGAAAGTCATACCACAAATTTCTATAAAATTAATGTGCAACTATATTTGATGTACAAAATAATGCATATGTCACATAACTATTTTTCCTTATTTATGCAAAAAATTATTGAAAAAATAAACACATTAAAACAATGCACGAATTGAATTCAGTTAGGGCCCTCCTCAGCACATTGACTGCCGGATAGTCCTTAAAATATGAAATATTATGATTTTTTTTAATTGAATAACAGTAGAATTGATATTTCAGTAGTATTCAAAAGTTATACGATGAGAAAAATAAATATAATATAAATAAAATGAGAAAAAAAATAATAGCATCGACTTTTTGTTATGGATAATATTATTGTTAAAAACTATGTGAAGACTAAAGACATAATCGGAATCTTCAGTTTCACAGTTTGAAAAAGCGTAAAAACCCAACGTTCTTAAAAGTTGTCTACAATTTTCCGATTTTAACTGAACTTCTATTAACGTAAGGAAAAATAGTTATGTGAAACGATACGAAAACATAAATTACTTACTGTAAACATAAGAAATTAATTAACGTCATTTAAAACTGTAGAAATGAAACAAATAATATAAATACCACATTCAAACTCAAAATTTCTGTGATTTCTCAAGCAATATAATAATAACATGTGAATTTAGCAATGATTATAACACACGTAAGTAAACACACACACAAACAAACACTTGAAAACAATTATATTAAAAAATGAAAACAATTATATTAAAAAATAATAGTTTTGTATCATATTATTTTTAAAAACTATGTGAAGACTAAAGACATAATCGGAATCTTCAAATTCACAGTTTGAAAAAGCGTAAAAACCCAACTATAATTGTTTTCAAGTGTTTGTGTGTGTGTGTGTGTGTTTGTTTACTTACGTGTGATATAATCATTGCTAAATTCACATGTTATTATTATTATATTGTTTGAGAAATGAAAGAAATTTAGAGTTTGAATGTGGTATATAATTGTTTTCAAGTGTTTGTCTGTGTGTGTTTACTTACGTGTGATATAATCATTTCTAAATTCACATGTTATTATTATATTGCTTGAGAAATGAAAGAAATTTAGAGTTTAAATGTGGTATTTAAATTATTTGTTTAATTTCTACAGTTTTAAATGATGTTAATTAATTTCTTATGTTTACAGTAATTAATGTTTTCGTATCGTTTCACATAACTATTTTTTAAAATTGGAAAATTTTAGACAACTGTTAAGAAAGTTGCGTTTTTACGCTTTTTCAAACTGTGAAATTGAAGATTCTGATTATGACTTTAGTCTTCACATAGTTTTTAACAATAATATGATCCAAAAACTATTATTTTTTAATATAATTGCTTTCAAGTGTTTGTTTGATGTAATTTTTAAAATCATTGATGTTGGGTTTCTCAGTCTTATCTGTAAATCTGTTCTGAAGTAATGGATATTAAAATTTTTTAATCACGATGTTCGAGAATCAGCCTTGTAGTGAATTTAGCAATGATTATAACACACGTAAGTAAACACACACGCAAACATTCGCTTTTATTAATATAGATTTCTTATTAAATAGTATGTTTCAATAATGAAAATACTTATTACTTCGTTAATATAATTGTTGAAATCATATTTTATATTTCTTATTAAAAAGTATGCAATTATATTAAAAAAAAGTTTCAAATAAAAATTCCAACTTACGAAACCAAAGGTATTCTTCCAACTATTTTCGAAAATGGTGCGAAAAATTTACCTAAACCGAATCGATTCATATTTGAATGACAGTTACTTGAATTAAAATTTCTCTTCACTTTTATCTTGCAAAATATCCCCCCAAAAATCAGTACATCTTGAAATGATCTAATTATGATTAAAAAATTTGAATTAAAAGTTTTTAAGGCTCTTTTCAAACATGTAACATTTAAGGAAAAAAAATTATAGCGAAAAAAACATGGCCGAATTTCAAAAAGTCAGTTTGTAACTCGAAATTTAAAAAAATGGTCTATTTATGATTAAAAAGTTTGAATTAAAAAGAATAACAAATTAGACATACGATGACACATCTTTTCAGTGATTCATTTTTTTAGTAAGAATCACGCTGTGAAAGAATCACGCTTTGTTATGACTCAATCGTTGTTTACAACCAAGGGGACAATATGGCGTTCTTCGCTACCGCGTTTGAAGAGCCACACAGAAAATTTGTGTGGGACTATCGTTCTTTAAAATTCAATTAAAAATCGAAATTTTAAGATAGAGACTTGAAATGAAGTTTATATGAATGAGAAAGCTTTCATCTTCCAGATGATGTAAATATTTTCTTTGTAAGATAAAAACACGAAGAGCACCGACCGTATATGCTCAAAATTGTGTAAATTTCTCGAAAAAGTGGGTTTAATATTTTGAAGAAACTATTACTCTGTTTTAAATTATTTTTAAAGAAATGAAGTCTTGTTTGAAGGAGAAATGTCTGTAGTCTTAGATTGAAAATAGATCAAAATTCCACGATCATTTTTTGCCGAGATATCGTAATCTGAAGTTAAAAAAACATAAAATATCCCACAAAACATAAAATAAAAAATTTCTAGAATAAAATTTAAAATTCGGTCTTCGAGGTGGACCTTCCCACAGTCTGCACTACCCGTGTGCCAAATTTCATGGCTGTAAGTTTCACAGATTCGCATGGGGGCCGCACACACACACACGGGCGCGCGCAAACATTCTCTTTTAATAATAAGATAGAATAATTATTTCCAAAGTACTCAATGTATTTAAACTGCTGTTATACAGTAGTAAGGAATAATTATTTTTAAATTACTCAATCGATAAGTCCCGTATGCCAATTTCCCGTATTATTTCGTGATGGAGAAAATGGAATTATAGGGCAGTAAATAGTTAATAAGTAGTACAAAATATTTATATTTTTGAGTAATAATGAAAGTGGAAGTTATAGAGCAACAAATGGTTAATAATGGTCACATAATATGAATAATATACAATGCTATTAAATATGGAATTTAGAGTATTATTGAAATCATAGCCCATAGTTAATGGTTAATAATAGAAACAAAATTATTAGATTGTACAGAGGCTGTTCGCACATTTTTTAAACGATTTTGGTGAGCGGTAATAAAAAATAGTTTGCTGCAAACGAAATAATTGCAATTGTACTATGTTTTTAAAAGTCAAAATTATCATCTGCGGCTTAAAAGTTTTGTTTTTATTCAAAATGGCATTTTTAACAAAACAGTGGTTCGAAGGCTACATTTATGCTCTTTCCGAAGAGAAATATGCATACTCCGTTATCCAAAAAACGATGTGAGAGTCATGGTTTTGTGATATCTAAAGAGTCGATAGGTAATATCGTCAACAAGAAAGTAATAAACGTCAAATTGGAGCCTCAAGTGGGACAAAAATTCCAAACAAGTATCCAAGGAAAAAAACGGACATCTTCGACTATTGCAAAGCTACGTTGTTTAAAGTTAAAAGAAAATCCCCCTAGTCAAAGGACAGTTGCAAAATCATTAAAATGCTCGGTGTCCACTGTAAACAAAATGATAAACGTTGATTTAAATCTTAAGAAAGCGAAAAAACGCAATGTGCATCGTCTTCCAAATCATATCGCTTAACGCCGGACACGCTGCAGAATTCTATATGAGAAACACTTATCCAAAGAAAAATGGAAAACAATTGTCACAATAGATGAATCATGGGTGTATTTAAATAACTGCAACAAAAAAGAGCCATTTATTATCATATAAAAGGGAAGAAAAAAAATTTAAGTACAAGGTTCAAAGAATCGAAAGAAAGTTTTTCTAAGGGATTCATGATTGTTGCTGGTTTTTATTATAATGGCAAGTTAAAAATAAAGAGAGTGGAAAAAAATGTCAAGATTCACTCCAAATACTATCAGGAACATATTTTATCGCCTATTTTTCTGAATGAAATACCATCGCTTTACCCACAGTGCCATCAATCTGTGAGACTCCATCAGGACAAAGCTAGCAGTCACACATCAAAATCCACTGTAAATTTCCTAAAAGAAATGGAACAAAAAACTGGTATCAAGGTCATACCCTTCACTGATATCCCTACTAAATCTCCCGATGTATCACCTATGGATTTTTGTGCTTTTGGACTTTTAAAATCTGCATTATCCAAACGTCGTCCCAAAACCCTTACAGGACTCTGGAAAGCTGTTCAGGAGGAATAGGATAGAATACCTCTTCTGACACTTCAAAAGGCATTATTATCCTGAAAATTGCGGTGTCGAAAGATAGTTCAGAATAAGGGATGTCAAATAGAACATTTACAACACAAGATTTTTATGTAATTTAGATTTGTGAATACAATATACATCGTCTAAAAAATGTGTGAACAGCCCCTGTAGAGAGTAATAAGGAATATGGAAGTTAAGAATGATATGGTTATTATATAGTGAAATTGAATAATTCTTTCCAAAGTACGCAATGTATTAAGTCCTGCTGTTAAACAGTTGTAAGGAATAATTCTTTTCAAATTACTCAATCAATATGTCCTCCTATACGAATTTCCCATAATTTTTCGTCCTGACGAAAATGGAATTATAGGGCAGTAAATAGTTAATAATGAGTACAAAATAATTTTTCATATTTTCGAGTAATATTAAATGTGCAAGTTATGGAGCAGTAAATTCTTAATAACGGGCGCAAAATATGAATATAATACAATACTATTGAATATGGAAGTTTTAGACTATAAGGAAAATCATAGCTCATAGTTAACGGTTAATAATAGAAACAAAATGATTAGATTGTGGAGAGTAGTAAGGAATATGGAAGGTATAGATTGATATCGTAGTTACATAGTAGTATTGAATTATTGTTTCCAAAGTACGCAATATATTAAGTCCAACTGTTAAACAGTAATAAGGAATAATTATTTTCAAAATACTCAATGGATATGTCCTCCTATGCCAATTTCCCATTTTATTACGTGATGTGAAAGTGGAATTATAGGGCTCTAAATAGTCAATAACGAGTGCAAAATATTTATATTATTGAAAGATATTGAATGTTGAAGTTATGGAGCAGCAAACGGTTAATATGGGCACGTAATTTTAATAATATACAATACTATTAAATATGGAAGTTAGTGTATTATGGAAATAATAGCTCATAGTTCATGGTTAATGATAGAAACAATATAATTAGATTGTAGAGTAACACGGGATATGGAAGTCATGCAGTAATATGGAACTTATACAGTAGTATGGACTATTTTTTTCCAAAGTACTCAATGGATATGTCCTGCAGGCATTCTTTTTAATGCATGCTAAATTTGAATATCCGAACTTGTGTTCAATTCGGTGAAATGCAGATCTTTAGAATGTTTACATACTTTTAAACTTTTCAAAATTATTCTTATTTTAACGTCGAGCATACAAGCAGACAAGTTTCTTTTACGTAGTAGATCAACGAAAGGTGAAACGCCAATCTACTTTTCAATTATTAATGACCAAACTATGATGACAAAAAGACGTTTGATGCTAAAAAAATTTATCATTTGTTCTCGTTTGTATAGCGTTGCCACAATTTTCGATAAAGGATCATGATCATTTTATTTCAGAAAAAGGGGATACCAAAAAACTGAATGGCTATAACATAAGAGTAACGTAAAGCAACGTCTCTTCAAACCTTGTAGTCATACCGTGACTTCCCTATACGTTTTCGTGACGTAGCATGGTATGGGCTGATATAAGGTGGAATGTTTTTAATCATTCATAAACAAAAGTTTTTTTTGGAGTTTCAAATTGCTTTACTTTCACAGGGTTAACCGGTCAAGGGGATTGTGGACTTTCAAATAACCAAAAATCGAAGAAAAATTGGAATTTTTTTGGTGTTATGAATATTTTAAAAATATGTAAATCTATACTAATAAAGAGAAAAGTGGATGTCGAGAGATCACGTGACCGTAACTCATCCGGGCGGGCACTGATCCTCGGAAAAAAAATGGCCGACAAATATACAGGAAACGGTGTAATTTTTTTTCTCATGAAAGTACATAAATGTTACATATTTGGAAAAAGATTCGAAAACTGATAATTTTTTCTGCGTACACTTATTCTGTTAATTCAATAGTTTTAGAGATATTTTCATTCTAAAATCACTCACTGCTGAGAAACCAAATCATCAGGTGCAGTGGTGCTGCCATCTGTCGGCAGCGACGGGAATGAAAATTGAAAGGAATTTATTCACTTGAATTTAATACATTTGTAGGCTTTTTTTTCTTTTGTGGGGCCCGAAGTACATAAATATGTTACACGGATGGCTTGAGCGTAGCTAGGCGAAGCCCGGCTAGTAATGGAATAAAATGCATTTAAAATGTGTGGGGAAAAATAAAATATTGAAAAAACAGTAATGACAATTTTTTTCCATTCAAAAATAAAAATGAAAACTTGGTGGATTTAGAAAAGTAAGTATTAAAAGTAGGTATGAAAACATCTCTTAATTGGCTTTTACTTAAAATGAGTCATTTCCAGATTTGAAAGTCTTTGAAATGCTCCCTGCGTCATAATTTCTAACTATATTTTATAAAGTGTATAAGAAATACTCCTCTAATATATTGAAATGAAAAGTTATGTATCTATTTTAGATTTCGACATCGTTTAGATTATCAAACTTGAATTTAAGTGTAGAAAAGTACAAAAACTTCACGAAAATTCAAAGTAGAAGCATAAAAATATTTCCTAAAAATTAACTATTCAACGAAAGCCCAAAGTAATACATAACTCTGTTTAAATTGTACTTATAAGCAATATAAATGTAAAATTAATGAGGGAAGTTAAGAACGGGATCGCAAGGAGCATTTAAAAATAATAATAATAATTTAAATTTTTAAAATATAAAAATTTTTTTTTAAATATTTATAAAATTTTGTAATGTGTTTGATATAGTTATACTTTAATGCATATATATGCGAAATTTCATATCTCTGAGGTAAAAATTTCAAAAATCGCTTCGTAATGTCCACCATCGCCTTAAGGGGACAGTGGACTTTCAAAATTAAGAAATTTGTCCAAAAATTCGATTTTTTTTATTTTATTGAATTGTGAAATTACGGACGCGTAGGAATGTGTTGCAAAAAAAAAATGTTATTTCTGTGATTACTTTCCTAGTTATAGGCATTTGTATTTAATTTAGATATTGTGTGGTTGCTAATATCAATAGCTTTAAATGTGTTTTTCTCAAAATAAAAATTTTCATGTCATACGAATATTCAAACTGCTCCAGGCGCATTTCTAATTATTGTATTCCTTTGAAATTTAAGTTTTATATACTTAACTGTATATAAAATAAATCTTATTGAAAAAAATTATGCTTCGTAGCTCAGAATTTCTAAATTTTGTACTTGAAAAGATACTTTATAGGTATTTTGCGTAATAAAAAGGATTTTTCACTATTATTATTTTTTTCTCTTTATATTTTTAATGAATGCTTAAAATAAGCAATAAGTTTCATTGTAAGTTCTATAAGGTATCCTGTAAATAAAAATTACCATAATATATGCAAAAGAAATACGCATGCAGCATTTTTAATTAGGCCAATTTTTGATATAATTAATAATTCATAATTCATAAATTATTAATATTTCATCTATAAATTTAAATCACTTTTACATATCTATGGTACTAATCACATATTCAAATTTCAAGCAAATCCATTCAAAAGAAAAAAAGTTAGGTTTGAAGGTCCACTGTCCCCTTAAGGGGGAATAGTTCACAAAGAAACAATAATGACAATTTTTTTCCATTCAAAAATAACGATATGTATAGAATAAAACCTTTTTGAACATTTCTAGAAAGCAGCTGTAGTTACTGACAAAAGTGTGGGATTATCACAGAGGGCTCTCGGTTCGAATCCCGACAAGCATCTTTAAATGTCCAAGCCGGGTATGGACACGTTAAATTTTTGTGCTAGAAAGTCCCTCCGTGGGGTTTGTAGGTGTGGTCGGGAAGTACGGCCCCAAAAGATGGCACCCCAGGCCCTGCTGTTTCAAACTAACGTGGTACTGGGCAAAAGTCAGCCTTCTACCATTGTGGTACCCAATAGCCGTTCGCTAAGCAGGTACCGCATCCTTTACTCCTATTCTTTTAAGGGGTCTTGTACCTTTTAAAGGCCAAGAGACTCTTTCCAATCATATCCCTATTTTAAATCATCAGTAATTACGAAAATAACTTATTCAGAAATATGAAAATTTTGCTGCGATTTAAACACTCTTTCTTAAATATAAATATGGCTCTCAATTGTTTCTAGCTTGAAGAGAATTTTTAATTTTTTTAAAAATTTTAACCATTGTTTTTTTCATTGTTCATTGTTTTCATTTGTAGGTGATTTGTATTTTTTTGTAGGTGATTTGTATTTTTGTATTTGTAGGTGATTTGTATTTTTTTCATTCGTAGGTGTTTTCATTTGTTTTCATTGTTCATTGTTTTCATTTCACTGCGCACATGATCTCACCTTAACAGTTGGCTGTAATACCATGAAATTTTATACGCGAGCAATACAAACATGCATCATTAAAATGACCTATTATTAAGTCATTGCTATAACAAAAATTTTAATTACAGTAAAATTTCTGAAAAACAAATTTTGAAATTTGAAAAAAAAAGTTAAAGATTTTTTTTTCTTATGAAGAACTAAGAATTTTGATTTTAAAGTTGGTCATTTTAAAGATATATTATATAAATTAATTTTAAATCGAAAAAATATGTATATTCATTAATATATATGGTCGCAATAACATAACATTGAAAAAAAACTGGTTGAAATTTTAAAAAAATTAAAAATTTTATCTTCAATCTAGATTAAATTTGAGAGCCATAGCTAAAAGGAAGAAAGTATGTTTAACTCACAGTAAAATTTTCATATTCCTGAATAAATTACTTTCATAACTACTGATGGTTTAAAAGAGGAATATGTTTGTTGAGTCTCTTCGTCTTTAAAAGGTACCAGACCTCATGGTTAAAGATTTAACAGGCGGTGGTTCCACAATAAAAATTTTGTAATTCTAAAGTTAGTTTATTAACAAACAACTGTATCTAGGTACATTCTTTTGTTTCAATTTTATAATGTTTGTTTAAGTGTTACAAAGAAAAATTGTTAAATATCAATCTACATTTGCATTAATCTACAACAAATAAGCATTAATATATATATTTTTTAAATGTACGAATCTAAACATAAGACATTTTATTAAATAACAAAATAATAGATATTCCTATGATATACAGAGATACTTCAAAATGTTATTAAACCTTAGAGCAACTAAAAAATCCCAGTATTTGTCATTTTTAATTATTTTCATTAAACAAAATTGCTTTGTTACTTGTAAAATAAACAGAACATTTTAAGTTCTTGCATTATTCATTTTCAGTATATATTCATTTTCAGATTTTTTTTCTCTTTCACCTATTTAAATATTTTTGAAAAAATTCTGAAAATTACCGCCTTAAAATAAAATTCTCAAATACAAGCAAAACTCTACTCGAAATCAGCTAAATCACAAAACGAAATTTTTAAATTTAAATATTTCAATTAGCATTGTTTTTATTAATTATAATATTTAGATTGAAAATAAAGAATAGTTGATTTGGTGTCTTCCTCGATATTCAATTTTCGTACAGAAACACATGATAAAGGGAACCGTGGACATTTTTTTGAACAAATCTTTTTTATTGTAATATTGATTGTGTTATTGTAAAAAAAATAATTTCTGTTGGAAAATAGTACCGAAAATAGTCTTTTTTTTTCAAGTAAAAAAATCATTTATGAAGCATCTACGGAGTAAGTACACTGCTGGCCACTGTAAATGCAACACCCTGAAGGAAACATGCAAATAACATGAAATTTACAACATGCATTAGCGGAGGTGAGGTATGCAAATGATTAGAATTTCAGCGCAGGCGCACATCACGCGCGCCTGTGGCGCCACTTCAAAGCGCTATTTAAGGCTTGGAGATTTCGACGATTTCAAGTTCGGCAATTGTGTTTTTCTTGTGGTTTTATCAAAGAAACGATCAATTATGCCTCGTCGAAAACAGCGATCATCTTTTGATCAAGTATCCTAGTTCGACAGAGGAAGGATAGTGGCCTACCGAGATTATGGATTATCTTTCAGGGAAATCGGTAGTCGTGTTGGACGAAACCAAACAACTGTAATGCGGATATGTGATCGTTGGATGCAGGAGGGTACGACGGACCGGCGTGTTCGATCGCATCCACCTCAGCGCACCACTTCACGTGATGACAGGCAAATTGTGCGCATGGCAGTGACGGATCGCTCAGTCACATCACGAACCATAGCATAGCACATGCAGTCTGTAACGCATCATCCAGTGACTGCGCGTACCATTCGGCGCCGTTTACAGCAGAGTGGTCTGTCCGCAAGACGTCCATTGCTTTGTCTACCCTTGACGCAGAACCACAGACGTATCCGCCGCCAATGGTGCGATGACAGAAGAATGTGGACGGCAGAATGGAATGAAATTGTCTTTACTGGCGAGTCACGCTTCTGTCTGCAACACCACGATGGTCGCATTCGAGTCTGGGGACACCGTGAAGAGAGGATTCTGAACAGCTGCGTTATGCACCGCCACACTGGTCCTGCACCGGGTATTATGGTATGGGGCGATATTGGATATCACTCTCGCACACCTCTAGTACGCATTGCCGGTACTTTAAACAGCCAGCGCTACATCTCCGAGGTGTTGGAGCCAGTTTTCCTTCCTTACCTTCAGGGCTTGCCCACAGCCATATTTCAACAGGATAATGCACGACCACACGTGGCACGCATTGTCCAACGGTTCTTCGTCAATCGCCAGATTTAATTGCTTCCCTAGCCGCCTCGCTCTCCGGATCTTTCGCCGATTGAAAACATGTGGTCCATGGTTGCTCTACGATTGACCCAGATTCCATCCCCAGCTGCCACAGCAGATCAACTTTGGCAACGTGTGGAAGCTGCTTGGTCTGCTGTACCCCAAGTACTTATCCAAAGTCTCTTTGAATCAATGCCGAGGAGTGTGGCAGCGGTGATCTCCAACAATGTCGGCTACTCTGGCTACCGATTTTAGAAGGAACCACACTTCACAGAAGTCTATAAATTTAATCATTTGATACTTGGTCAACATGTTATCTACAAAATAAATTTTGTTGTGATATCTCTTGTCTTTCTTGGTGTTGCAATTTGGGTGGCCAGCTGTGTAATAAAGGTAAGTGTAGCAATCTATATATATTATTTCTAAAAGGTGTTTTATTTTTCATCCCTTTTTCTGCCTTCATACTTAATCAAAATCGATAAATGAGGTACCATTTTAAAGATTAAGATCTACGTTTTGTGCGAATTGTTAATTTAGGATGACACATCTTATTGCTTGTCGAAGTATAAACGTTATGAACAATTTTTCTTCCCCAAGATGGCGTGCGTATTTTTTATTTTACCATTATCAATCACACTGAACTTTTAAATTTAAAAATCGTTTGCTTTTATTATCATTCTGTGATTTGATTAATAAGTTTCTTTATTGGCAACATCCCCGTACGTGTATATTATTCTTTTTGCTTGGGAAAAACCACATATATTATTTTTAAAAGTTATTTTTTTGCTTTATCTCTTTTTTCTCCCTTCATACTTAATTAAAATCAATAAATGATTTACCCTTTTAAAGATTTAGTTCTCCGTTTCTGACGAATTGTTTATTCAGAATGACACATGGTATTGTTTGTTTAAAAATCGAAGTGAAAAATTTACTTTTGGCCCTAAAGTTTTCTCTTTGGATGCGTCGAAACGACAGTCAAATAGTGGGCACAGAGGGTTTGTAGTGTAAATATCACATTTTTCGTTTTCGAGTTTGCGTCACATTTAACTTTTAATAATGTCTACAAAGGTGTTTTGACGTGGATGTATCTTATGTTCCCCTGTTTAGTCTTATACTTCACCTCCAATATTGTGCCCAAAGGCGTTTTGTTTATTGGTTTTGTATTATCCTCACGCACCATTGTTATTTGACAAATAACCAATTGCTACAAAAGAACCGGTTCTTCTTTCATCCTACTACAAACCACCAACATCGCTATAATATTTATCGTATTTAAATCGCATGTGAAAGGGTCGCACGAGCCACCTAGTAAACTTTAAATATGTTTTTCTCAAAACAGATTTTTCAAGGTTTTTAAATTTTTATACGCTCTATAAAACTCCATTTTTGTTGAAAATTCATGAAATTAATAAGGTAGAATCCTGTTACTGTTTACAAAGAAACTGGGTATGCGTTTTATAATTCGACTTCATTAAGGTAACTAAATTTGATTTATTACTCATTAAAAGGCAAAATTTTGATAAAAATCGGGATGGAATTCAGAAAAAAAATTCTCAAAAATTAACTATTCAATGGATTAAATAATCGATACGCAGATTCATTTGAAATACCGTTTTAAATGATTAAAAGGCAAAATCGGAGAAATATCTCAAAATTTAAGTGTCATGGAACATTTCAAAATTTTGTTTATAAATTTTAAATTTTTAAAAAATCTTAAAATTGTAATAAGACTGGAAATTTCTTTTAATGTATTCTACACTTATTATGAAATATATGTATGTACAAAATTTCATATCTCTATGATAAAAAGTAAAAATAAATAAATTTTAACGTCCACCGTTCCCTTAAATAAACTGTGACAAAGGAAAGCATGGATTATTCAGCAGTAAAATATGATAAACAAATTCTTACAGAAATTATTGCATTAGGGCTACAACTAAATATGATTTATTTTACAGTGTTGTATTTATTGCAACACTCATTCGTTTGTAACACAGTTTTAAGTGATTTAAATCCAAAATCGGAGAAATGTCTCAAAATTTAAGTTTCAAGGAACATTTTAAAATTTTGTTTATAAATTTTAAATTTTTTTAAAATCTTAAATTTGTAATAAGACTGGAAATTTATTTTAATGTACTCTACACTTATTATGAAATGTATGTACAAAATTTCATATCTCTATGATAAAAAGTAAAAATAAATACATTTTAACGTCCACCGTTCCCTTAAATAAACTGTGACAGAGGAAAGCATGGATTATTCAGCAGTAAAATATGATAAACAAATTCTTACAGAAACTATTGCATTAGGGCTACAACTAAATATGATTTATTTTACAGTGCTGTATTTATTGCAACACTGATTCGTTTGTAACACAGTTTTAAGTGATTAAAATCCAAAATCGGAGAAATATCTCAAAATTTAAGTTTCAAGGAACATTTTAAAATTTTGTTTATAAATTTTAAATTTTTAAAAAATCTTAAAATTGTAATAAGACTGGAAATTTTTTTAATGTACTCTACACTTATTATGAAATGTATGTATGTACAAAATTTCATATCTCTATGAGAAAAAGTAAAAATAAATAAATTTTAACGTCCGCCGTTCTCTTAAATAAACCGTGACAGAGGAAAGCATGGATTATTCATCCGTAAAATATGATAAACAAATTCTTACAGAAATTATTGCATTAGGGCTACAACTAAATATGATTTATTTTACAGTGTTATATTTATTGCGAAACAAGTTACTGAGATTTCCAGAGAAGTTAGTCACATAATGCCAGTTATAGGCTACAAATCAAAAGTTCTCCCTAGCTGAGCAAACGGTGCTTCCGACTAATGGCGATATATTTTATTGCTCGTATTTCTAGCAGAAATGGGCATCACTGTTTCGGATAAATAAAACTGCTCACCGTCGGAGCTCGACCAAAACGAGTTTGAATGTCAAAATTAATTGTTTTAATCACAGCTACGTGATACGAAGAGATTTCATAAATCCTTTCTTGTTTACTGATAATTAAAATGGCCCGGATCTGAATAGGCATTTAATTACGCCCCAAGTTAATGCACAGAGGCTGTGTCAAACGCTTCAGGGAATCATAAGAGTGCTGTTAAATTTTAGTACGTGCAAGTTATTATCCTTTGTATTGAATTAATTTTTTGGCCTTCTCTGCCATAACTATTTGCAGTTTTAATTGTTTTATGCGATAAATACTGAAATTGGCATCGAGTCTGTTAATTGTAACAGAAGGTTATGTCAAAAAATGAGAGCATTAATGCAACATTTTCCACGGAATTAATTTCCTGAAGGGTAAATGTAAATTTCAGTTTACTCTCTAAAGAATATTCTCATTTGCTTTGTAATGAAAAACAGTTAGATTTATTGCCCTAAAATGCTATTTTATTAAGGGTTTCACTAAGGCTGCACTTAAAAAAATTTTGCAGGTAGCATATCTTTCGAGTCATAATACGCAACGGACGGTAAGACACACCTCAAATTTTTAAAGAATATTTTCTTTTTTATTTGGTATATAAAGATATTTCCAATTTTTAACTTAATAAAGATAAAAAATATGCATAATATATAATATATATATATATATATATATATATATATATATATATATATATATATAGTAAAATTGTCGTATCTTGGCCTCACACCTGAACTTCACTATTCGAGTGAGGTTGTTTCAGAGAGAGGAAAAAGCCGTTCATTAGAGTTAAGCTCTTTAATTTCTTTCGTTGATTTAAAATATGTACAAGGTATATATACAACGCAGTTACATACAGCATCTAATAGTCAACATCAATTATTATCAACATAATCAACATCAATTATTATCACGCAGAATAGCGGGTCTGTCGATCCTTCCTCTAGCGATAGCCTCCAGCGGTCTAGCCGAGCCGCAGTTCCTCTGTTCGTCTCTCGTTGTTCCAAAACTACTGCTCCCCCCAGGATGTGCTCTACCTTCTCAAACACATTCCGAATGTTCTCGAACCCTCTAGATTCCTATTCAGAAACTCCAGGAGGTTCCAAAAGAGACATTCCCACGGTATTAATGGCATCCAGTCCTTAATAATCAAAGGTACAAAGGAGCGTTCGTTCTAAATGTAAACCATCCTTGTTAATCGGAAAGAAATGTTAACCACATTCCACTGCCGCTTCCAAAAATCGGCCTCATGGAAAAAAATGACATTAAACACATTTAACTGACGCTTCCTAGAATCGACCGGTGGATTAAGAGGGGATTATAAGGGGATCGCTAGAAAAATATTAACTTTATTTTAATGTCACCTTCAAACCATAAGACGCACCCCCATCTTAAGTCCTTTTTATGTAAAAAGGTGCGAAAATGTGTGTTTAAAGGTCTTACGGTCCGAAAAAAAGCGTTTTACTAAGGCTGAACTCAGAAAAACTTCCTCGTGTACTTATTTGGTCTAATAGGGAATAAATGTTTACAGTTCACATGTATCATACAACCCAAGTTGTTTACGTTAGGTTTTTCGTGCATTGATTCAATATAAAACTCTTGATCATGAAGAATACTCGACCGCAGATGTAGTTGTTTATGTTCAATGAAACAAAATGGAAGGTTGTTTTAGCAAGTGAAAGCTCAAATTCACGGAGATTAAATAAATTAAAGAGATACATTTTGTAAACAGCTTAATTCATTCATATGCAATTTTATGTCGAATAAATGTCCTTTGATCGATTAATTTTACCATACACGCTAAATAAGCATTTCCTTTACTCGAGATTCAAAAGGAATTAAATACGCTTTTCAAATCTCTTCGAAGTTGAATGCTTATTATTGAACCTTTATTCTTAATAATAACATAATCCCTCAGTTTAGTTTCTCTATGATAACAATATTAAATTTCAGTCATTTTTGTGCATTGAAATAAGCAACAGACATTTTCATTTGAAAATATGGCAACAAGGATTTATAAGAGACTCGCACATTCTAGTGTTATTCTCGCCAAATAAATTTCTTTCATTCTATTCATTTGCCCATTTGGAGGATTATGCTGGTTGCTTTGAATGCATAAACAATTAGATGTATTATCAGAAATCCATCATATTTTGGTAATTATGTTCGGAATCTTATGCAAGAACTCGTTTCTATGAAAATGACTGTCATAAGTTTCTAAAATTTTTTTTTCAAAATGTGAGATGTACGTTACATGAATTTCCTTTTATTTTATTAATTCGACCATATTTGAGGATATTTTCGTTTTTTGTTCAACATAAACAATTGAATATAGTATATAAACTGAAGGTTAATTGTTTCAAATTGGGACTAAAAAGGAAAACTGTCGTAATTCCTAAATTTAAATTTCTCTTGAACAAATTTCATGGTTCCTAAAACTTTCTTTGACCAATTATGAAATAGACATCGTCATCATACATTATTTTAGTTTATTTCCTATGTTCAGCATAATATGTAAATACTCATTTCATTTTTACGAAAATATCTACCTAAAGTTTCTAAATTTTCTTAATTTTCTTTTTAAAACTGTGCCGTGTTAATATAGCATCTGTTCTGAGGATTATGCTGGTTGCTTTGAATGCAGAAACAAATTTATGTATTATATGAAATGCGGTGTAATTTGGTACACATGGTCAGAATCATACGCAAGAACACATTCATTTCTATGAAAATGCCTACCAAAAGTTTCTAAAATATTCTTTCAGAAGCTGTGAGATAATAATGCAGCATATGTCCTTCTTAGAGGATTACGAAGGTTAGCTTGAGCGCATAAACAATTAGATGTATCATCCGAAATGCAGCATATTTTGTTACTTATGTTCAGAATCATACGCAAGAACACATTTCATTTCTATGAAAATGCCTACCATAGGTTTCTAAAATTTTCTTTCAGAAGCTCTGAGATATTAATGCAGCTTATTTCCTTCTTAGAGGATTATGCCGGTTAATTTGAGTACATAAACAATTAGATGTAATTTCCGAAATGCAGCATATTTTCTTACTTATCTTCAGAATCATACGCAAGAACACATTTCATTTCTATGAAAATGCCTACCATAGGTTTCTAAAATTTTCTTTCAGAAACTGTGAGATATTAATGCAACTTATTTCCTTCTTAGAGGATTATGCCAGTTAATTTGAGTGCATAAACAATTAGATGTAATTTCCGAAATGCAGCATATTTTCTTACTTATCTTCAGAATCATACGCAAGAACACATTTCATTTCTATGAAAATGCCTACCATAGGTTTCTAAAATTTTCTTTTAGAAACTGTGAGATATTAATGAAGCATATGTCCTTCTTAGAGGATTATGCTGGTTACTTTGAGCGCATAAACAATTAGATGTATTTTCCGAAATGCAGCATATTTTGTTGCTTATGTTCAGAATAATACGCAAGAACTCGTTTATCTTCTATGACAATGCCTACCATAAATTTCTAAAATCAATTTTTGAAACTTTGAGATGTACTTTCAATGAATTCTCTTTAGTATACCTATTCAAGCGCATTCACGGATCTTTTCATTTCTTTTGGTCAACATAAAAAACTTAATAAAGCATACCGAAGAAACAGAGCTAGAAGCAAAGACATGAATCTCCTGTGTACAGTTAGCAGCATGCTTTGATTTCGTCTTCTTCTTGAGCTGTGAATTTTGTACCACAATTCGTGATAGACGCTAGTTCTTTCCTAGGACGGATGGTTGACTACACTTTCTCAGTCGCAAGTAAAAAGTTACATAAACTCCGCTTTAGTCATTCCTTTCCCTCCAGGGTACTCAACATACAGAATTGAATAAAATTTCGAGAAGCTAGACGATCTCTACACCCCTTAATCGCTCATAATAGCAAATTATGCATTAAAAATAAATTGTACATCTACAAATCCTTCATAAGACCGATTTTAACGTATACAGCCCCATGTTGGTCGTATGCAGCAAAATCCAGCATTAGTCATCGAACTGTCTGTCAAAATACAACCATCAGACAAATTATTAACGCACCCTGGTACTTCCAGAATTTCGATCTACAAAACGAATTAAAATTGCTCATTCTTCCAAATTATCTCAAAAAATAGCCACAAATTTCTATGAAAACATCGAAAATGAACTCCTTTTTGAACTCTTCGATTAAATACCAACCGCTGCTGAAAATAAAAAAAATGCCCCGTGCTTTTCTTTTTCGTTAACTTATATTTGTGTCTTTATAAAAAAATTAAATAAGAAATATAAAATTTAAAAATTTGTACGTGATTGCACGGTAAAAAAATCTATAAAACATCTTAAAATTATATGTGGCTTTCTATGATAGAAATATTTATTTGTGTTTGTGAAATTAAGATTCCTACTAGATCCTATCCCTAACCTATCTCCTAGCAAAATGACAATAACTCCTGTGATCATTTTAGTTTAGTATCAGTTCGTGGATCAACCGGTCACTCTCTATCATCCGATCACTTTTCTTCGTTCTTTCTTACTCACTTATGGCCAGTAGCATTAGTTCTTCCTTGTTTCAATAACAACATCGGCTCCCGAGGTCGTGGCCCAGATGAAGCCAAGCATCACACTTTGAGCCAAACATCACACTTTGAGCCGAGCATCATATGTTGATCTCAGGTTGAGTAGGATACTCATCGTGCTTAGAGCTTCGCTCCGTCTTAAATTTTTTCCCCGTGTTTTACTTTTACTTGAACTATCGAAGCCTTTTTGTTTCCCCCATTTTTTATTGTTCTTCCTACTTTCGTTTTTTACTGATGACTGAAGTTTTATGCATTGCTATATCATCCTACATTGGAGGACCCGGCCCATGCACTGTAGTTACCACTTCTCTTACTGTAGATCCTGAAGGGTACTCATCGGTTATGCTTTGTTCAGAGCAAAACCTAATTCTAAGGCTACTTGTACGCTAGACATGTATATTTTAATTTTAACTGATTATAGAATCAAACAGTAGCATAACTGGATTAATTGAGTCTAGGTCAGGAAAAGTGTCGTAATCACAGTATTTGACATCTCTAAAATACATTTCTATAGCTCTCTAACTTTCTTTCACAAATTATGAAATAGAGATCATCATTGAAACATTTTTAGCTAGTTTATACCAGAAAGAAAATATTGAAGTGAAATTTAACATTTAAAGAATTTCCTTTAGTCTATTACAGGGTCTGTCCAGAAAGTAATGAGACTGATTCCATAAAATTCGCTTATTTGAAGATAATTTTACAGACACTTAATAGTCTTCAAAATAGCCTCCTACTGCATTGATACACCGTTGCCAACGGCTGTGCCACCCATTGATGCCTGCCTGGAAGTCGTCAACTGGAATGCTGTTCAGAATGCGCGTTATGTTTTTCTGCAATTTCTTCAGATTGTCAAAACGGTGACCTTTGTGACGAGCAGCGATATGCCATAAAATTTTGTGCAAAACTAAACAAATAATCTACTGAAATGCTTTCCATGTTACAAGAAGCCTACGGGAAGGATCTTTGTCCAAGGCTCAAGTGTTTAGGTGGCACAAAGCCTTCAAAGACGGAAGAGAGGAAGTCGATGATGAATAACGCGTTGGGCTTCCATCAAGTTCTCGAACTTCAGACTCGGGTTTGACGGTTTTTCAAACATGGTTTTAAAAAACCGGTTTTTAAAATAAATTTGCAACATTTGAAAACCGGTTTTTAAATTAAGAATACCGGTTTAAAAGAATTCAAATTATTATGTAAAAATTAATTTTTAACATATTTGATTTCTTGAAGACCCTGAAGAAAAAATTACAGATCCAAAGACACTGAAAGCTGAATTTTCATTATTTGAGGCAACGAATAAAAAAACCAAAAACTTAGATTTGTTATTTGATGCCCTGAAAACTGTAAAACCAAGCTCAGTAGCTAGTGAACGAGTATTTTCAATTTCAGGCAATATTGTGTCCAAAATAAGAACAAGACTTAGCCACCGTTCAGTGGATATTTTATGTTTTTTAAAATCCTATTTTCTTAGGAGAAATTAAAATTAGTGAAATGAATATAAATATTATTTGAAATTTGAAAATTTTGTTTGAGTTTTCGTTATTTTGTGTAAGTAATGTGTAATCCTTAATATTTTTTTTTATATTTTGACTTTGATATTGATTTCGTTTTTTTTTATTTTATATAAATTAAATAAAATATTATTCCCTATTCTATTTTTTTTTGACAAAAATTCGAAAACCGGCTAAAACCGGTTTTTTTGAAATCTGGAATTCGAAAACCGGTTTTTCAAAAAATAGGTTTCTGTATAAACCCTACTTCAGACAATGTGGCTAAAATTAAAGCACTTTTGGATTCTGATCATCAAATGAGTGTGCAAATGATGTCATCCTGACAAACAGTTAATGCAGATTTTTACAAGGAAGTGCTTCAAAGGTTGGGGAATCAAATTGCGCGACCTCCCGGAACTCACAAAAAAAATGGATTCTGCACCCTGATAATGCGCCGGTCCACCGTACAGCCTGATCTGTCACCGCCAGACTTTTTTCGACTCCTTCGGTTAAAATCCAGCTTAAGCGGACAAAGGAGTTTAAACCACGAATTTTTAATTTTCAATTTTTAATTCTATATGCAAAAGGAAAAGAATTTGTGTTCTTTTTTGTACAATTGAAGACCCTTAGAATTCCAAATAAGAAAGTTTTAGCAGAAAAATGCTTGTTTTTTAATTATTTTTTCAAAATGCTCCACGTGAATTCCAAATCAATTAAAAACCTTAAAATGTTTTATATGAGTTTACTGCATGTGTATAAACATACTTGTGCATTGATTTTTATTTTGTATGAACCGAAAGCCATAAATAATTATTTTTTTGTTCTGCATTTTTTTATGTTTTTCCATGTTTTTGCTTTTTTCCTGGCCTTAAAATTTTAAAAATATTTGTGGCGCCCAAGTATTATGCTTAATGTTGTGACAAACAGTCCAATAAACAGTCTTGAGAAATTTGGAAGAAATCAGGAGAAACTAAACGCGCATGGAACATTTAGAAAAAATTTTCATTTTTGAAGAACTTTTTGAAAAACAGGTTTTATTCTTACATAATGCATATTTATGAATTCTAAGTGTCCTCAATGTACTAGAAGAGAAAATTAATTATACTTTTTTTGTATGTAGAGTAAAATACTGAAAATTTAAAAAACGATTTTGAAGGTCTCTTGTCCCCTTAAAAGGTCATCGTTTTGACAATCTGGAGAACTTGCAGAAAAAAGGAACGCTCATTCTGAACAGCATTCCAGTTGAAGACATCTAGGCGGGCATCAATGGGTGGCAGAGTCATTGGCAACGGTGTACTAATGCAGGAGAAGGCTATTTTGAAGACCATTAAGAGTCTGAAAAATTATCTTCAAATAAACGAATTTTATGGAATCAGTCTCATTACTTTCTTAGCAGACCCTGTAATTTCATCTTATGCTTGCTAAAGGTCTGAAACGTTCACTTGCATTATGTAAAACAATTAGATCCTAACTCGAATATGCACTCAACTAGATTTTCAATGCGAGTTAGGTTGTTTATGCAGCATACGAGAAATATACATTATTTTAGCTGGTTTAAATTAAATTTATAATGTCTTTTAGAACGAAAATTACTTCTAAAAATGATATCTAAAAAAGTTTGAAAGTGACTTCTAATAAGGACATCTAAAACGAAAATTACTTTTAAAAATGACTTCTAAATATGACATCTAAAAGCTCGCTTTAAACTGAAAATCGGCTTTTAAAAATGCGTTCTAAATTGAAAATTACTTCTAAAATGGAAGTCTAAATATGGGTTTTAAATTGAAACTGACTTCTAAAGATTCCTTCCAAAACGAAAATGACTTCTAAAAATGACATCTAAAACGCAAATTTTCTCTAAACATGACTTTAAAAATGCATTTTAAACATGAAAAGACTTCTAAAAGTGCCTTCTACAATGAAAAGTATTTCTAAAAGTGACATCTAAAAGCTCTCTTTTAACTAAAAATCGACTTTTAAAAATGCCTAATAAAATGTAATTTCATCTTATGCTTGCTAAAGGTCTGATACGTTCACTTGCATTATGTAAAACAATTAGATCCTAACTCGAATATGCACTCAACTAGATTTTCAATGCGAGTTAGGTTGTGTATGCAGCATACGAGAAATATACATTATTTTAGCTGGTTTATATTAAATTTATAATGTCTTTTAGAACGAAAATTACTTCTAAAAATGATATCTAAAAAAGTTTGAAAGTGACTTCTAATAAGGACATCTAAAACGAAAATTACTTTTAAACATGACTTCTAAATATGACATCTAAAAGCTCGCTTTAAACTGAAAATCGGCTTTTAAAAATGCGTTCTAAATTGAAAATTACTTCTAAAATAGAAGTCTAAATATGGGTTTTAAATTGAAACTGACTTCTAAAAATTCCTTCCAAAACGAAAATGACTTCTAAAAATGACATCTAAAACGAAAATTTTTTTCTAAACATGACTTTAAAAATGCATTTTAAACATGAAAAGACTTCTAAAAGTGCCTTCTACAATGAAAAGTATTTCTAAAATGACATCTAAAAGCTCTCTTTTAACTAAAAATCGACTTTTAAAAATGCCTAATAAAATGAAATTTACTTCTAAAAAGAACGTCTAATAATGGGTTTTAAATTTAAACTGACTTCCTTCATCAAATTCCTTCTAAAACGAAAGTGACTTATAAATATGAAGCCTACAAATGCGCTTTAAACTGAAAAAGACTTTAAATATTGCCCTCTAATATGAAAATTAAGGCTATCGTAAGTCTTTCAAAGACGCGTGAAGAAACATTTATGTGAAATTCAAAATTAAAAGAATTTATTTTAGCCTATTAATTGCACATTTTACTCGCTAGAGGACTGAAAAGTTTGCTTGCATTCGGTTCAGCAATTTATTTCGAACTCGAATACGATATCGTCAGGACATTTAATCTGAATTTGAGAAACTTTCTGATTGTTTTTACAGCATCTTTGAATTATGCATAACATTAAACATTATTTTAGCTGGTTTATATTAAAAGAATACATTCTTGTGAAATTTTACATGGAAAGAACTTTTTTTAACCTATAAGTTCGATCTTGACTTTGATAAAGGATTCTCACGTTCATTTGAATTATTTAAAACAGCTTGATCCTATCTCGAATAAGAACTCTACTGAATTTTCAAGCTCAGTTTCAGAAGCTCTTTGGTTGTTTATGCAGCATTCGAGGATAATTCATCAAAATTAAATTTACATATTCGTATTGTTTATTCCCGAGGGACAAAAGATAACCGTATCACTCAAAAAACCGAAATAACAAGCCACCATGTTGTGCCTATGTTTATTAATCTATTTTAATTAAACAAAAGTATTTCTGGAACAATGTTAGCTAATAATTCTAATACTTTGCGATGCACAATGATTTTCGTTTATTTACTGTGGGTGAAAATGCATAAATATTTTGGTGTACCTTCTCTGCAGCAATCAACAATTCAGAAACCAAGCCTTCTCATGACCGATGTAAGATATTCATACTGATGAGACTGAAAAGCTATAAAGAGAAAATGATTTAAAGATGAAATCAGGCTTTTATATGGTAACCCCACAAATGTCAAGGGATGAAAGGTATCCACTTTTTAAAGTATTGTCACGTCGTGAACGTCAAAGAAAAAAAAATTCAGTACTCGAAAAGTCGTATCCACGAGATGAGTGAGTCAGGTTGTCGAGTTAATCTCATTTTATCAATTTTAGGTGGCATGAACATATATACAAAATTATTAACAATGCGGATTCAAGCCGAATCCAACTGGTTCCACTAGGCGTTTAACATGAAGCCTTCTCTCTTAGAAGAGAAACGGTCCCGTTGATCTTTCCTTTCGACATTAGCCCTCGGCTCCTTCAAGTCCATCCGCTCTAGCGCGGACACCTCTTCGCCAAAACCTCTGTGTTTTGGAAAACCTCTGTGTTATCTGTCCCACAATGTCTCGGTCTCTCATCGATGGATCACGACTCCCATTTAAGCACCTTCCGAAAAGCTTTTAGAACAATCTGGATTTCTTTTCAGACCTTCCGGCGCTCTCAAAAGAGACCTTCTATGGTGCTGGCGCCGTGGGGTCCGGCGGTGCAGGAACTTTGACTGCTGACACAAAACAATTAGTAACCTATAGTCCACTGCCGACTTACAAAACAAGCCCAATGAAAAAATACAGTTTAAAACACAGTTGACCGCAGTTTTCTGCGAACCGGTCAGGTGAGTAAGAGGAGAACGTAGACACTTAGTGGTTCGCACGTCGGAGCCGGTACTGAGGATGCTCTAATCCAGACAAGCGCCACAGTATGCCGTCTGTCTACGCCAGATGTGGGCACTTTAAATCTCTAGGCAGAAAAGTCTCTCAGTGGGGTTTGTAGAGATGGACAGAGATCCATCTCTACAAACACCTCCAAATGTTCCCCCTCCAGTTGTCACCATGATGGTGCTCGATCTAAATTGAAATGGCACCAGAGAGTGTTGTTGGTTTACCTATACAACGCTTCTATTACAAGAAACCTATAACTTTCGTCGAACATTGGGCGAATGTCGATAGACCAAAGTATCTGCCGCATTGGGAAAAACGTTACTCTCTGTTTTGTCCTTGAGGGTGATAATGCAAAGTTTTCTTCAAGTGTGTAAACTGGTTGAAATAATGTTGTAAACCAGGGGTTCTCAGCCTTTCAGGCTCTGTGCCCCCCTTTAAACACTGATGTGAGGTCACGCCTCTCCCCCCCCCCACCATATCGCTTACTCCTTTCAACAACGTCATATCTCGAAAAACAAGAATTTTCAGGAGTGATTTAAAAGTTGAAAAGGACATTGAAATGTATTGGAAATTAATTTTAATTCTGCTCTCTAGCGGCTAAATATTGAGTGATGAGATATAACGATCTTGCTGGGATATACTACTCTTTCAGGGCATTCTGAAAACAAGCATAACTAAAAATCGCCGATTTTTGAGATATGACGGTGTTGAGAGGAGTGAGCGATATGTGGTCAATACAGTAGTACGATCGAAATTTGAAACGGAAGCTGGTTATTAAATGAAAATATAGAATAGATAATTTCATACATAAAATTTAATATTACTACTCATATCTTAATTTGGAACATAGTATTGTTATTAGAACATAGGAAATCAAAGAATTAAATACAGATCAAATATATTTGAAGTAATCAAGGATCTAGGTGAGTTTGGAATGTAATACCAGTCACTTTCAAAACATTAATAAGAGGTCTGGCATTGTTTGTCATTGACAAGTTTTTGAATATTAGGTTGTAACTGTGACAAAGCACACTTCAGGTCACTTTCAACGTCCAGCTTTGCTCGATAGTTTGACTTTATGTATGCTAATGCTGAAAATCCAGATTCACAGAGATATGTGGATGAAAGCTGCACTAACAACCTCAAAGCTTCCAAAGCAACTTCTGGGTAACAGGAAACTAACGTAACCAAAAATTTTCAGCATCCATGTTTTCGAATTCCACGTTTGCTTGAGAATCACATTTTAGGTCGAAAGCTTTTTTCCTGAATATTATCAGGAAGTACATCCACGTCGATTTTAAAAGGATCTCTTGTTAACTTAAACTCCCAATTCTGTGAATAAATATCTAGAAAATAGTCTGCAATTTCATTTTGCAATGCTACCTACCAAATGCCCTGATATAAGGTCCTTCAATACATTTATCTGTTGCAATGGGAGTTTTTTTTTATCATCGAGGAGGTCATTCAATCTTGGAGAGGATGAAACGTTTGGCTCTGAACTCTGAAGATGGCGTTGCCAAAGAGCTATCTTCTTTGCGAAACCCTTAACTGCATTATAAGTCTTCAGAATGTTTTTCTGACATTGTAGCTTCATGTTCAGAAAGTTGAGTGTCGAAAATACATTACGGTTACATTGTGACCACAAAATTGAGTACAGTAAGTTACAGTTAGTTTTACTTTTTTTTTATATTTTTTAAACTCACGCCTCCCTTGAAATTCTTCTACGCCCCCCAGGTTGAGAACCGCTGTTGTAAGCGATCAAATTAAATTTTTTTTATATATATATACAGTTCGTCCGAAATATAATAGTGGGGTTTTAAATGGTTATAGCTTCAGAACAAAGCAATGTACAGAGATGAAGTATATGTCAAACTGAAGAGGAAATCTGCAAGTTTCTTACCTGTTCAGCATACCTATACTTTTGATATTGTCTTTCCCGTTATATAACTAACTTCCGCGTTTCTTCTGTTTGACGTCTAGCTGTCAAGGGCATATTACACCACAGAAAATAACGTGGACGAATGAAACTGAATTTCTTTGTGCTGGTGTGAATGTCGAACTGCGTAGTTAGAGATTGGATTATGGATTAAACGGTCGCCATTATCCATTCTCTCTGTTCTTCGAAAATAAGTATACGATTATAGCTCCCAGTCTATTATATTTGCTATGTTATGTTAGCATAGTGAACAACCTTAATGTGGACAATGAACAAACGTATTATTCCCTTTCATTGAATTGTGCGATTGGAGTTTATGCTTCTTAGGCACGACTATATCTGTTCAACCCAAGAAGCCAGTGGTAGCCGTAAATACCCGTTCAACTGTTTCCAAATATCGTTATAAGGATCGACCTGTAAATGACTTATACGAGTATATATATTTAAAAAGTACACCCAAAAAATAATAATGGGGTTTTGAATGGCAATAGCATCGTAACAAAGCATTGTACAGAGATGAACCGTATGTCAAATTGAAGAGGAAATCTCCAATTTTCTTACCTGTTCAGCAGACTTTGATGTGTGCTCCCTGAGTTGCCCTGCAGACGTCAAGACGATATTCAGTCTCTTCCCTTTAGGGATGCGACATCGATGTCGATGTTTTCAAAACATCGATGTTTTGATAAAAACATCGATATTTTAAACATCGATTTATTGAAGCCGATTTTTTTTAACATCGATGTTTTGTGCTCGATGTTTTACGTTGTCTCGATGTTTTTTTTAAATGAAAATGTACCATAAATTTAAAAAAATAACCACGTAGCATAATTTTTCCACTCAGTAAATGTAAGTCTGAATTCTGAAAAGGACGAATACAAAAAGGGGAACGATTAGAGACAATGAATAATAATTATATGCCCCAATAGCCTTAATTGTTATTTACAGTGAAGAAAAAATTAGCTTGTTCAGTTTTCCCCCATGCGTTGGTTTTGCATCAGTACTTCCAATTGGTGTAAATATATGTAATTTTCTTTTGTATTATTTAATTTGAAAATAAAAGATAAATTGCAATAATAAATTGCAATAATAAATTATTAATAAATTGCAATAATTTCTTACTAGATTTTCTGGTAAAAGTCCCGCCCTCCCCCTCCATGACTAACCGAAGTAACATTAATCTTAGAGGTTACTAAACCAGTTTTAAAAAATGCAAGTTCATAAACATCGATGTTTAAAAACATCGATGGTTTTGGAGCGATGTTTTATTAGCATCGATGTTTTAATATTGAATATCGATGTTTCGAATCATCGATGTTTTGTTGTCGATGTCGCATCACTACTTCCCTTACACGGAAGAGAACCGATGTGATAGACGAAAGATCTTATGTGATCCTTTCTATCAATTAGTCCAGATTTCGAACTTGTATGGAATGCACTTGTTATTTTATGTAACCCCAAAAATAGAAGACTGCGGGGACCAGGCAATCCACACTTCTCGCCCGACGAATCTCTGCGGAAATGCTTCTTAAAGAAATTCCCGCATGATTGGGGCAAAATGTGAAAAAGCTCCGTCTAACTGGAAAATGGAATACTCCGGGATTTTCCAGCGCTACTCCTGGTGTCTGTTAAGGCGACAATGGACCATGAAAAACTTTTTTTTAATTTATTAACCAATTGCTATGAAATTTTGTATACTTATACAGTGTTGTTTAGAGATGGAAATTCTAAGTTTAAAAAAATCAGAATGTAAGTAATTAAGATATTAATTAAAATCAGTTTGTTAATGACTCTATTTCAAAATGCTCCATGCGCATCCATTTTTGTCTCAGATATCTAATTTTCTCTCTTAAGCTAGCTTCATATAGTTATAATAAAAGTTAGTAGTAATATTTGATTTACAGTCATATTTATAAAAACTAGAAAAGAAATCGATAAAAATAGGTCATTTTATGCAAAATTTTATCCAAAAAAAATTTTTATTGTAAAACTTTCAAATTGTTATAAAATAGTAGAATGAATTGATTATTAAGTTTTATTCTAACATATATGAATAATCATTTTATGAAATTTTATGAAAATTCAAGAAAAATGATGACGCATGGAACATTTTGAACTTACCGAAACGACATGAAAACTTGTTTTGAGAAAATGGCATTTACAGTTTTACTTTGACTAACATTTCCATTGTTTACGTTTGAAAAAAATACTTATAACTCGGTTAATAATGATCGGATAAACATACTTTTTTTAAAATTTACAGCTGATGAGTTGCAGAATCATTTTCTGAAAGAAGAAAAATCGTTTTGGGGACATATTTTTGTCAATCTGAAAGTCCATTGTCGCCTTAAAGTTTGCACTTGAGCTTTCGCACACATAAACTTGGAGTGTTTCTCTTTCATTTAACGTATGACTCGTGACTGCATTAGGATTTGTTGAATGGCTATAATCATTTGAAACCCCACTATTATTTTATGAACACACTACACATAGATCTGCTATAGTACGAAATAAAGATTCTTAAAATCCGAACGTTTCATATCGTTAAAATCCAAAAGAAAAAAAAGCATATAAAACCTTCAAAGTTTGCGTATTTGCATTTTATTTCAAAGACATATTAGCATTTAAGTCCATTATTTCAAATTATTGAGTACTAAAATAACAGATAATGACATAACTAAAAAAAAAACATTTTTATTCAAAAATGTTCAGAAATTTTCCAATATTTTTTCTTTAAAATAAACGAAATGCTATTATTATATTCTGGAACAACCCCTTAAGAAAATAACAAGTATCATCGTCCAAAGAAAACAGTCGTTTTTGTAAACATAATAACACTTCATCTTTCTTTTAATTAGGAAAATCAAAACTAAAACATTAAAAGGATAAAGGATAGATTTCTCCCTTTTTTTTTTACTTGGCACGTGTCATGACAAGATATTTTTAGAGACTGAGGGGAAAATTAGATGGCTTTGCTTTATTTCCGAAGACTAACAGATTTTAGTGGATTTCTTTTTATTTAGAAATGCTTCCGTGATTTTGCGCCAAGTAAAAATCGCCAGCTAGGAAAAAAAAGAGTTTATTATAGAGCAATATCATGAAGTGCTTTCGAGAATGATGGAGAAGCCCCATTATACTATTTGACATAAAAACGTAATTTTGAACATAAAATTACGTAAATCATCTCAACGGTCACAATTTTTAGAGCGTTTTTTAAACAGTGGTACTAACATAAGTGTCACCAGGAGGTCATTGTGAGTGTGACGTTGCGGTGAAGTGACAGCTGAGGTTATGGTCGTGCAAAAGACATAAGAGCCGGTAAGCGTCACAAGTAAGGGCCTTTTCACATAGGTGCAAAATACATAAGAGCCCATAAGAGTCACAAGTAAGGGCCTGTTTACATAGGTGCAAAAAGCATAAGACCCATAAGAGTCACAAGTAAGTACCTGTTCACATAGGGGCAAAATACATAAGAGCCCATAAGAGTCACAAGTAAGGGCTTCTTCACATAGGTGCAAAAGACATAAGAGCCCGTTAGAGTCACAAATAAGGGCCTGTTTACATAGGTGCAAAAGACATAACAGCCCATAAGAGTCACAAGTAATGACCTGTTCACATAGGTGCAAAAGACATAAGAGGTCATAAGAGTCACAAGTAAGGGCCTGTTCACATAGGTGCAAAAGACATAAGAGCCCATAAGAGTCACAAGTAAGGGCCTGTTCACATAGAATCCGTCAGCGTCAGCTTTACCCGTATTGACATAATTTAAACCAATCGCAGACCTTAACAATGTCGTTGCTAATCGTTTGGAGGTTTGTAATTGGTTAAATATATTGCAATACGAGTAACGCTGACGTTGACGTATTCTATGTGAACAGGCCCTTAAATTATTACTTGTTACGATATTTTGATACACCGATTCTTTGATATTCGTTATAGAAGTAATCCCACAGTACAGTAATTTAAACAGATAAGTGGTACTTACAACATTCTTTGTTAAAATATATCGTTATATCGATTATTTGATATTCGTTATAGCAGTAATTGTACAGTACAGCTAATTAGACAGATCTGCGGTACTTATATTATAACTTGTTAAAATATATCGATATATCGATTCTTTAGTATTCGTTATAGAAGTAATTCCGCAGTTATTTAAACAGATCTGCGGTACTTATTAGAGCGGGCGCTGTGGCCCAGATCGCAAGAGCAGCGGGACAGTGATCTGAACGTCCCTGGTTCGATGCTCGTCGCTGCAAACCCACCGCCGTGTTCCCTAATGGTGGCCGGGGCAAGTAAAATAGGTCGTGGCTACAATGTCCTCCAAGTTTTCAAATTTACCTCTGGAGGTGCGGGATGTGTTCCGTTCTTGTCACTTGACTTGGTTCAAAATTTCGGGACCGTTCAATTAGCCAAGTCGGAATCCGACCCTTGTGATGCTAATTCAAAACAGGAGCCGCGCCTTTTAGCCCCATGGCCTATTAGGACCTGATGAAAGGAACCTCGAACCAGAGGACATTAGCAACAACAACAACAACAATTCATTAGGCTGGTACTTATCGCCGTATTAACATTAGTGTCACCAGGATATGACGACGAAGGGATGTCACGGAACGTTACTCCGATGTCATATTTATGTCTTTGGGGAATTGCTTTTATTCCGCGACGACCACCGTGTGACGTTGCGATGACGTCTAAAGCATGAATTAAGGTCGTGTGTAAGAGAGCTTGTTAGTAAAAGCCAAAATTAATCATAGAGACTTTATTGTGCTAGTTAGTGATAAGTCATATTATGAAAGTGGCGTCACAACAAAATCTTAATAGTCACGTTTAAATCCCACTTATACTAGTTTGTAAGGTTAAAAGTCGATTTAGACTAGGTTGATACTGTGTGTCTTTTCTGCGACGTCATGGTGGTTATTCGTGTTATCTGTATTGACCAATATTTTTCACTTTTGGTGAAATAACACTTTTTCAAAGCACCGAAGTTTGAAAATCGTGGCATATAAATATTCATTGTTATTCCTTTGCCAAGAAAATAGCTCAATTGGGAGAAATCCAAATTAACAATATGATTCTTAGTAAAAGATTAATTTAAATTCTTATTTAGATCCAAGCCTAATTTGAATCCTAATTTAAATTCTTATTCAAAATGTTAAAGTCCATAAAATACTCATTTTCAGCAGTGACCATTCACTCTGCGGATTAGTAAAAGAAATTGGCACAACTACTTAGGAAATATCTTCTACAAGATAAAAAAAACCAAGGGGCTTAAGTATTCACTATCTACACTGTGACTAAAAATGACGTTATACGCATCTCATACCATGGCACAGTGAAGTCCCATCGAATAAAATAAATAGAACGGCGTAAGTTCCTTTTTTTGGGGGGGAGGATATTTTTAAAACGTGTCCTGACGTGTATTCAATTTGCCGCCACAAACAATCATGATGGCTTTCAGTGATGAGATATTCAAAGACCTTAAGACATTCAGTCACGAGTTTGTTAAGGGAACGGTGGACGTTTATTTGAGCAAATCTCGTCATTGTAATACTGATTGTGTTATTGTAAAAAATATATTTATATTTCTGTAGATTATTAGTACCAAAATAATTTTTGAAGTAAAAATTTATTTATGAAGCTTCTACAAAGTAAATTATAATGGGTAAGTGTAGTAATAAATTTTAAGCCTGTTTTTCTCAAAACAGATTTTTCAAGGTTTTTAGATATTTTAAATGCTCCATGCTACTTAATTTTTGTTCAAAATTCATGAAATTGATAAGGAAGGATCCTGATACTGTTTACAAAAAAAACTGGGTATGCATTTTACAGTTCGACTTTATTAAGGTAATTAAATTTGATTTATATCTTTTTAAAAGGCAAAATTTTGATGAAAGTCAGTATGGAATTCAGAAAAAAAATCTCTCAAAAATTAACTATTCAAGGGATTAAATAATTGATGCCCAGATTTGTTTGCTATACAGTTTAAAGAGATTAAAATGCAAAATCGAGGAAATATCTAAAAAATTAAGTAGCAAGGAGCATATTAAAATTTTGCTTATAAATTTCAAATTTTTAAAAAAATCTTAAAATTATAATGAGATTGGAAATATTTTTCAGGTATTCTATTTCTTTATAGTGAAATGTATATATGTACAAAATTTCGTATCTCTATGATGAAAAGTAAAAAAGTAAATTTTAATGTCCACCGTTCCCTTAAAGCTGCGGATCCGCAAGAGTAAGAGCCTCTTCACATAGGAGTCCGTTGCGTAGCGTTAGGGAACAGATGACGTTTAGACGAAAATAAACCAATCATAGGCGTTAAAAATTTCATCGCTAATCGTTTGGAGGTTCGTCATTGGTTAAATATATTTCAATACTTTAACGCTCCGCAACGGACTCCTATGTGAACAGGTCCTTAGTCACAGAATAGTCACAGCGATGACCAATGTTTGTGACTAATATATCCATTCATCATGTAACTGCGATGTCGCGGGGATTATCACAATGTCTTAACGCGTCACAAAGAACAATGCGGTATTCGTGAAATGTCACCATCAGATCCTTATATAAATTTGCAGTGGGAAGCAGTGGAATTGACCTTTCAGGATGTCCTGCAACGCTGCAACAAAAATACGTCACAAAAGTTTCGAAATAAACTCCTTGTATTTTCTTGTGATCTTCATTTTAGATGTAATCTCAGTCACAATTCGATAAACACAATACTTTCATTTAGGACTGATTATTACCCTTAGTAATAGCTCCACTACATATTCACATAGTCACTACTTACAGTTATTAGGTCGCGCTAGAGTAAAAAGGAACACGTAATTTAACGTTTTTAAATCATCCAATTAAGTAGTATATTTACTTATTTGAATTTGCAATTAAGGTAATAAGGGACTTTCAACCTCTATTTTTGTAATTTTTAACTTTTTACTCCATGTACAGACTTAAAATAAAAAATATTCTATTTGACCACATTGAAGACAAAATGAGGATTTTTTAGCAGAATAATGCCTGTTTCTAAAAAAAAATTTCAAAACTACTAGCATTCTTCGAAATGCTTCCATATCGTTTAAAAGCTTAAAAGTTATAGATACAAACACAAACACACACACACACACACACACACACATACATACATACATATATATATATATATATATATATATATATATATATATATATATATATATATATATATATATAAAGAATGAAGCACAATTTTCTGACAAAAACGCTTCAAATAACGATCCTGTAAAATCTGGAAGAAATCACAAAAAAAGTGAATGCGCGCGCCGCATTTTGAAAAATTCGTTATATTATTTCGGATTATTTTCAGGTGATTTACTTTTCAGTGTTAAACTTTCATGCAATTATTTAGAATTTACATGGAAAAAAATGGAACTGACTATTAAACTCATCATTTCAATATATATATATATATATATATATATATACCCAACAAACACAGAAGCATCGGGCCGGGGTCGGAAGGTTCCGGCCAGCCGATTTCACCACTGCCGGGCCGGCGCATTAGGTCAGTATCGTTTCCGTCACGGCTGTGTCCTCTCGCCCGCGACTACCCCGTCGACTGCCGGGCCGCTTCCGGTAGGATTCGAGCCATCGTTCATCCGACTACGAACCGTTAGGCAGCCGCGATTAAGCCATCGATGCGGACAGATAGCCGGAACGTAACCGGAGGTTGACGGGCCGGTTACGGGAGCAATAATTGGTGTCGACATACCGTCATCTACCCATCTCGTAAACAGCAATGTGCCGTAGGTCCGGGCATCATGCCAGCATTCTACCAGAATCGGACCGCCGGCATTTTTTCTAAGTTTTACGTAGGACCCTTTTGTTTATATGCTTTTTATTATTATTTATTTCATTGACGATTAACCTCTGATATCAACCCTTTCACTTTTATTATTATTTTTTTTGCCTTCATATTTCTAGCATTTTTTCCAGTTTTGCCTTATGTATTTTTAGGTATTACCAAATACTGATCTTTGTTATTACCTAAAAATTTGTATATGAATCACTAGTTTACTTGTTAGAACAAAACCTCATTTTGCATTAAGATACATTTACCCAAATTTGAAAGTTAAGATAACATTAATACCAACCATTAAAGCTAAATCATCTTTCCACTCGATCTAAGGTTACAGTTTTTTTTTTTTAAATTTAGAATGAGATTATAGTACGTAAAACAGTACTACTTTAATAATTAACCCAAAAAATTTGTACTTCCCCAGTATAAAATTTATTAACATAATTTGATAAATTTATAAACATAAATTTGATACATTCTTCAAACCTGAGTAATGTGTAGTGTGTATGATGAAGCCCATCTTTGTGAGCTTGTGAAAACTTGCTCAGAATTTATTTAAATTATTTTTTGGTGTAGAGTTAATAAATGCTCTACAGATAAGAAAATTATTTTTTGCATAGTTTTGTGAATTAAAGAGTAATTCATTAAATTCTTATGTCATTTTAAAAAAATATTTTCTTTTCTATTATATTGGACTTAATATCCAACACTTGATAGTACTATTTTTGAGAAATAGTACTATGATAGTAATATCTTCTATTGTAATTTTGAGAAAAATTATACACACACATGTTTTTAAATACAGAAAAGAGCTGGTTTAAAGTAAAAATAGTTTATTTAGAAAGTACATAGCACATTTACACAATTTTTTTCTATATTTTCTACAAAACAGGATCCTTTCGCTGTACCTCTGGCTCCATCTTTACAGCATCTAGGGAAAAAAAAGAAAGAGAAAATCAGTTCATAAATTTATGTGAAAGGAAAATGACTCCCATCCCCAGATATAATTTATGAATCAAAAGAATTTATTTAAATTATTTTTCTATGTAGAGTTAGTAAATGCTCTGCAGATAAGAAAATTATTTTTTGCATAGTTTTGTACATTAAAGGGTAATTTATTGTTGTAAAAATAGTTGATTGTTGAAAGTAGTTGAAAAATTCATTGTTGATAAAGTAGAATTAAATAAATCCAATTAGGAAATATAAATTCTGAGACAGGGGTTTAAAAAAACTTGATACAAAACAGCACCCAACACATGAGTGCAGTTTTAAATCTGTTGTCATTTTATTGATAACTACTTCCAAGAAGTAAATTCCTACCACATTTTTTTTGTAAAACCAATTACATACTGTGAAAACTACATCATGTAAAAAATATTTACTTGATTAAATAAATATACTAATAGAAAATAGTTATAAAATATTTGTTAAAGAGTATTCCCCTTTTCACTAAATTTCTCTCTGTACAGTAGAAAATCCAACCATGTCGATTAATTTGTTATTATAGATATAAATAAAATATGGTAGATTGCCTTGATAAGAGTACAATTAAGTTTTTAATGTTGAGCATAATTTCAGCTCAACGTTGAAAGCTGAATCAGAGACTTGTCTATAATGACACCAAAATTTCCTCTTCACTATTGACAATAATGCTGTTGAAAGTAGAGAAACACAAGAATAAAGATTGAATGCTAAGTAAAACATTAGCATACAAAATCTTAAATTTCTAAATTTGATTACAACATGCCATAGAGAGCATTAATACAGATGCTGGGTCAGATTTAGAAATTTAAGATTTTATATAGTATTCAATCTTCATTCTTGTGTTTCTTTACTTTCAACGTGAGAGTGATTCTCGATAGTGAAAAGAAAATTTTGTTGTCATCTCAAGTCTCTCAGTCAGCTTTCAATTATTGTACTCTATCAAGGCATTCTAATCTATTTTATTTATATCTGTAATAACTAATCATTTAATTGACAGGATTGAATGTCTTACTGTACTGAGAAATTTAGTGAAAAGGGTGAATACTCTTTAACAACTAATCTATTACTATAATAATGAATAAAGTAAAACTTTATTATATGATGTAGCTTTCACAGTAATTGGTTTTACAAAAATTGTGGTAGAAAGTAATTTGGGATACTAACTTCTGCATAGTATTTTAATAGAGCATATCTTTTGTTACTTAATTGTCAAATTATGGTGGGGATCTGTGTATAAAATATTTTTTTTATTTGTGAGCAGCTGTTATTAGGGATAACCACAGTAAAAAATTATTCAAAATATACTATTTAGATTCAATAATTATTAACAATTGTTATGATATATTGTTTGATTAGTCTAGGTTAATTTGAAAAATGAGGTGGGTAATATTGACTAGCTGTCAATGTTGAGTGAAATGGCATAGATTATATTATAAAGCGTGAAAAAACACTTAGACTTTTTGAACCAAGCTTCTAACCCAAATTTAAGTTTTTAAAAAAATATTTTGCTAATGAGAGTATTTTCACAGATCTTAACAATGGAATAGAAAACCCGTATAGTCAACAAATTCATGGATAAACGATTCAGTTCTAAAAGCAAAAAGCCTGGTTTCTGTATACTGTTGTAACATGATTATTATAAAAGTATACAGAAACCAGGCCTTTTGCTTTTAGGGCTGCATCTTTTATCCATGACTTAGTTGACAATACAGGTGTTATGTTCCATTCCTTAGATCCATGAAAATATTTCCAATTTTAAAAGTTTCATTAAATTTTTTTTAAAATTTTGGTTAGAAGTTCGGTTTGAAAAGTTAAAAGTATTTTATTGCACTTTGTAAAATAATCTATGCTACTGCACTCAACATTGACAGCCAGTCAATCTTTGTATGCTTGCATCATTTTTCAACTTAACTTAGATAAACCAAATAATACACCATAAAAAAACCTACACACTTGCAAACATAACCTTATTATAGTCAACAATTATTTAATAATTAACTGAACCTAAATAATATATTTTGGAATATTTTTTTACTGCCCTTATCCTTACACTTTATAATAACAGCTGCTCACAAAAATATATTTTATGTGACAGATCTCCACCAAAATTTGACAATGAAATAATAAAATTAAATACTAGGCAGAAGTTAGTATTCCAAATGACATTCAACTACCTATTAGCTCATCAACGAATAATCTAATACATCTAAAAGCAATATTATTATTATTATTACTTCTGTAAGGAATTATGAATGAACCTCTAACTACTTCTCATGAAATTCTGATAATTAAATTAAAAAATTTTTAACATTAACTATCAAGAGTAAAATAACCCTTGGCATTTTATATCTTTATAATATAAAAATATAAAATTTTTTTTGGTAAGCAGTTATGATAAAAGACTTTCACAAGAGTCACGGTTAACTGAAGTCCCTGAACTGCACTTTCAGACATACCTAATACTTTAATAACATGCTTGCCAGTTAAAAATATAATGAATAAAGGAAATCAATATCAATCCACAAATTACTGCAACCAAAGTTTATGAAAATGTTCGGATTAGCGTATAAAATATACAAAGAGAAATTTGAAAATTTGAGTTGTTTATTAATTAAGAATTATGTAATAAAAATATTTTTTATGGTTTTTCATAGAAAAATTCAAATTTAAGTACAAAAAATAAATTTTAAAAAAATATATTATCAACTTTGTGATTTTGCCCACAAGTTCACTGCTGAAAAAAATAAAGGATATCTAGAGAATAAAAAAAAAAATGGGTTCAGTGAGGTTAAAATGAACTTACAGATTATGAATCGAGCACACTGCCAAGTGAGTTGTGGAATCTTTTCATGGAAATCACAATGTGAAGATGGATTCCAGTTTCAGAATTCTGTAAAGAAACCAATATTTTCTTACAATGCCATAATAAAAATTAGAGTGATTTGTGACACCAAGAAGCATTGAAAAGCAGAGTTCATTATTTATTTATTTATTTTACAAATGCCACACACTACCAAAAATAGCACCTATGCAATCAGTGCACGTGCTCTCCAATACTTCTCAACAAGATCAGTAAAACATTTTAGTGCAGAGCACTCGTCTATTTGCTTATCAGTGAAATAAAAAAGGTAGTATGACCCCCTTACATGTATACTTTGGACCATAGGCGTAGCGTGCTTCTAACATTTGGGACGGATACAAATTGAATTCAGCTAGGGCCCTTCTCAGCGCATTGACTACCGATCAATCCTTAAAATTTGAAATATGATTTTTTGAAATTGAGTAACAATAGAATTGATGTTTGAGTAGTATTCAAAAAGTTATACAATGAGAAAAATAAATGTAATATAAATAAAAGAAGAAAAAAAATGTAGCATGCTTCTAACATTTGGGACGGATACAAATTGAATTCAGCTAGGGCCCTTCTCAGCGCATTGACTACCGATCGATCCTTAAAATTTGAAATATGATTTTTTGAAATTGAGTAACAATAGAATTGGTTTGAGTAGTATTCAAAAAGTTATACAATGAGGAAAATAAATGTAATATAAATAAAAGAAGAAAAAAAAATGTAGCATCGAATTTTTGTTATGGATCATATCATTGTTAAAAACTATGTTAGGGCTAAAGACATAATCGGTATTTTCAGTGTCACAGTTTGAAAAAAATGGGAAAAAACCAACTTTTTAAAAAGTTTTCTACAATTTTCTGATTTAACTGAACCAAAAATTTCTCCTCACATGAATTTTCAAATCAGATTAAGTGAAAATTACACATAATGGAATATGCACTGAGCATATAATTTAATACCAAAAATTGCCTGGTGATTAAAAGTTGAGAAGTAATCAGACTTTCAATGTGCTGAATATGTTTAGCACAATATTTAAATAAGACTTTAATATACATGAACTAGATTACTACCTCGCAAAACTTCCAAGAAACAATTTCAACTAACTATTGTATAACTTTCCATATAATTTGGCTTTCCATAAAACTCCAACTGATGTTCAGAATCAGTTGAGTTATTTTTCAGGCACAACTTTATCAACATATTTAATTATGAAACTTTGAGAAAGTAAAGACAATTTACAATGCATTTCCCCCCATTTTTTAAACAGCTAAACAAGATGCTCAGTGGAATTTTAAAAAATTTAGTACAAATTTAGTACAGGATCAAAAATATAAAATAATGGTCTATTAGGATTTGAAGGATGATTATATACTTAAACAAGGGGGGTAGCAAAATAGGATATTGTTTAATAATAAAGTCAGTTGTTCAGTCAAGAAGTCAATTATTGTATTTTGATGATCAGAAATTTTATGTCTTAGAACATCAAGCAATTCAATTACCACATTTAATACATTTTCACCATCACTCATTACTGTTTTCATTTAATCCAAATTCTTTATATAAGTATTAAGACTTAAAATGGAATAAACATGTTTAACAGAGAGAAAAATTTATGGCATGCATAAAATTAAATTTTACCAAAATTTAAAATTACTTAGCCCATTAACTAATGATCTAATACATCCAAAAGCAATTTCCTTTTTACTACTTCTGTAATGAATTATCAACGAACCTCTAACAACTTATCAGGAAATTCTAAAAATATTTTTAAAATTTTAATGTTAACCATTAAGAATAAATAAAGCTTGGCACTTCACATTTTCATAATATAAATATCATTTTTCTGTTATTATAAAAGACTCTGTAAACCAGGCGTTTTGCTTTTTGGAACTGTATCTTGTATCCGTGAATTCATTGATTATACAGGAGTTCTATTCCATTATTAAGAAAGGGTTATTTCATTCACTTATCAAACACACATTTTGATATAATAAACCACAACTCACAATGGATGTCTTATCTACAATTTTATAAACAAACTTTGTCTATGAACACATTTTATATTTTCTAAATAAACCTTGGCATTTTATAATTTTATAATATAAATCTCTTTTTTTGGCAAGAGTTAAAGTCTTTCACAAGAGTCGTGTTAACTGAAATCCCCGGACTGCACTTTCTCACTCACCTAAAACCTTAACAACAAGCTTCACAGTTAAAAAAGAATAAATAAAGAAAATCAATATTCTATCCACAAATTATTGAGACCAAAGTTTATGAGAAAGTTCAGATTAGCGTCTAAGTTAAAAAAACTAATTTGAAATTTTTAGTTGTTTAATAAATATTTTTAGTTTTTTTCATAGAAAAAATTTAATTAGTTAAAAATAAATCTAAAAAAATATTAAAAACAGTGATTTGGGCCACAAGTCCACTGCTGAAAATAAAAGTATATCTCGAGAATAAAAAAAGGTAGGCTCAGTGGCGTTAAAAACTTACGCTGGTTATGAGATCCAAGTGGTATTTGTCTTTCAAGCCTGAAGCTCTGAATAGATTCCAGTTTCAAAATTCTGTAAAAAAACCAATATTTTCTTATAATGCCATAATAAAAATTTAATGTTTTATCAAACCAAGAAGTATTGAAAAGTAGAGTTCTTTATAAACTTGCTTATCACTAATATAAAAAGGGGAAAAGAAACTAATTTTACCCTTTATATATATATTAAGCCAATAAGTTCACATTTATTTTGCACAGCATGACAACAAAATAATTTCCAAAAGACCTTTAGAGATGAACAGCTTATAGATAGTTATTGAGAACATTCTCAGATTTATAAAAACTCTTATCGTACAATATCTATTACAATAAAGCAATTTTTTGTATGTACACATTCTGATAATCTACAAATCTATATACTTATAAATATATAATTTAAAAACATGGAATGCAAATTAATAAGTTAAGAAACAATTTATGTATCTAAATAGTCTATTTTGGAATAATTTTCACTGCCATCATCTCTAATAACACTGATAAAAGTGATTTCAAACACGATACAAATTAGAAAATTAAATGCACGTGGCATCTATATTGACACAAATTTAAAACTCTAAACTTCTCATTACTCCAGAGGTTCTTTGAATGAATTCAGGAATACAATGGAGTTCACATACATACAAAAATTAATAATTCTTGAAAATATATATACACTCAATTGCAAGAATATATACACTCAGTTGCAAAAAGTATGCACCATTATGTTATTCCTAAAGAGTGAAATTGTTTTATTTTATATCTTCAGAGAGAGTAGAAATATAATCTAAATATCAAAGCCAGTTCAAAATATTGATTAATAGCAATTGAAATTCAAAATGTTCCTTAAATAAGCTTTTTATTTAATGAGATATTCAAGATAAAAAAAATGCTCCAATATTTGCTATTGTTTCAATATTTACTTGACATGTGGATACTGATTAAACAATATTTTGGATCTGGTTTTGAAATTTTAAATATATCTTTGCTCTCGATAGACATAAAGAAATTTCACCCAGTAGGAATAACATATACATATATAGCAATTGAGTGTACACATAGAACATTATAAATAGAATTTTAAAAAAATTATATTTTAAGGCTATTAAGATTATACATGAAAAATACCTATTAGTGTTTAGCATTTAAATTAAAATATATAATTATACTAAATACATTCTTTTAAATTATGAACACAAAAATTTTAAGAATATTTGTTCTTTATTTCTTTATAATGTATAAAATGCAGTGTATTTTATAAAGTTTACTCAAAACACAATTTGATAAGGAATTCAATAGATCCTTTTGTATGATTTACAAGTTCATTTTTAGAATCTTTTATAATGTGGAACGTTTTTGAATCCATCTTTTAACATTTAGAGATGGATAATTTGTTGCCTATTGATACCTGGCAATAAGAACATTGTAAAATATATTTAATAGGAAAATGGACAATTTTTCCACCATTGAATACTATGCATGAATTTACTATGGAGGAATCATGTGTAACTGATTTATCAATCCAGTAGTAAAAAAATGTTTAATTTGGATTAACATATTAAAAAAAATTTCATTATAATTTTCTTTCAAATTTCTTTAAAGAAATAAAATGGAAAATATTATACTGGAAATGAAAATACATTTTTATTTTTCAACTATGTAGATTTGGAATTGATATTTGTGTCATGTATTTTATACTTTCTAAAGGATATAAAAATCTAAATAGTGCGTACAAATTACAATTCTAAATATTAATTTAATTAGCAAATACTTAAGACTTTCACAAGAGTCCATTTACTTCCTTTGTCCATCTAAAATATTAACTGAAACACGAATCTTAAATTATTCCGAAACAAAATGTTTTTATTTATACATACGAAAGTGCTCGTAAGTGCCATAAGTATTGCTAATTCAATACACTCAGTTCAGTAGAGTTTGATCTGAAATATGGTCAATTCATATATAACTTGGATTAAAACACTATCTTATAACAGAAATAGAATAATGTTCACTATGTAAGGGTGTTAAATAAAATCTAAAGGCAATAATTTAAGACTAACGAATGAAACTTACTTGTGGATTAATTTCAACGAACTTGTAATCAATCTTTAATGGCGCCTTTTCAATCACGTGCAACTGAATGTCCAATCAGATGACACTAGTGCATTGTAGTATGACGAGGCGAAAAAAAGATGGTTTGAAATTTCATTATGCTATAGCTTTCAAAAGCTGCCTTTTGGTATTGAATATAAAATTTTATTGCTCTACTGAAATATTTTTCAGGTGCTTCAAAATAGATATTTTTGTGAAAAGAGATAAAATTCTTTTTTTCTGTTTATTTTATGGTATATTAAATTAATAATATATATTTTTTGTAAATAAAATATTCAAAATATTTTTACAAGAAACTTAGGTATTTCTAAGTATTTCTAATTTTTAGATGTCATTACAGAACAACTGATTTTGTAGAATTTCGCAATTTTCATCATCTTAATTTTACAGTAGTATATTCTTATAATACACATTGGAATGAAAAAAACAATTTTTAATTAACGGACCTTAGTTAAAATAAACAAATCACATTTATTTAGAAAAATATTAATGTAATGTCTTTAAAGGCAAAGTGTTATTTTGAAATAAACATTCATATTTTTCAAAAGTCCATAGTAATCATACATGGTTTGCTTTACTTATTTCACTGACACATTGAATTGCTTTCTGTTTGTCATCAGAAATATGCCTCTTCATAGGAAGTCCTGTTACTTTAACATCATTCCATTCAATCATATCAATATAATCCTTGGCATCAAAGTTTATACGTTGAAATAAAAACTTTTTGATGCCACCTTCATTTTCAGCCCTTGCTTTTAGATTCCGGGGTAATCCAAGCTCTCTCTTACATGACTGCGATCATCTGATATCATACAAAGGACGAGATTTTCAGAAGCAGATTTCTGGCACTGGAAAATGTATATAAGATAGCATAATAGCATTTTTCAATGACAACAACCAGAATTTAAACATTACTGTAATTGGAATGGGTGGAACTGCCGTGAACACTGGATTGAATAATGGTGTGGTTCGTTTATTTGAAAAGGAATTAAGAAGGCCACTGCAGTGGTTGATTTGTCTATTTCATGGAAATGAACTGCGCCTACGTCCTAATTTGGAGGAGAAATAGGTAAACAACTAGAAAACTGCTATGAACTTCCAGTAATTGAATTATCACCTATTGAAAATGGCATTCCATTACTAGAAATTAAGGATGATTTAAGTGTGGACCCAAAATATTTGTTAGAAATGTCTAATGCAATCTCTGTTGGAAGGTGCTCTTCTGATTTGTCTATGAGAAAACCAGGAAAACTTTGTTATTCATGATAGCTTACATTAGCAAACCGAATACTTCACTTGTATGTGGGAACAGAATGTACTGCAAAAAAAATCTCCGAATACTGACTGAGTACATTTTGTAAGTATATGCATCTGTTTCGTTTCACATAAAGCGGAAACTATCTTATATCCATGGATCGAAGCACTTGTGGAAACTTGTAAGCTATTCACGTTACCTCCATCAGACTCTTAAAAATGTAATTGACCCAGTCATTCAAAGAAATTCGTACTTTGCTGCTTCTGAAAATCTCCTCCTATGTATGATATCAGTTGATCGCAGCCACGTAAGACAGCTTGGATTACGCCGGATTCTAAAAGCAAGGACTGAAAAATGAAGGGGGCATTGGAAAGTTTTAAGTTCAACGTATAAACTTTGATGCCAAGGATTATATTGATATGATTGTACGTAAAGATGTTAAAGTAACAGAACGAGGCATATTTCTGATTATAAACTAGGAAGCAAAATAATCTGATCAGGAGAGTCAACGTACTGACTTCAGCAATTTTCCATGTCACACACAAGCAGTAGAAAGGATTGTTAAATTCGTTACCGAGTCACCCTTACCCGTCCGTGGCACTTCTGCAAGAGTTGCATTGATAAAAACGAAAATACATTCTCAAAAGATAATGCCAAAATTTAATAATAAAAAACAAAACAAAACACAATTCAATGTGTCAGTGAAATAAGTAATGGAAACCATGTGTGATTACTATGGACTTTTGAAAAACATGAATTTCTTTTTTTTCAAAATAACGTTTAACATCCCCAATCTCAAAGAACTTTTTAATCTTATGCACAGTAGGTGTGCGTTTAAATTTTCTTCTACACCCACTTTTGATTATATTCCTAAATCTGAAAAAGTTAAACCTCTGAATCAGGCTGATGAGCTTAAAGCAGGGTGTTTAACCTTTTGCAGCATCTGGGCCACATGGTAAATTTTTTCAAGGCAGGCGGGCCGCATAAAAAAGTCAACTACATTCAAAAGTTTAGTTTTATTATGAAAATGAAAAATACATTGTATATGTAATGTATAAAATATTATAATCTTGGTATGCAATGTGATGTGGTAATTTTGAACGAAATCGAACATAATGTGATTTTTTAAATTTGGGTTAGTCTAAAGCGAATTGCTCTCGACTCTAACTTAACTAGCATTAATGATCGAATCAATCTCTCTAACCAATTTTCTATCCTAGGAAACTGTCGTAATCCGGAGGAAAGAAATTCCCGCTGCTAATGATGAATTTCCTGTTAGGCGGGAAACCAAACCTGAGCCATGTTTTTTTTTTTAATGGCGGAAGGGTAAAAAGATACCCTCAAGAAAATGTACAACCTAGTCAAAATTCAATATCCCAAATCAATTTCATGAAACTTTCTCAAAATCTTATCTGAAAACATTACTGCAATTGGATTAATATCGGACCTTTCAAAATTACTTAATTTACTTACGCATTGAATTTTTTTGGAAAAAAAATCCCAAAACCGAACGACGACTTAAAAATTAAAAATTTATGTTCCGATCTTAATATTTCAAATCTTACCCAGTCCATTAATTGTTCACAGGTTAATTCTGATAGTGTGGTTTCTGATAGTGTTTAACATTTTTCCTTTATTTTTCTGTTCCATGCGAGGCAGTTTCCTCTTATTGAAGTTCCACACTTGATACCCTATCAGGGAATGCTGGTGTGGGGCGTTCGTTTTTGCTTCCCATGCTTCAGTCCTCGGTTCGATCCTGCAAAGTGCAGTTCTGTTATCTGTACTCACGGATGTTCAAACCTGCCAATTTAATTTATTAAATATAACTTACTTATTATTTTAAACTTAATTGCCTTATTTTTTATTTCTAACATTTATTTAAACTAATTTTTTTGCCTTTTTTTTCTTATTGTAAATATTATTTCTCGTATCCTGATTCAATTACAAAAAAAAACAATGTAATATATATTCTTCAATGTACGTACTGAGGATAAAGGGTCTTATTTTTTGATATTTTTTGGTGTCTCATGACATCTACTGTCTATGTCTCTGACATTACATTACATTAATATTTTTCTAAATATGTGTGATTTGTTTATTTTAACTAAGGTCTGTAAATTTAAAATTCTTTTTCTTTCATTCAAATTTGTATTATAAGAATATGTTACTGTAAAATTAATACGATGAAATTCGAGAAAAAATTCTACAAAATCAGTTGTTTTATAATGGCATCTAACAATTAGAAATACTTAGAATATGTAAATTTCCTGAAAAATATATTTTGAATATTTTATCTACAAAAATATATATTATTATTTTAATATACTATAGAAGAAATTTAAAAAAATACAAATTTTATCACTATTTCCTCTCTTATAAATAAAGAGTGGTGAAACAAGGACCCATTTTTAAGTAGATATTTAATTTCTCCAGTAATATATAAAATTGAAACTAATTTTCATCTGTTTTTATAAGCTTCTAGGGAGTTAAAAACATACACACAGAATACAATCTTTACATACAAGGAAAATTATGTGAATTTTCACATAATACAATTATACAATTTCACATAATACTTTTCACATAATACAATCTTTACATACAAGGAAAATTATGGGAATTTTCCGCGTAAAAGAAGTTTCACAACAATGAAATAAATATTTTTGAAAAGTCTGTTAAATTTAATCTTCGCCTTCCCTTTCAAATCCATAATTCTGATGCAGATATCTGTTACTTGTGGTTACGAATCGGAGGTACAGTTCCGGGACGATGCAGGGTAAACGATTTCGGTGCGATTCATATCAACCCATAACAGGCCCTGAAACACGTAAACGGAAAGCGTTTCCCCTTCGGAGGTTCGTAAACAACCCGCCAGTGGCCCGACAAAATTCTCCCGTACTTGTCGTTCAACCGGTGCCTCCAGCACTGGCCCGATAAGCTGCCGTCAGTCCTGTGTTTGTTGGGTATATATATATATATATATATATATATACGAGGGTTGGGGCAAAAGTCATGGCAACTATTTTTTTTCTTGAAGATACCAGGCCGGTTGGAAAATGTGACATATACAGACGAAAGGACAAGGTCTCAACTACATGTGTGGACAATGAATAGCACTGAAATATCGTAACACACTAATTTATTACGGTAGTATACAGGGCAATATGGTCTTCACCGTGCAGAAGAATGATAACACAGTACACATAAAGTTGACATGACAAACCTGGGCCTAAAGACCTTCAATGTAGTCCCCTGCTAGTGTCACCACACGCTGCCAACGATGTGGGAGGCGCTGAATACCATGAGCCTCAGCATTTGACGCACCATGTGTGAATCGGGTCATCCGTTGGCGCACAGCATTAGCAATGTCCTCTCGTGTTGCAAACCGCCTACCACGTATTGGTTCCTTAATCTTGGGAATGAGATCAAAGTCACAGGGCGAAAGGTCAGGAGAGTACGGTGGGTGCTCCAATTCTACCCATCCCAAAAGTCGGAGTAGCTGCCGTACACACCCTGCTTTATGTGGTCTTGCATTGTCGTGCAGGATTATTGCACTGTCCACAAGATCTGGACGTTTATCCCGAACGCCACGTCGTACCTCCCGCACCAGGAAGTCCCTGTAGTACTGTGCGGTCAATGTTCTGCCATGAAACGAAGTGGCAAACAATGACACCCCTGACGTCATACGCGACGATCACCATCAATTTGACTGGGGAAGGATTCTGACGGAACTTCTGCTGCCTTGGTGATCCAGGATGTCGCCACTCCGCGGACTGACGTTTCAGTTCTGGTTCGTATGCCCTGGCCCAAAATTCATCGATGGCGATTACTCGTGACAAGAATTGATCGCCGTCCTGTTGCCAGCGTACAAAGTGGTCGGAGCATATTGCATAGCGCACCCATCTTTGAACTTCCGTCAGTGTATGTGGTACCCACCGAGAAGCGATTTTGCGTAGCTGTAGCTCATTACGCAATATCCTGTGGACGGTGCGTTTCTCGATGCCACTTGCCCTCTCTAACTCCAGTAACGTCCATCGTCTGTCTTCATCCATGAGCTGCTCGATGACGGCACGTGCCAAGTCGGTCCGCACACTCACCGGTCGTCCCGAACGTTGCTCACCACTGGTTGACACACGTCCTTGCTGAAACTTTCCTACACACCGTGCTACTGTACGACATGGTAGGGCATTAATCCCAAGGGCTTCTACAAATTCACTGTGACATTCCATCGCATTTCTCCCTCGGAGAACGGCTATTTTGATGTAAGCGCGCTGCTCAACACGGGTTACTTCCATCTCGCACGACACTCACCAACTGACTGATTTCAGGGCACTCGCTGCGCTACTACCAGCTATCACAGAGCCATCTGTTGTTCTGCATACACACTATGCCTGCAGAACTTCCACACGACATATATGCGTTTGTGATCCGTTCACATATCTACAAGAAAAAAGGGCCTAAACTACATAATATTCTAATTAGGTGACTTTAGATTCGTGGAATTCACGTGTCCACTTAAGTTTTTGCCCGGGGACTTTACTGCTAGATCCCGCGCTTGTTAGAACCGCGAACTATTGAACTGAGTGCAGGATAAGTGGCCATAAAGTTCTTATAAAGTGTGGTTTTTGACGTTAGAGAACCTATAAATTCAGAGTGGTTCGAGGGCTCTTCAAGAATTTTGACACTATACTGACATTCGGAATCTCATAACTTCTAACACTCATATCTGGGGATGTTATTGAGTTCACCTACTTCACATGCCTGTATCATGATCTGCAGGGCTACGATAAATTATCTTATTTTACTTTTAGGTTGCAATTTTGGAAAAGGGGTCGTGCTTTATTAACCTTTTCCTTATGGGGTGGGATTGCATGTGTCCCAAGAATACGGGCCAAAGAATGAATATATATATATGTATATATATATGTGTGTATATATATATATAGATATATAGATATATATATATGTATATATATATGTGTGTATATATATATATAGATATAGATATATATATATGTATATATGTGTGTTTATATATATATATATATATATATATATATATATATATATATATATATATATATATATATATATATGAAATTTCCCGTTCTAAAGAGGGAATCGGTAAAATGGATCCCGTAAGCTAAAGGTTAACAGGATAATTTTAAATACGCTTTAGATATATAATGGTGGGCCATTATTATCTTATATATATATATATATATATATATATATATATATATATATATATATATATATATATATATATATATATATATATATATGTGTGTTATATATATATATAGATATATAGATATATATATATGTATATAGATATATAGATATATATATATATATATATATATATATATATATATATATATATATATATATATATATATATATATATATATATATATATGTGTGTTATATATATATATAGATATATAGATATATATATGTATATAGATATATAGATATATATATATATATATATATATATATATATATATATATATATATATATATATATATATATATAAAGAATGATGCACAGTTTTGTGACAAAAACTCTTCAAATAACAATCAAGTCAAATTTGGAAGAAATCACAGAAAAAAAAAGAATGCGCATGGATCATTTTGAAAAAATTCTAGCAGTTTTGAAGAATTTTTTGATAAACAGGTCTTATCCTTTCACAAAATACTTATTTGTGAATTCTAAGTGTCCTCGGTGAAATATAAAAAACATTTATTATTCTCATTTTGTATTAAGAGTATGATGGGCATTACAAAGCAATGTTTGAAGTTTTTATCTCAGAGATATGAAATTTTACATATATATTCATTAAAGTGTAGCTATATTAAACACCTTATATAATTTCATAAATATTTTTTAAAAATTATATTTAAAAAATTTAAATTAAATGGTTTTAAATGTTCCTTGTGATCCAATGTTTAGATTACCCCCTTAATTTTGCTTTTATATTGCCTATTAAAGCATTTGATCAGAATTATGTATTACTTTGTTCCTTTGTTGAATAGTTAATTTTTAGGACATATTTTTATGTTTGTACTCTGAATTTTCGTGAAATTTTTGTACTTTTCTACATTTAAGTTAAACATTGATAATCTGAATGATGTGGAAGCCTAAAATGGACACATAACTTTATTTTGATGTATTACAGGAGTCTTTGTTATAAATTTTATAAAATTTCGTCAAAAATTATGACGCAAAGACTTGCAATTCTGGAAGTGACTCATTTTGAGAAAAACCATTTAAAAGATGTTTTTCACCTACCTTTAATACTTACTTTTCTAAAGCCACAAAGTTTTCATTTTACTTTTCACTACGTACTTCAAATGCATTTTATTCCAATATTTACATATTTTTAAAATATTAATACACCAAAAAAATCCAATTTTTGTTCGGTGTTTGTCAATTTCAAAGTCCACCATCCCCTTAGGAGTAAAATATTGAAAATTTAAAAAAAAACGTAGTTGAAGGTCCCTTGTCAACTAAAAAGGTATAAATAACTTACTTAAATTAGTTAAAATCATGCTGAAGAAACAGCAAAATACACCGTAAGGTGCTGTATTCAAAATTCATTAAATCCAAATATACTGGTTTCCACGGGCTTCTGACAAATAGCTGCTTGAAATAAATCCTTTCCTTAAATAGAGTTGTTCCTAATTAAGAAGTGTTTCGAAAAGATTTAATTTTCTGTATGGTTGCCTTGAATAATTGACAAGCGTGATAGGAGTGTAAATGACGTCGGAGGATGAGTCGGCTAAACGGCTTCAATTAAATATACAGAAGTTTCAGGCTCCCAGAGGCTAAACTGTGTTCATTATCACCAAAAATTTATTACTCAGACCAGCATTAATATCGAAGATAAACTTTGTCTAGATTATCCTTTACCTACAGTATTCGAATTGAAATGCATTACTGAGGTCGATACAAATTTCCCCATTTAGGAGGTTTAAAGCATGTTTTTATTTTCTTAAGCTTAAGGGGGAGATCACCTTAAAACCTTCAAAAAACTCAATTTTTATTATGATGTAATTTTGAAAAATGGAATATAAGGAATCTTTTGAAAAAAAAGGAAATCGATACTACAATTAGAGCCAATTTTATGGTCAAATGTATAAAGCTAATGGTGAAGTAATTTATAGAAACTTTAAACTTTAAATGGCTTTTTCTAAAATCTGTTATTTTCAAACTTGTGCGCACTATTTCTTCAAAACTAATAGTCACAAATTGCTAAAATTTTTTATACATATATATCTTGTATGTTTATACAATTTCTACCTTAATTTAAGTAAGTACATATTACTAATTTTTTTACAGAATGTTTTTAAAATAAATTTTATGATTTTTCCGTACATTACACTACATTTGCCTGAAAGAAATATTTTATGTGAAATAAGGTAATTATTTTAGTTGTATATTAAAGTCTAACCTATTATAGAATATATACTAATAATTTAATATATATCTCTTATAGTTTTAAAAAAATTCTGCACGCAATGCATTGATTGAAGATTCATTTTTCAGTAAACATCAATTATGTTTTTCACATAAAGTAATTTCTAATAATCTCCCAAAAAGTCTGCTTTTGTTTTTTGATAGAAAAAGCATTGTGCAATTCACCCTAAAAAATTGGTTCAAATTAATTACAAATTAACTGTTTGGCAACACATTAAGCTAGGTAGTAAAATCAGTGTATTTTTGTGCGTGTAAAGGTGATTTTCTTCCTTAAAAGGAAAAGGTTCCTTCAACCAGGTTTTTTTTTTTTATTTTCAACATTTTACTCTATAGGCAAAATGAGAATCTTTTCTAGTACATTAAGACATTTAAAGTTCACAGATACGTATTTCGGGGAAGAAATAAGACCCGTTTTTCAAAAAATTCATCAAAAATGCTAGCGTTTTTCAAATTGCTCCGCTAGCATTCATTTTCTTCTAATTTCTCAGAATTGTTAATTGGTGTGTGTTGCCACAAAACTGTGCAGAATTCTTTCAAACCACAAATATTTTTTCATACTTATAGACCGTGAAATAAAACAAAAACATAAAAAATAACCGGCAGATTAAAAAAGGTACCGTAAAATCGTACGCACATTTTTTCACATTTTAGTTCGCAAAAATGAGGGAGCGTATTACACTCGTGTACAAAAATAAGTAGTTTTAAACATTGAAAAAACGAACGTACGGCAGCTGTAAGACATTGTCGCAACACGCATCTGCTGTTCGTGATTCATCCACCCGTTTACTAAGCAGGTGTTCCTTTTAAACAGACGGAACTCGCAGTTCGTATCGCACACGCGTTCGTTTAATAGCAGGTCCCTTAAAGTAGTGATAGTTTCTCGGTTGTTGCAAGTGCAAAAATTTATTATTTTATTTTATTTATTTCCTTCAAAATTTCTTCTAGACGTTCCTATACGGCAGCAGAAAAATTATCGATCGTTAAACGTGAGACGGCATTGAGAACGACATATTATGGGAGGATTGGCAGGTGTCATCAAATGAAGATGACGATGGCGATATATATTACTACGGCACCAATAATTATGACATGGACACAGCAACAATAGATGAGCTGTTTTCTAGTGAAAGTGATAAAGACTGAAAATTTGACAGTATTGTTTGTTTTGAATAAAAATTTAGGTTTTTTTTCTACTGAAATTAACGTTTTCGTTTCTTTTTATTGCAAATTTTATTTCTGTCAATAAATATCTGTGCAACTTTTAAATAAAATACTGAAAAGTTATGGGTGCGTATTACAATCGAATTTTATTTTTTTACGAAAATTTCGTTCAAAATTAAGCATGCGTATTATACACGTGTGCGTATTATAGTCAAGATTTTACGGTAATTATTTATGGGTTCAGATTCATACAAAAAATAATGCACAACTATGTTAACACCAGCTGAAAACCCGCGCTTCGCTACGGAGTACATTCAAATTAAATACAACGGTCAACGTATGCAATTTATGCCAAAAAAATAAATATATATACTTATAATAAATGCGACGATCAATGTATACAATTGATGTAGAAAAAAATATATATATTTATAAAAAAATCGTAAGGGATATGCATTTTTTTTGGATAATATCCAATCGTCTGCTGCATTAGAAAGAGAAAAAAATATTTTTTTTGTCTATTTAGTTGTTACGCACGTGACGATAAATTTATTGAAAGTACCAGGAAAAGAAATCACGTGATCAGCATTTAATAAATTAAATTCTAAAAATTAATATTTAAAAATTCACCAAAAATCAGGAAATGGAGGTAAAAATTCGAAAAAAATTTCATTTTGAAGGAATTTTTATGATCTTTCTAGTGATATAAATTTTATAATCCTCAATGTATTATTTTAAATGCAAATGTTAAAAAAAGTTTAAAAAACAGCTTAAAAATTTAATTTAAAAAGTCTAAGAAGAATTTTTGAAAAGTATTTCTTAGTGCACCCCTACACTATTAGAAGAATCGCCATGCAAAATTTCAGCCCTTTAGGTCCAGCGGTTTGGTCTGTGCGTTGTATGTCAGTCAATCAGTCAGTCAGTGAATGAATGAGTCAGTTACGGAACTGTTTTATATATATAGATAATGCGGTTCACTTATAATTAAAAAATTAAGGTTTTTAAAGGATTTGCAATGTACACGTAGCATATTGAAAAATACTAGCATTTTTGAGAAAAAAAATTGAAAAACAGTCATTCTTCAGCCATACAAAATCCTTACATTGAATTCTAAGGGTCTTCAATGTAGTCATAAAGAATACAAATTATTCTCATTTTGAGTATAGGGTTAAAAATTGATAAATAAAAAAATTCGCGATTGAAAGTCTCTTGTTCCCTTAAACTATATTCTAGAACTTTAAGAGTCAAGTAATTGAAACCGCGTGTGTCTACTATCATTGCACTGACAAATACAACATTTGTTATGTTGTATTGTCAACATTTGCTGTTATGGCGAACCCTTTAGAACTGTGATGGCTCCAAGGCGAAGATGCAATCACATGCAAACCATCCCCGGATTCTACTGGCCGTTATACTTTCAAAGATCCAAGAAGTGACTCGAGACGAAGAGTTAGTGTTACGATAAACACTTTATTTTCTTGCGTTGAAATTATCACACAAAATAAACCTGAACATAAGTTATAACACAATTCGAAAATACAAACTGCCTTGCAGTTTCACCTTGCAGTTTTAAGGCCCACAGCCTAAAAACAAAATGCACACGCTTCGACTGTGCCCTGCACTCGTCAATACACGTGGCCCGCTGGCGAGATCAATAACTCCCTTCCTCGGGAGTGATACAGTCACTAAGTGTACGGCGACCTGCCGTTTTCTCTCCCTCCAAGCAAAAGCCCCCGACAGAAGCAGCTGGTTGTGGTTAAGAAATGGAGTGCCTTGGTCCAATGGGACTTTATCTCCAGTAAGCGAGTTGTTAAGTATCAAGGTATGTGTGCTCAGTAAAAAATATTTAAAGTTAGGAGAAATTTAAAGTTAAGATTACATTAGTTTTAAGAATTAAGTTTTCTTAAAGGAGGAGGGAGAAGTTAAAAATGATTAATAATTTCAGGGTCGTACAACTACGTATTGAGATGATTGTGAAGCTTCGAAAGAGAGGCTAAAAGTAGCAGGAGGGAAAATTTGGAAAAGGGAGGACTGCATGGACGGGGGTCGAACCCCTGACATGCGAGTCCCGAGACGCGAGAGATAGCAGTGCGTTACGAGAGCACACAACTTAGTAAGCATGTTAGGAAAGCCCCCGTCAAATGAATCGCAGTCCTTTTTAAAGACTAGCTCGCCGCGCTCAACCAGTGACGGGCCTTTTCCCCCGCCCGGCGACCTCCTAAGGTGCTGTCAATCATGTCTCGCTGGACGTGACCCGTCCTGAAATCGTCTTTTTATCACAGCAAACCGTTGGGTACAAAACCCTTTCTTAAAAAGAGTTTCTCTAAAAGCACATCTTGCACCCATAGATACTTCCATTGTCCGATAGAGTAACATTGTTTGAAGCGATTTTCCCATGCTAATACAGTACATTTATCTATAAGGCTATTCATATCGAATCGGAATTTTCATGATTTGCCAGCTTAAGAAGAACATATCTAAGTTCCTTTAAAGTATATTTTATCCATGCAAGGTATATCTCCGCCTTTCTGAACAGCGTTGCTTTGATATATTTTCATAAAATATCCTCACTATTTTTTTTATTTATTCAAAGCAAAAGTTATAGAAAAAAATGTTTTGTTGAGGTAAAAATGCTAAGATCCAGGTCATTTTGGTCCTAGCTGAGTTCCGTTTAATTGCGCAGTACGAACAAGCAAGTACCAAGTACTTAATTTATAGCTGACAGTGGTAGTTGACAGATTTTCACATCATTTTCTCTCCTTTCACGTCATTTTCTCAACACCTTCTCACCTTTCTAATTTCTCAGGACGCATTTTTTCACTCAAGAATCTTAGTTTCTAATTCAACGACTGTGGTTCCTCAAAGAAACAGTTTTTCTTTAAGAAATTTTAATAATTCATTACGGTTACAGACAATATCTCAGAGAGTGTAAATATAACCAACGAATTTTTAGTAAATGTTTTTAAAAGATAGGATTCCGTGTATAAAAGTCTTTAGAGACGGTTTTACGAATTACCTCGTTTCTATGCACTACATCTCAAGGTATGTTTTACAATTTATGGCGGTAGATTCTAACAAATGTGGTCCCGAAATATTTTGTAGCCTTGTCAACGATAAAAATTAAGATAATTATGTGAAAAATCCCTTTCGGAATTAAAGGAGGTATATTAGCATAAATTTCATACATCAATACTTTATTTGCCTTCAAAAATACATTATAAATAATTTACATGTCAAAGACTCGTTTGATTTAAAATTAAAGGAGTATTTTGCAATAAAACTAATCCATAAGAATTCTGTTGCCTTCAAAAAGATATAAAAAAATGCTCTCATCATAGATCCCATTATGTTAAAATTAAAGGATGTCGATTGCACCAAATATGATTCATAAATATTATATTGTCCTCAAAAAGGTATAAAAAATAATTCACTTGTCATAGACTCTTAAATTTTAAAATTTAACGAGATAAGATTACAAGAAATATGATTTATAAATATTTTGTTTCACTCAAGGAGATATTACACATAATGCTCTCTTCAAAAATATATAAATAATTCACTCGTCAAAGTCTCGTTTATTTAAATTTTAGGGAGATGGACTACGCAAATTATCCCTAAGTATATTCTTGATCTCAAAAAGATATTAATAAAAAAAATGCTATTGACAAAAATCCCTATATTTTAAAATTAAAGGAGATCGATTGCACCAAATATGATACATAAATATTTTTTGTCCTCAAAAAGATATAAATAATATAAATATATTTTAAAATTTAGGTAGATAGATTACGATAAAAACTAACTACAATTATATTGTTGCCCTCAAAAACATATTGATAAAAAAAGCTCTCGTCAAATATCCGTTTATTTTATAACTAAAGGAGGTAGATTATACCAAATTCACTCGTGAATATCTCGTTTATTTTAAAATTTAGGGAGATAGATTACGATAAAAACTAACTACAATTATATTGTTGCCCTGAAAAAGATATTGATAAAAAAAAACTCTCGTCAAATATCCGTTTATTTTATAACTAAAGGAGGTAGATTGTACCAAATTCACTCGGGAACATCTCGTTTATTTTAAAATTTAGGGAGATAGATTACGATAAAAACTAACTACAATTATATTGTTGCCCTCAAAAAGATATTGATAAAAAAAGCTCTCGTCAAATATCCGTTTATTTTAACTAAAGGAGGTAGATTGTACCAAATATAATACATATATATTTTATGGTCCTCCAAAAGATATAAATAAATCATTCGTTATAGACTCGTACATTTAAAAATTTAAGGAAATAAGGTTACAGAAAAAGTTATTTATAAATATTTTATTGTCCTCAAAAACATATAAATTCACTCGTCACTTATTTTAAAATTAAAGTCTCGTTTATTTTAAAATTTAGGGAGGTAAATTACGATAAAAACTATCTATAAGTATTTTGTTACCCTCAAAAAGATATAAAAAAGATGCGCTTGTCAAAGATCCCTTTATTTTAAAATCAAAGGAGGTATATTGCACCAAATATAACAAATAAATATTTTTTATCCTCAAAAAGATATAAATAATCACTCGTTAAAGTCTCGTTTATTTTTAAATTTAGGTATGTAGAATACGATAAAATTTATCCATAAGTATTTTGTTGCCCTCAAATATATATAAATGAGATGCTTTTGTCAAACATCCCTTTATTTTAAAATTAAAGGAGGTAGATTGCACCTATAACACATAAATATTTTTTGTCCCCAAAAAGATATAAATAATTCACTCGTTAAACTCCCGTTTATTTTTAAATTTAAGATTACGATAAAATTTATCTATAAGTATTTTTTTGCCCTCAAATATATATAAATGAGATGCTTTTGTCAAACATCCCTTTATTTTAAAATTAAAGGAGGTAGATTGCACCTATAACACATAAATATTTTTTGTCCCCAAAAAGATATAAATAATTCACTCGTTAAACTCTCGTTTATTTTTAAATTTAAGATTACGATAAAAGTTATCTCTAAGTATTTTGTTGCCCTAAAAAAGTTATAAAAGAGATGCTTTTGTCAAAGATCCCTTTATTTCAAAACTGAAAGAGGTAGATTGCACCAAATATGATACATAAATATTTTTTTGTCCTCACAAAGATATAAATATTTCACTCTTCAAAGTCTCGTTTATTTTAAAATTGAAGGAGATAGATTACAAGAAAAGTGATCTATAAATATTTTGTTGCACTATGAAAGCTATTATAAATCAAGCCTCCGTGAAAAATCCGTTTATTTTAAAATTAAGGTTGATAGATTTCAACAAAAGTGATCCATAAATATTTTGTTGCGCACAAAATGATATTATAAATAATGCTGTTGTCAAAAACTTCTATATTTTAAAATTAAGGGCGGCGGATTGCAACAAAAGTGATTCATGAATATCCTGTTTCCCTATAAAAGATTTCATAATTAATGCTGACGTGAAAAACTTATGCAATTAAAAATTAAAGATCATAATTAATCCATGAAAATTTAAGTAGTTAAATACAATCTATTATAAATAATGATTTCATCATATTTTTTAATATATTTTAAAGGAGACAGATTATAACAAAACTTATAGGTACATATTTTATTTACAGGCAAAATCTGTAATATATACTTCAAAAACAACATATGAGACAATAATTTTAAAAATTAATAAACATTTAATATGTTTAAATAAAGATAATTTGATACTTATCATACCATTGAATAATTAGTAGGAAAAAAAGTTTTCTCCTCCAAAAACGTTAATCATTGTTATATAATTATAGAAAAAATATATAAATACTTAAGAAAGTTGACTCTTGTGATGTCCTTTTAATTTATTTCTATTTCAGATGGGCAGTTCGGCAGTTTTAGTCTTATATTAAAGATGTATATAATATATCAAGACATACACGATTTTTTCTTTTGTTATATTGCATCTGATGTATGTTCTCTTTAAATCTTTATTAAAAATTCCTTTTTTATCAAACAGTTATAAATTTTTTTATTTAAAATTATATTGCATTTTTTATTTCATCTTTAGTCTCAATTATCCAGCTGTCATTTTAAAGATACTAAAAATACTTGAACTTCCTTCATGAGTAATTTTGTTTTAATTTCAAAGGGCATTTTAGTTGACGCATTTTTTTTAAAAAGAGGACATTTTTAATTATGTACTGTTCATTTGAATTTCTCATTCGTAATTATTATCGTCTTTATTTTTTGACATACAAACTGTAAAATCCAAAATATTTTGATCCAAATTTAATTTGATACTTTAATTGGAAAATAACCGTAAACTCTCGCTTTTGCAGTTTTTTATAATTACGCTTTTAATTGCATTTCACAATTTACGTCATTTTTCAATCATATGCATTAAATCTCTTCAATAATTATTATTTTCTGCTGCATGTTCATGAGATACATTATTAAAGAATATTACTTTATGGGAATGAACAGTCATTAAAATTGGAGCTAGTAACATCTGAGAATATTTCGAAAATCCCTTGGTCTGGTACTTGAAGAAAAACATCAATCTTCAGTGTGGCCAAATATAAATTCACCATGGGAGCTAGCTATATACTTACGGCTCTTGGCTTTGACTGGAGTGTTTAGCAAGATTAAAAAAAATTCTGATTTGAAAGTTTAAAATGTTAATATTTCGAAAATTATCTGGTCTGGTACTCAAAGAATAACATTAGAATTATTTTTGAGCTAGAGTGTGGCCTAATATAAAATCACCATGGTAGTTATCTATATACTTACGACGGTTTGCTGCGAAACGAATTTTTAGCAAGATTACAAAAACAATCCTAAATGGAAAGTTTTCCTAACTGTTAATATTTCGAAAATCACTTGGTCTCGTACTCAAATAACATTAAACTTATTTTTCAACTAGAGTCGTGCCTAATATAAATTCACCATAGGAGCTGTCTGTATACTTACGGTGGTTAGCTTCCCCAGGCGTTTTCAGCAAGATTAGAAAAGCAATCCTAAAATAAAATTTTAAATGTTAATATTTCGAAAATCCTTTGGTATCGTATAAAATTAGACTTATTTTTGAACTAGAGTGTGGTCTAATATAAAATCACCATGGGAGTTATCTATATACTTACGACGGTTTGCTGCGAAACGAATTTTTAGCAAGATTACAAAAACAATCCTAAATGGAAAGTTTAAAATGTTAATATTTCGAAAATCACTTGGTCTCGTACTCAAAAAACATTAAACTTATTTTTCAACTAGAGTGGTGCCTAGTATAAATTCATCATAGGAACTATCTGTATACTTACGGTGGTTAGCTTCCCCAGGCGTTTTTAGCAAGATTAGAAAAGCAATCCTAAAAGAAAATTTAAAATGTTAATATTTCGAAAATCATTTGGTATCGTATAAAATTAGACTTATTTTTGAACTAGAGTGTGTGCCTAATATAAATTCACCATGGAAGCTATATAAATACTTACGATGGTTTGCTGCGACAGGAATTTTTAGCAAGATTACAAAAGCAATCCTGAATGGAAAGTTTAAAATGTTAATATTTCGAAAATCTTTTGATCTGGTACTCACAGAATAACTGTAGACTTATTTTTGAACTACATTGGGGACTAATTTAAATTCCCCTTAGAAACTACATATCTACTTCCGACGGTCAATTTGTCAAAATATTTAAAAAAAATCGAAAAATTATTCCTGGATGGAATGGTTAAAACAATAATACATCGGAAGTCAATTGGTCTGATACTGAAAAAAAAAACTACAGAATTATTTTTGACCTACAGTGTGGACCTCCAATATAAATTCCCCAAATATATATATATATATATATATGATAACTCACCTTAGATATATTTTGGTACAGCATTAATATTCTACCAAACATTTAGGAAATTGTCCTGAAATCTATCATTTATTTGATGAAGGAGAAAAAGAAATTGATAAAACAAGAAAAAAAGTCACAACTTCCTGCGCGAAAAATAAAAAAGGAAAAAAAATCTCACATGGCACATTTTTAACCGACTGTAAATAAAAAACCTACGTTATCGGTAGCCATTATTTGTCATAATAGCGTCTATTATGGAGAGTTATTAGTGGCATAAAAATAAATTAAAGCCATTACACTGGTTTTTTCATGTCATGTTAGTTGTACATGGCTCTACTTCAGGAATTATTTCTAGGTTACGCTGACATGAGAGAAAGCATTTATGAACGAGGGAATCATTGGAATACATATTCTCATATGATTTTTATGTATATTCTCATATGTTGTTTTTATGGAACAAGTGTTCCAATCAAATACATTGAAATAGGAAAAAGTACGAATACGAATTTTTCATATATGAAGTTATAAGTAAATAGTGCCATGGTTACAGACTTAGTTGACGTTTCCTATATATATACTAGAAGGTAACCCGTCATTTTGACGTCATAATACTAATAATGACGTCATAATGGAAAAAGTATATGAAAGTTAAAAAATATCCCGAATTCTCTAACAATATTGCATTTAATCCACACCTTGTAAAAGCAAACCCTTTCATTATATTTTATTTATTTAGTTTTTCATGCGATTGGAGTAGTAGACTGCCATCCAGTTTTTTACAGCTCACTACGCGATATGATTACTTGAGCTACTTGATTCATTCACATTCAAGTTTGCTTACTTTCAGAATTCATCGCAAAAGTAAACAGATTTTTAAAAACTGTTAAATATACAGCTAAAAGAATCCAATTTTTTTAGTTCTGAATGTTTTATAGAAAAATAGGCTGAACAAACGTGATTTGATGGAGAAGATATTAGTTTTTAGGTAAGAAAAAATTCTGATCCACATCTGAAATTTAAATTAAGCCTAACCGGCTGTTTGTTTACTGAGGGCTTCAATTGAAAGATGAGTACAGCCCGGAAGTGTTATACAGAGACAACGGCTATTATATATATAATATATATATATATGTGTGTGTGTGTGTATGTGTGTAACATGCCAGCCCGGCACTGTGGAATAATGACCGGAACCAGCATGCCACAGAAGGGGAAGTCGTAGTCGAGTGGTTAAGAACACAAATCTGCTTACTCCTCGGCAAAAATACTATTTATTTGGCATTCTGCTACATCATCCTGGAGGTGATGACAATTCCCAAAATAGCGCATGTACGCTGAGTCTCGCCTATTTATAACCTTATAGATGTATTGTCATGTGATGCTAAAACTCTTGCATTGATTGGACAGAGGGCCCCAAGCCAGCTCTCCGGCATCGAGTCCCGTGGTCGTTATAGAATGTTTGGCCCCCGCAATATTGGGGTTTTAAAGGCATGATATGTCGATTACCTACTTTAGTTTTTAGGTTACGCTCCAAGCCTTTGTTCTTGAAATCGAAATGCGCAATTACTTTTTAACGCATTATGCCCAAGCATTTTTAAATGAACTTTTGAATTTTGAAAGGGATTTGGGGTTTTATAAGTTATATATATATATATATATATATATATATATATATAAATATATATACAGAGAGAAATAGAGAGAGAGATAAGTAGATAGATAGATAGATAGATACACAGTGTGTACCAAAAATAATGGTAGGGTTTCAAATAAGTATAGCTATGCAACAAATCATGTTGGAGTCCTAGTTATACATTACATGAAAGAGAAACACTCTAAGTTCCGTAAACTTGTTATGTGTGCGAAAGCTTACTGGCATATTCCAATAGACTCTGGGACTAGAGCTGGAAAATTCCGGAAAATTTCATTTTCCAGTTAGGCGGAGCTCCTTCACATTTTACTACAGTTGCGCGGGAATTTCTTAACAAAACATTTCCTCAGCGATGTGTCGTACGAGAAGTGTGGATTGCCTGCCCCCCCCCCACACGGTCTCCAAACCTTACCCCCATTTATATCTATTTTTGGTGTTATGTAAAAACACAAGCGAATTCCTTTCATGTCCGAAATCTGGACCATTCACCAGAGAGTATCACTGAAGCTGCTTCGTTTATCACGCCGGATATTCTCCATTGTGTATGGGAAGAAACTGAATATCGTCTTGACGTCTTCAGGGCAACTAAGGGAGCACACATCGAAATGTATTAAACAGATAAGGATGGTAGAGATTTTCTCTTCCTTTTGACGTATATTTCATCTCTCTACAATGCTTTGTTCCGAAGCTATGACAATTTAAAAACTCCTCCATTATTTTGGGGACACACTATATATATATATAGTATATATATATATATATATATATATATATATATATATATATATATATATATATATATATATATATATATATATATATATATATATATATATATATATATATATATATATATATATATATGTAACGCCTCTAGTCCGCTTCATTATAAAATCCAGTTCTTAGTTGCTAGTCCGGGAAAATTCAGTCGGGGCCAGACTCCTGGAATTCTCTTTGGTGGTGCTTCATGGCTGAGCAAGGCAAGACACGCTATAGTCCTTTAAAGTCGTTTATTTACCGATAAAAACGTCTCTAGCTCCATCGTTCGTATTAATATTCTATCCAATGCTTAACATTCCACGCTATTGCAATCATTTAATTACTTTCAATTCCGCACAACGCAATCGCGCAAAGCGACGAGGCGTACGTCTTTCCAGTTCGACTTTCCTACAAGCTTCTGAAGTCATTCTTTTGTTTAAAACCCATATACACCCTTTCTACAAAGTTCTCGAACATCGCTGTGACGTCACCTTCCGGCGATGAGGCTATAATTCCCCCACAGTTCACCTAGTCCAATTCTATTAATCGCTTCAATGCCATTCATTTAGATACTTCCTTGTTCATTTTTGCGCTATCAAGTGTGATTAATCTGGCGTTTAATGTTTTAATTCCGATTTTCTCTAGAAAAACCCCCTTTTGGACCCCTTAAGGTTTAACCTCTTAATAAATCTCTGACAACTATATATATATATATATATATATATATATATATATATATATATATATATATATATATACTACATATATGGATACTATGGGCATTATATACGTAACCTTTCATTTCCGAAAAGAGCATATATTGTAACCCTCAACATAAAAATAATCGCTTACCAAGATACTATTAATAATTTATGAAACTAATAAAGAGTTCATAAAAAATTCAATTTCTTTATTCCTACTTAACTACCAGAACGTGAACTCTACAGAACGTGAAGACTATGAAAAATCTATATAAATAAAAATGTAAATGTTCGTTTGTTCAAAACCTCAAATCTCCGAAAGTTCTTCACCGATTTCTTTGAAATTTTCACACAACGTTGCATTCAAATACGTGAGTGTTTTTATATACCTATTATATAGACCTATTATATGACACACCTGTGACAGGTATAAACATGATTTTTTGAAACACATGCTATACTAAATGTTTTACGGCAAACGAGAAATCTCTTTCCCTTCCCCCTCAGAACAGAAATTTGTCACGGTGGGGTGCGACCCCACTATCAGCAGTCCTCACAGGTCATAAAGTACGCAGGTATCGTTCTAGACAATAAAAGACGATCGAAGAGATAAGAGAATGCACATGGCTGAGGATATTTTCCGTCGAATAAGCGAGGAAAATTCAAGTATGAACATGGATTTCACAGCAGAAATCTACAACGAAGCGTTGATAATGATTGAAGATTTGTGCTGAGAAATCGCGAACAAAGTTCTCAATCAATTGGGAATGCCATCACCGAATCGATCTGCTGATGATTCGTTCGATGTAGAATTGCGTCTTGAACAAAATTACAACACGGGTGATCTTTTGTCGTATTTTAATTAAATATTCCTAAGCTAATGCTTGAGCAAAAAGGCATTTACGATCAAATAATGCAAACTGTCAATAACGGGGTTTGAGATATCTTCCTCTTAGATGCGCCAGGAGGAACTCGTAAAACGTTCCTAATTAGATTGATTCTGGCAGCAATTCGATCCCAAAATGACATAGCCTTAGCTCTTGCGTCGTCCGGAATAGCTGCGACATTGCTACCAGTTGGAAGAACTGCACATTCCGCTTTGAAATTGCCGTTGAACATTCAATTCATTGAAACTGCCACGTGCAACATTTCCAAAGCATCAGGCATGTGAAAAGTATTGCAGAAATGCAAACTTATTGTTTGTGATGAATGTACAATGGCACACAAAAAATCGCTCGAGGCTCTTGATCGATCATTGCAAGATTTGCGTGGAAAAAACAGACCATTTGGGAACGCATTAATATTGTTTGCAGGAGATTTCAGGCAAACATTACCTATAATTCCTCAATAGACACCAGCGGGCGAAATAAATTCTTGCCTGAAATGCTCAACTTTGTGTCGACACGTAAAGACGTTGAAATTATCTACAAATATGCGTGTCCATCTGCAAAATGATCGATCAGCAGAGTTATTCTCACATCAATTGCTGGAAATTGGGAACAGAAAGGTGCCGGTTGATTTGACATCAGGACGAATTTCATTGCCTCATAACTTCTGCAATTTAGTATTGTCAAAAGAAGAATTGATTGAAAAAGTATTTCCCAATATTCAAACCAATTATAAGAATCGTGATTGAATGAGTGAACGAGCTATTCTTTCGGCCAAGAACAAAGACTTCTACGAGCTTAACAATATCATTCAGTAAAGCATTTAAATCGAGGCAGAAACATACATGTCCGTCGACACTGTTGTGGAAGCAGATGAAGCGGTTCATTATCCAACAGAATTTTTGAATTCACTCGATCTGCCAGGGATGCCACCGCACGTAATGTAATTGAAAATCGGCGTGACAATTATAATGTTGCGAAATATCAATCAACCAAAGCTTTGCATCGACACGCGGCTTGCAGTAAATAATTACTGAGCAACGTCGTAGAAGGAGCGTTCTTGATAGGATCATTCAAAGGTGAAGATGTCCTCATTCTTCGCATTCCCACGATTCCAACGGATATGCCATTTAAATTTAGGAGATTGCATTTCCAAATTCGATTGGCGTTTGCAATCACCATCAATAAAGCTCAGGGCCAATCTTTACAATTGTGCGGGTTAGATTTAGACACGGATTGTTTCTCACATGCACAATTATATGTTGCGTGTTCTAGAGTCGGAAAACCAGACAATCTATATATGTGCACAGACAATGGAACAACAAAAAATATTGTATATCCACAAGTATTGTAAAATTAAACATTTCTTAAATTTTTTTTATTTCCAATGCAGCGAGGGAAGGGAAACACAATTCTTTCGCGAAGATATTACATAAAACAAGCAAGTACTAAAAACTGAACTATAAAATACGAGTATGTTGGGCGGTAACGTTACTCGCGTCCGTAGCATACTTTAAACTACACGTGCCCCTGGGCAGTGCTAAATGAGTAACAGCTTTGCAGCCTTTATAAATTAAACATATTAGAAACGTGCTTTCTCTTTTCATTCTTTTCTATTTAACCAGACTGAGCCACAGCAACGCGTGGCCGGGTACAGCTAGTAAAATAATAAAATAAAATTTCATAAAAGGAAAACTCTCATTTTTGTCCCGGGTAACATTCCATTTACTGAAATTCTAAAACAAAATCAGCGGTCGACATCATTCAATCAGCTCCGAATTCTCGGGAACCGCAAAATCGCTTTAGCTTTAACAGAATCACGGCCTTCCTTTATTTGTTATAGAAGCTCTAGGGTAGATAAAGTAAATTAAAATATATTTTGTCTCTCTCTAAAAATTACGAGCACTTGTAGCGAGGAGCAAAGAAAAAAATAATAATAATCGATGTTCATAACGGCTTCATCGAAATAACGTGAAATGCTTTCTTGATGTTAATAAAATATAAACTAAGAACATACAGCCTTGGGTAAGGATAACGATTTGGAGATACATTTCTGATTTTGTTTATTACAAAAAGGAGCATATGAACAGAAAGTTACTATAAGTTAATATAGTAATTGAAGCGGAAGGAATGTTTGCAAGATAAGTTACACACAAACTTTCCTAAGCTGCCTCAAAATCTTGTCTACACTGTCATATCAACGTCTCGATGATACGTTAAAAAATTCATTATATATATATATATATATATATATATATATATATATATATATATATATATATATATAAATATATATATATATGTATGTATATATATATAATATATACAGAGGCTGTTCACACATTTTTTAGACGATGTATATTGTATTCACAAATAAATGTTCTATTTGACATCCCTTATTCTGAACTATCTTTCGACACCGCAATTTCCAGGTTAATAATGCCTTTTGAAGTGTCAGAAGAGGTATTCTATCCCATTCCTCCTGAACAGCTTTCCATAGTCCTGTAAGGGTTTTGGGACGACGTTTAGATAATGCAGATTTTAAAAGTCCGAAAGCACAAAAATCCATAGGTGATACATCGGGAGATTTAGTAGGGATATCAGTGAACGGTATGGCCTTGATACCAGTATTTTTTCCATTTCTTTTAGGAAATTTACAGTGGATTTTGATGATTGACCGCCAGCTTTGTCCTGATGGAGTCTGACAGATTGATGGCACTGTGGGTAAAGCGATGGTATTTTATTCAAAAAAATTGGCGATAAAATATGTTCCTGATAGTATTTGGAGTTAATCTTGACTTTTTTTTCCACTCTCTTTATTTTTAACTTGCCATTATAAGAAAAACCAGCAACAATCATGAATCCCTTAGAAAAACTTTCTTTCGATTCTTTGAACCATGTACTTAAATTTTTTTCTCCCCTTTTATGATAATAAATGGCTCTTTTTTGTTGCAATCATTTAAATACACCCATGATTCATCTATTGTGACAATTGTTTTCCATTTTTCTTTGGATAAGTGTTTCTCATATAGAATTCTGCAGCTTGTCCTGCGTTCAGCGATATGATTTGGAAGAAGACGATGTACATTGTGTTTTTTCGCTTTCTTAAGATTTAAATCAACGTTTATCATTTTTTTTACAGTGGACACCGAGCATTTTAATGATTTTGCATCTGTCCTTTGACTAGGGGGATTTTCTTTTAACATTAAACAACGTACCTTTGCAATAGTCGAAGATGTCCGTTTTTCCTTGGATACTTGTTTGGAATTTTTGTCCCACTTGAGGCTCCAATTTGACGTTTTTTTTCCTTTCTTGTTGACGATATTACCCATCGACGCTTTAAATATCACAAAACCATGACTCTCACATAGTTTTTGGATAACGGAGTATGCATATTTCTCTTCGGAAAGAGCATAAATGTAGCCTTCGAACCACTGCTTTGTTAAAAACGCCATTTTGAATAAAAACAAAACTTTCAAGCCGCAGACGATAATTTTGACTTTTAAAAACATAGTACAATTGCAATTATTTCTTTTGCAGCAAACGGTTTTTTATTACCGCTTACCAAAATCGTATAAAAATGTGCGAACAGCCTCTGTATTGTATTCACAAAACTAAATTACATAAAATTCTTGTGTTTTAAATATTCTATTTGACATCCCTAATTCTGAACTATCTTTCGACACCGCAATTTCCAGGAGAATAATGCCTTTTGAAGTGTCAGAAGATATATTCTATCCCATTCCTCCTGAACAGCTTTCCAGAGTCTTGTAAGGGTTTTGGGACGACGTTTGGATAATGCAGATTTTAAAAGTCCGAAAGCATAAAAATCCATAGGGGATACATCGGGAGATTTAGTAGGGATATCAGTGAAGGGTATGGCCTTGATACCAGTTTTTTGTTCCATTTCTTTTAGGAAATTTACAGTGGATTTTGATGTGTGACTGCTAGCTTTGTCCTGATGAAGTCTCACAGATTGATGGCACTGTGGGTAAAGCGATGGTATTTTATTCAAAAAAAATTGGCGATAAAATATGTTCCTGATAGTATTTGGAGTTAATCTTGACATTTTTTTCCACTCTCTTTATTTTTAACTTGCCATTATTAGAAAAACCAGCAACAATCATGAATCCCTTAGAAAAACTTTCTTTCGATTCTTTGAACCATGTACTTAAATTTTTTTCTCCCCTTTTATGATAATAAATGGCTCTTTTTTTCTTTCAATCATTTATATACACCCATGATTCATCTATTGTGACAATTGTTTTCCATTTTTCTTTGGATAAGTGTTTCTCATATAGAATTCTGCAGCTTGTCCTGCGTTCAGCGATATGATTTGGAAGAAGACGATGTACATTGCGTTTTTTCGCTTTCTTAAGATTTAAATCAACGTTTATCATTTTTTTTACAGTGGGCACCGAGCATTTTAATGATTTTGCATCTGTCCTTTGACAGATGCAGGGGGATTTTCTTTTAACATTAAACAACGTACCTTTGCAATAGTCGAAGATGTCCGTTTTTCCTTGGATACTTGTTTGTAATTTCTGTCCCACTTGAGGCTCCAATTTGACGTTTTTTTCCTTTCTTGTTGACGATATTACCCATCGACGCTTTAGATATCACAAAACCATGACTCTCACATCGTTTTTGGATAACGGAGTATGCATATTTCTCTTCGGAAAGAGCATAAATGTAGCCTTCGAACCACTGCTTTGTTAAAAACGCCATTTTGAATAAAAACAAAACTTTCAAGCCGCAGACGATAATTTTGACTTTTAAAAACATAGTACAATTGCAATTATTTCTTTTGTAGCAAACGATTTTTTATTACCGCTTACCAAAATCGTCTAAAAAATGTGCGAACATCCTGTGTATATGTGAGTGTGTGTGTTTATATATATAATATACAAACATATACAGAAGGTCGTTCGCACTTTATGGAAATGATTTTGATAGTTACGTTTTATGTATAAATGCCATATTTTTGCGGCGATTTGCTTCTATCTGATAACCATGGGTCTTGACAATAGCTCTTGCTTGATTTTTCCCATGAAAGTAAATTTTTTCTTAGCACTGTCTTGTCAATTTTACATCATTCCTCTTGGACCGTTTTAGAAAGTCCGTTCAGTGTTCTTGGATGCTGTTTTCGTAAGGCTCGCTTTAATAAACTGAAAGCACAAAAGTCCCTTGGAGAAGCGTCAGGTGATTTTTCAGGTATTTCATTAAATGGGGTACACTTTATTCCTGTTTCTGTTTCTTTCTTTGCTAAATAAGCGGCAGTTGATTTGAGGGTGTGAATAGAGGCGTAGCGCAATTGAAGCTGAACTTTATCAATGTCCTTTCCATATAATACTGGAATTTTTTCTTCAAAAATTGGTTCTAAAATATTCTGTTGATAATAGAGTGAATTAATTTTGGGTTTACTTGAGACTTTTTTGATTTTTAATTTGCCGTTGTAACAAAATCCTGAAACTATCATGAATCCCTTTGGGAACTTTTCTGTACACTTACGAGGCCATTTCGTACGGTCATCTCCACCAGTTCAGCAATAGAAAATTGATCTTTTTTTATTGCAGTCACTTAAATACAACCATGCCTTATCGAGTGTTACCACAAATTTTCATTTTTTCAGCAGCTAGGTGTTTTTCACATAATTTTCTACAATTTGTATTCCTTTCAGCAATATGCTTTGGCAAAAGCAGATAAACTTTAGGTTTAAACATCATTTTTAACTGCAAATCTTTATGAATGATTTTACATACAGTGTCGGAAGACATTCCTAATTTCTATGCAAATGATCTTTGAGTCGGCAGATTATCTTTTAGGATCAGAGACTTTACCTTCTTGATATTTTTCTGCGTTCGAACAATCTTAGGATAAGGTTTCCCGGTCATGTTTCCATTTTTACTTTCAGTTAGACTTTTTTTTCCATTCAAATTTAATATATTATAAATACCTTTTTTTTGAAATGCCACTACCGTGATTTTTACACCGCATCATAATTTGTTGAGACGAATATTTCTCCTTGGAAAGCGCAGTTACGTAACCTTCGAGCTATAAGTCAATTTTAGGAGCCAATTTCAAAAAAAATCTTTTATTTTACATTCCAATCAAAACAAAACAGTAGCATACGATTATTCCGACGTTGCCAAATTTTTATCTTAAAATTCAATCGACATAATTAAATTTCAAAATCGTTTCCATAAAGAGCGAATGACCTTCTGTACATGGTGTATTTATTTACATATGTATGAATGTGTGTGCAAATAACTTTAGTGCCAGACGGTAACACGATTTCGATATAAACGAAATTGCCCTTGAAAAAGCCAATTTATCCTGTTGTCCATAGTGAACATGTTACGCTGTTTTGTTTCAAAAAATCTTCAGCACTAGTGAAATCGAAATCCCGTAATTGGTTCACTGAAATTAACAGAAAACAAGGCTGTGTAGGAGCAGAGAAATTTCTGAAAGTTATTTATACTACCGTAATATATATTTTATGCATAGTTATTTTACGTATTTATACATACAACACGTAACACTGAATATTATTTTATAACTGAGGTAGTATAACGGGAAGAAAAGAAACATTCTGTAATTAGATACCTGCCAATGATTTTTCCTTAATTCCTGAACATCCTCAATACTAAACTCTTTAACTTGAAATGAAGCTCATAAATAACTAATTTAATGATTAATACAGTAATTTTAGTCAATTTAAGGATTAATACAGTAATTTTAGTCAATTTAATTAAATATATTTTTTCTTAAAGAAACTTGAAAGATTAATTAAAGTTGAAGCTTTCCTTTTTACAATATACCTTTTTAAATTAGAGGATAATTTTATTACATCCAATTTTTATGTATTTATATGAAATTGGTTTTTTAGGAACTATAATCGATTTGCTTTGAAAATTTGTATTATCAGTTGTTCTCTAATGATAAGTGACATAATGTCTTAAAAATTCATGATTAATGTTAATTCGAAATTAACTCATTTTAATGGAACGTCTGTTAGAAATCTGGAATATTAATGAAAAGAGATCTTGAATTTGCATAAACGTTGCTTCATTTGAATAAAAAGATTTTTAATATTTAAAAGGTATGAGGTTTTTATTTATCGGGGAGTAAAGATTGTTTTGCTGTCAAATAACGAGGATGCTTTAATAGCACTAATTTAATTATATATATCGCATTTTAAGTTTCCCCCTCAATTATAATGCCCATTTGCATGACCAGGTTTTGAATATCTAATTTCCAGCCGATGGTTACCCAAAAGCAATTGTTCTCACTTGGCGAATTGTTTTCTCATGAGTCGCTATGGTTTTATTCAATTAAAATAAAGATTTGGCGAATTTCACAGAAAATATTTGTCTATTTATTTACCATGAAACTGTAGGGCAGTAATGCCTTTTAAAGGTAAAACAAACTCAGTTCGTAAGAAATTTACCACCTTTATTTGGTTGTAAATCAAGGTAGCAGTTACTTATTACGTACAGTACACAACTTCTTTTGTATAATTTACGTACTATAAATTATTACAAATTTGTAGTACGTTACGTTGCGTAAATTTATAGTTAGCGTATAGTGTTACGTACTTGCGTTATACTAAATTTATGGTAAATTTACAATATTTATTTACCATGAAACTGTACTTTAGTAATGTCTTTTAAAGGAAAAACAAACTCAGTTCGTAAAAAGTTTACCACCTTTATTTGGTTGTAAATCAAAATAGTGGTAACTTAATACGTACAGTACACAACTTCTTTTGTGTACTTTATGTACTATAAATTATTGCAATTTTATACTACGTTACGTATATTTATAGTAAACGTATAATGTTACGTACTTACGTTATTGTAAATTTGTAGTAAATTTATAATATTTATTTTCCATGAAACTGTAGGTCAGTAATGTCTTTTAAAGGAAAAACAAACTCAGTTCGTAAGAAATTTACCACCTTTATTTGGTTGAAAATCAAAATAGCGTTTACATCTTACGTACAGTACACAAATTCTTTTGTGTACTTTACATACTATAAATTATTACAAATTTGTAGTACGTTACGTTACGTAAATTTATAGTTAGAGTGTAGTGTTACGTACTTACGTTATACTAAATTTATGGTAAATTTACAATATTTATGTACCATGAAACTGTAGGTCAGGAATGTCTTTTGAAGGAAAAACAAACTCAGTTCGTAAGAAATTTACGACCTTTATTTGGTTGTAAATCAAAGTAGCGGTTGCTTACTACGTACAGTACACTACTTCTTTTGTGTACTTTATACGTACTATAAATTATTGCAAATTTGTAATACGTTGCGTTGCGTAGATTTATACTTAACGTATAATGCTACGTTAAGTATGAGTTAATGCTAAATTTGGTGATTCACTGTCAGGCAGTCGCCAAAAGTAGCGCACACGTCAATATTACTAAATGGTACAATCTGTTTATCGGAACTTTTTTTGAGAAGAACTAATTATTCAGTTAGCCCTGACTCGAGATTTTAACGAAATTTGCTTCATTCTGTTTTAATTCCTGTAATAGTTTTCATATGGACAACCGTACTCAAGTTTTCCTGAATGAATCACAGGCAAATCCTGAAATTTAATTTTATACAGATACTTTAATTTAGCAGCATGGAGAATAATTTTTTCCCCGAAAGAACATGTTTTGAAGGCTTTGAAAGTTGTACTATGGATATAAAATACATTAATGCGAAAAGATTTCATAAAGATGATTACATTGTGCCTTCTAACACTATAAAAACATAATTATTTTTTTTTCATCGGCAATAAATAAGTAACTTCAAATATTAGAATTTATAACAATAGAAAATTCCTTTCGCTATGCATTATATGTATACAGGAACCGGTTAAGTAGCTTATTTATGGTTTCCATGAGCACATAAACTACTCTTTTCTTACATATATACATGAAGTACCTAACAGTTGTTGGCAATCGATCGTTATTTCGTCAACTGTAGTCGTGGACAACTAAAACTCTCCATAGAAGTTCAGCAAAATTTTTTGTCAAATATTAAAGTCACATTCTATTTGTAATCTCACATTGGAACGACTGACAACGCGAAATGCGCGCTCCGTTCGACAGACGAAATATGTCTTCATCCAAAGGCGAACAACCCTAATCTGTTTTGTTCTTTTAGCACGCTGCCCAAAAGCGCGCCGCAATTGCATAGGCGTTCAGTGTCTTGTCATCGGAAACTCAGCACCACGATCTTCCAAGCCTGTACTTGGAACATTCGAGAATCTCACGTAATCCTCTGCTGTTTGCATTCCAGGTTATGCTCTTGACCCGAGAGATAGACAACGTATCGGCAATTTGGTATATTAGAGAATATTAAAATTAATTTAGCTTAATATATGATTTGGATAATTATGTTAAATTTGGATAGTGGGCAGAATTATTACATACATATATCTTGTTTATCCCTGTGTATTTACAGAATCAATGATATAACATTTCCATCATTTTTCCATTGATCATCATCAGTCCTTAGTCAGAACAATCATCCATCTAAAACTAGAGAGAGTCATAACTCAGTTCAATATTAAGTCCAGTATTGAGAAGGGAAGGACGTCCCACAGTTATATCTCCTCCATCTTTCTTTTCTTCCCTTTATATACCTCATCTTTCAGAAAATCCAGATCATTCTCGAAACTTCTGGCTCCACGTGGGAAAGTTCCCTCTTCTTTCGGTCAGTTAGTGTGTCAGAGCATCTTGTCAGTGACGTAGCGAGCATAAATGGCGCCCGGGGCACGATACCTTTTCGGCGCCCCCTTTTCTTAAAAACATATAGTAATATAATATATAGAATTAGTGAAAAGGATCATTTGCCGCCCCTGTGCAAGTGGCGCCCGGAGCATGATAGACCCCCTTGCCCACCCCTCGCTACGCCACTGCATCTTGTCCCCCGTTGGTGCCTGTAAATACCTTAAATGAACACTCCGCTAACTACTTGTTTAATGATACCGTCAATCTTTTCTTAAATTGGTCGCATATGGGGCGGCTTTTTTCCACTTAAAATTGAGCCCACCATCACCATGTGTGCGTACCTCTGACAATATAATTTGTCTAAATTGACATTTGGCGACATTCATGCTTTTACCAATACCCCCTCTCCCTTCCCTTTCTCTAGTCAGTATCATTTATGATTTTCTTTTCCTCCAATAAAACGTATTCCCTTGGAATAGGAAGCTAACCCTTTACCTCGTGAGAAATGTTTTTCTGAATGTTTTATGAATTTAGCATCACATAACATATGCCTGAAGAATGATAAGCCTGAAGATAAATATTTCCATAACTTAAGCATAATTTTTGAGAGCTATAACACACGCTGTACTAAGATACCAAGCAATGATTTTTTTTCTGAAGTTACCCGTATAAAAGTTATTTTTTTAGTACATTTCAAACTTTGTATCTTTTCTATATTGGTAATGAAATACTTTTTGAAAATCTACTCGTCTTTCTTTCTGCATTAGGATCATTCAGAATGTTTTGATAATAAATGGCATTATGGTGTAAAAGTTGATTGTTTCGTTTGAATCCAATTTATTCATTTATTTCCTAGATATCTTTGTAACATATACAGTGGAACTTTAGTACTCGTCATTAATTGGTTCCAGAAGACACGACGAGCGAATTTTTACCGTAAGAAGTAATGTAAATTTAAATTTATTTGTTCCTCGATACCAGAAATTTCATATTTTACTGGGCAATTTATAAATTGACGGGGTTGTTTTTTATAGGAAAAATCTTCAAACGCCATAGATAAAACTTAAAACAATCTATATATGTTATTTCTAGAAGGTGATTTTTTCTGATGATCCCTTTTTCTCCTTTCATAGTTTAACCAAAATCGATAAATGAGGTATCATTTTGAAGATTAAGATCTCCGCTTCTGACGACTTGTTAATTTAGAATTACACATTCTATTGTTTGTTTAAAATTTTTAGTATAACCATTATAAACATTTGTTCATAAGCATTTAGAAGTATAAACATTATAAATATTTTTTCTTCCTCTAGATGGCGCTGGGTTTTTTCTCATTATCGTGCGAACACTGAACTGTTAAATTTTAAAATCGTCTGCTTTTATTATCATTCTACAAATTAATAAGTTTCTTTCTTATCAACATCCGCGTAGGTGTACAATATTCCTTTTGCATGAAAAAAAAATTTGTTTAGACTAAAATCTATATTCTTTCACCCTGAAGAACATTTTGTGGGTGATATTTTTCTTTGGTATGCCTTTTAGAGTTTAATTTAATTTTTTTAATTCTATGTACCCCATTGAATTGCATATGACAAAATTATACCCAGCTATCAAGGGAAAGCTTCTAATCTGTCTCATAATTAATGGATAATCAAAATAAAAGTCATACACTGTATATGTGGAAGTCGAAGAAAACAAATGAGATGGGAACAACGGTTGGTGCGTGGCGGAATGGAAGATTTTTTTTGATAACTCTAAAGGAAAATGTGCGGGAGAAATGTAAAGATTTGCTTTATTGCTAGATGGAAAGCACGCTCTCGCTTATTTATTTACTTTTAAATTTATCTCTCGAGCACTAACCTTTAAATTTTAAAGGCATACTATTATCATCAGCATCATCATCATCATCAGCAGCAGCAGCATATATATTATTGCTAGAAGGTGATTTTTGGTGACGATCCCTTTCTCTCCCTGCATACTTAAACAAAATCGATAAAAGAGGTACCATTTTAAAGATTAAGTTCTCCGCTCTGATGAACTGTTAATTCAGAATGACACATTCTATCGTTTGTTTTAAAATCGAAGTTAAAAATTGACTTTTGGTCCTAGAGTTCTTTCCCCGGATTCATCGATACGGCACGGTCAAATAGTGTGTACAATGACGTTTTGTAACGTAAATATCACATTTTTCACGAGTTTGTGTCATATTTAACTTTTAATATCGTCTATTAATGTGTTTTGGCGTGTGCATATCTCATGTTCCCCTGCGTTGTGTTATGCCTCACCTCCAATATTCTGGCCAGAGGCGTTTCGTAATCGGCTTTGTATAATCCTTACGCACTATCTTTTACTGCCATTTTATTTGACAAATAATCAATGGCTACAAATGAATCAATTCTCTTTTCATCCTACTACAAACCAGCAACCTCGGTATAAAACTAATCGTATTTCATTCGTATTCGAAATTTCCGTACGTGCTACTCAGTAATTAGATAAAATAAAAACAGTAATTGCAAGTTAAAAAGAACTTTTTATATACCATGTTTTTAAATTTTCTGTTGAATCATATAAAGTCGACAATTCTATGTATTAATGAATACTTTTTAAAATTTTTTTTGATGAATTATCCCATCACCTTGACAGAAAATGATCAAATGCGTAATGAAGAGGTATGAAATGCGTAATCAATCGTTTAGCTCGAGAATTGGAAGTTAACCTGCTTTTAACTTTTCATTCCCGTCCCGGACGATAGATGGCTGCACAATTCTACAAAACAAAATTAACTGAAAATGAATTCAATTATGCTTAAAGGTGGCTAAAAGTATTAAAATAATGCATTGTCATCGTGTTCTGAACTATTCTAAAAGTTTCAAATGTCTAGATACTCGGGAAGTTAGTTAAAAATCGATTGCAAGATTTGTACTTGACAAACACACAAATACACAATCAAGAAAGCGAGTTAGTAAAAACATGATATTAAGTACAAGATAAAAAGAACTTTTTATATACCATGTTTTTAAATTTTCTGTTGAGTCATATAAACTGGACAATTCTATGTGTTAATAAATACTTTTTTAAAATTCTTTTGATGAATTATCCCATAAGTTGAAAGAAAATAAAGTTAATTGGAAGTTAACTTGCGTTTAACTTTTCGTTCCCGTCCCGGCCGATAGATGGCTGCACCAGTCTACAAAACAAAATTAACTGAAAATAACTGAAAATTAATGTAATTCTGCTTAAAGATGGCTAAAAGTATTAAAATAATGCATTGTCATCGTGTTCTGGGCTGTTCTAAAAGTTTCAAATGTCTAGCCAGTCGGGAAGTTAGTTAAAAATCGATTTCAAGATGTGGACTGCACAAACACACAAACACACAAACAAACAAGAAAGCGAGTTAATAAAAACATGTAAAAAATATATCTTCACTCAACCTGTACTGAAAGGAACTGATGGCCTAAATTGGGATAGTGGTGAAATAGAGGAGGAGATGGTTTGTTGGTTTTAAAAAAAGTCCATGACTGGCTTTAAACATTTCACTCCTCTCAGCACTAGTTCCAGGCTTGTCTTTAAACAGTTCGGCATGCATTTGTTTTGCTTCTTGTTTAGAAAGAAGAAACGGATATAAATTTGCCTTGAAATCTAATATCTAGAAAATCAAATGCCTAGAATATCATTGCCTAGAAAATCAAAGACATAAGTTCAGAAAGAAGAAACGGATATAAATTTGTCTTGAAATCTAATATCTAGAAAATCAAAGAATATGCCTAGAAAATCAAATGCCTAGAATATCATTGCCTAGAAAATCAAAGACATAAGTTCAAAAAGAAGAAACGGATATAAATTTGTCTTGAAATCTAATATCTAGAAAATCAAAGAACATGCCTAGAAAATCAAATGCCTAGAATATCATTGCCTAGAATATCATTGCCAAGAAAATCAAATGCCTAGAATATCATTGCCTAGAAAATCAAATGCCTAGAATATCATTGCCTAGAAAATCAAAGACGTGAGCTCAGAAAGAAGAAACGGATATAAATTTGCCTTGAAATCTAATACCCAGAAAATCAAAGAACATGCCTACAAAATCAAATGCCTAGAATATCATTGCCTAGAAAATCAAAGACATGAGATCAGAAAGAAGAAACGGATATAAATTTGCCTTGAAATCTAATACTATCTAAAAAATTATTTGGGGGTGGGGGGGGATTCCTAGAGACTAATGCGTTCGGAGAAGTTAATTTATTTATTTATATCATAAATTTCAGTATTTTTTTATATAAATAACTTTTCCTGGGTTGAAAAAATACGATATAAACTTCTGAATCATCATGACTCTGATAGTTAGAAAAATTTGATGATACTGTGGAATCTCGATCTATCATTTTTCAAGGAACCGACTTAACTGAAAGTTAAATGCCGAAAAACGATAGATCCGGGAATATAACAAAGCAATATGGTCATCGGGACTGAGCGAAATAAACGACACATACGGGAAAACGATGATTTGGGGAACGATCGATCGAGATTCACTGTTTTTTTAATGTATTACGATCTTTGCAAAGGAAATGCTAAAAATACAAATTTCAATCAGTATTAATAAAAATGTTTTGTTTTCCTAAATATGCATGGTTCATTATATACTCTGACAGTAAATATATCCATAGAAAATCAAAGACATGAGTTCAGAAAGAAGAAACGGATATAAATTTGCCTTGAAATCTAATACTATCCAAAAATTATTTGGGGGTGGGGGGGGGATTCCTAGAGACTAATGCGTTCGGAGAAGTTAATTTATTTATATATAGCGTAAATTTCAGTAATTTTTTTTATATAAATAACTTTTTCTGGGTTAAAAAATGTGATATAAACTTCTGAATCATCATGACTCTGATAGTTAGAAAAATTTGTTGTTACTGACCTGGAAATGAAAGTTAAAGAATGATTCTCTCGAAATGGATACTGTGGAATCTCGATCTATCATTTTTCAATTAACCGACTTAACTGAAAGTTAAATGCGGAAAAACGATAGATCCGGGAATATAACAAAGCAATATGATCGTCGGGACTGAGTGAAATAAACGACACATACGAGAAAACGATGATTTGGGGAACGAGCAATCGAGATTCCACTGTATTTATAAATGCATTACGATCTTTGCAAAGGGAATGCTAAAAATACAAATTTCAATCAGTATTAATATAAATGTTTTGTTTTCCTAAATATGCATGATTCATTATATACTCTGACAGTTAATATATCCATAGAAAATCAAACGACATGAGAATATTTGGTATACTATATTCTAATGCAACAAGAAAACTGATGAAATCAGCAGTTTTCATTGGTAAAATTATAGGTTGTTTGATTTTTCCTTAATTGTGACATACATATTTTATCTCAATGTTGATTTTTTATTACTGTGGGCTAAGTCAGATAGTATTTGTTATAATAGATTGAAATAAAAAAGAAATAATTACAAGATAAAAATAACTTTTTATATACCATGTTTTTTAAATTTTCTGTGGAATCATATAAACTTGACAATTCTATGTACTAATAAATACTTTTTAAAATTTTTTTGATGAATTATCCCATCAACTTGAAAGAAAACGAAGTTAATTGGAAGTCAACTTGCGTTTAACTTTTCGGTCCCCTCCCGGTCGATAGATGGCTGCACCAGTCTACAAAACAAAATTAACTGAAAATGTATTCAAATCTGCTTAAACATGGCTAAAAGTATTAAAATAATGCATTGTCTTTGTGTTCTGAGCTATTCTATCAGTTTCAAATGTCTAACTATTCGGAAAGTTAGTTAAAAATAGATTGCAAGATTTGTACTAGACAAACACACAAACACACAAAGAAGAAAGCGAGTTAATAAAAACATGTCAAAAATGATGAAATCAACAGTTTTCATTTGTAAAATTATAGGTTTATTGTATTTTCCTCTATTGTGAAATAGTACATATTTTATCTCAATAATGATTTTTTATTACTGTGGGCTAAGTCAGACAGTTTTTAGTATAATGGGTTAAAATAAAGAAGGAAAACTCATGAAATCAGCAGTTTTCATTGGTAAAATTATAGATAGTTTGCTTTTTCCTTAATTGTGACATAGATATTTTATCTCAATGTTGATTTTTTATTACTGTGGGCTGTCAGACAGTATTTGTTATAATAGATTAAAATAAAAAAATAAAACTGATGAAATCAGCAGTTCTGATAAATTTATAGGAATATTATTCTTTTTCCAGAATTGTGAAATACATATTTTATCTCAATGTTGATTTTTTATTCCTGTGGGCTGTCACACAGTATTTGGTATAATAGATTAAAATAAAAAAAGAAAACTGATGAAATCAGCAGTTCTGATAAATTCAGAGGTATATTTTTTTACCAGAATTGTGAAATACATATTTTATCTCAATGTTGATTTTTTATTACTGTGGGCTAAGTCAGACAGTATTTGGTATAATAGATTAAAATAAAAAATAAAAACTGATGAAATCAGCAGCCTTGGTAAATTTATAGGAATATTATTGTTTTTCCAGAATTGTGAAATACATATTTTATCTCAATGTTGATTTCTTTTTCTTACTGTGGGCTAAGTCGTGCAAAACACTTGCATAAAACATCCTTCTAACTTTTCAACGTATTTCAACAAATATCGATATACGATGTCATGAAATATCTTCTTTCGTGCTGTCTTGCATCTGAGTTTATGATTTTCCCTTCCTTCAAAGCTATACTTTACTTTCGTATTGAATATGAACTTCTTTCCTCGTGAGAAATGGTTTATTAGTAGTTTATATTCGAAACTTTTATACACCTCACGGTTGAATGAATAAACACTATGCTATGAATGAACTGGTATCATTGTGAACATGTGAAAACAAGCTTATATCAGATACCAGCTGATTCTCTCGTCTAAAGTTACCTTGAAGTGCAGTTAATTATTTAAATATGATATTGTTCCGATATGTGACAATATTGCGACTATATTGATCCGTTTTCCTGAGTTCGATAGGATTGAATAAAATCTCTTCAGAAACTGCACACAAAATAAAATTTATTATTATGTAAATTCTTCAGGCGCATACACAAATTCAAACAAAAAGCACTTAACAACTGTCTTCTATACAGCAGAAAACTCTAAAAATACAAGTCAGAATATCAGAGACTTCAATACAATACACGCCTAACGCAACTTCAATACATTCAATTCTCAGCAGAAAAGAACACACTGAGTTCCAATGCCAATGTCAGGTATAGTTATAGAATTCCAAAGAGCCTCCCCATATGTCAGCCAGCTAGATATCTCTAGAAGCTTCCAGAAAGGTCTAGACAGCAAGTTGGCGACCATATGCCACCATATCGCCCTATGTGGCAAAATATCGCCAAAAGTAACGAACATAAGAGAACGTCATAAGAGTAATGAACGACATATCGCTGGTTACTTTCAGTGTGGGCACCGTTTTGGTGAAGCAAAAACACCTCCTGGTACCACCTCCATTTTGACACGATTGTTAAAATGGCTCCACAACTGTTAAACTACAGTTTCAACACTAGAATTGCGGATGGAATAACTTAGTCCTCATGGAATTGCTTTTTTCTAATAATGCTTGTAAAATTATTTACAGCTTTGGATTTTATTAAAACTTTCCTAAGTCATCATCACTCACGTGGAGACGAAATTTTGTCGGTGTCCGTATTTTTTGGACTGTAAGACGCCCATGAAATTTATGGGAGGACTTTTAGAAAAGAAAATTTTGTATTTTGTTAGGTATATAAAGATATTTCCAATTTCTTACTTAATAAAAATAATATATATATATATGTATATATATATATTATATATATATATATATATATATATATATATATATAATATATATATATATGTATATTATATATATACATATATATATATATATATATATATATATATATATATATATATATATATATATATATATATATATATATATTATATATATACATATATATATATATATATACATATACATATATATATATATATATATATATATATATATATATATATATATATATATATATATATATATATATATATATATATATTATATATATACATATATATATATATATATACATATATACATATATATATATATATATATATATATATATATATATATATATATATACCGGGTGGGCAAAAATTCCATATAAACTTTAAAAATTCATAAAAACCGGAAAAATAACCAAAATAAAAAAGGTTTGCAGAGTTAGCATCGCTAGATCACGGGAATTGTTTTTAAGACAAGAAAAAAAACTCAAAAGACAGCCGACAGGTGGCGCTGGTACAAGCGAATTCTGTGGAAACATTCAAATGAGATGGTTATAAGAATGTGGGCTCCTAATCCACAACCAGTTCACCGTTGTTCCGCGATCCGCCGAGAGGTATCTTGTATACATCCGGACCTGCTGCACTCTGCCGTTGCTGGATTTGTGACTAGCCTCCAATGCCTTATCCCCTGTGGGAGTCATGTGGAACACCTACTGCTGTAATAAATGATTTAGAAGCATTCTTTTCGTTATTTGAGTATCTTTTCTTTCACTTCTGTAAGTAAGCGTCATCTGTCGGCTGATTTTTGAGTTTTTTTTCCTGTCTCAAAAAAAATCCCGTGATCTAGCGATGCTAACTCTGCAAACATTTTTTTATTTTAGTTATCTTTCTGGTTTTTTATGAATTTTTAAAGTTTATACGAACTTTTTGCCCACCCGGCACACACACACACACACAAAACACACACACATACATATATATATATATATATATATATATATATATATATATATATATATATATATATATATATATATATATATATATAATATATATATATACTCTAAAGTGCCACTGAATTAGGGATACCTACGTAGTAACGAGTTGGGCCTCCTCTGCCCTTGATAACGGCTGCCACACGAAGCATAGATTCAACAAGTTTCTGGAAACGTTCCACGGGAATGGCTTGCCAAATATTCACTAAAGCTGTCTATAATTCAGTAAGGTTCTTTGGTGCTGTGTGATGGCCTTTCACGCCTTGTTCCAAAACATCCCAAAGATGCTCAATAGGATTTAAGTCTGGGCATCTAGGTGGCCAATTCATGACAGAGAAGTCAGAGGAATGCTCATCCAACCAGCCAGTAGCCAACCGGGACTTGTGAGAGGTACAGTTGTCTTGCTGGAAAACTCCATTACCGTGCGGATAACAGAACAGCATAAACGGATGGAGGTGATCACCCAGCAACTCTACGTACCGAATTGCATTGAGGGTGGTTGGTACACGCACCAAAGATCCCAAACTGTGCCACAAAAACACCCCAGACCATGATTGAGCCACCATCCCCTTGTACAGTTTCAGCCAGGCATGCAGGATCCATGGCTTCATGAGCCTGACGCCATATTCTCAGCTTCCCGTCGGCGTTAAGTAGTCGGAATCGAGACTCATCACTCCATGCTACTCGTTTCCAGTCCTCTACACTCCAGTCTCTGTGCTCTCTTGGCCAGGCAAGACGTGCAGCCCGATGGTGATTATAGAGCAATGGTACTCTCGTAGGTCGACGGCTCCCGAAACCCATACGGTGAAGCGAGCGTTGCACAGTCCGTTTACTGACTGCACCGTCATTAAACTGCGTGGTAATTTGAGCTAATGTTTGGCTTCGCTGGCTACGTACAATACGCCTGAACCGTCTCTCACCACGCACTTTCAAGGCTAATTTTCCTTTGCAGTTTGCCCGATCGCTAGTTTATTTTTCCACCATCCATGTATTCTTGGTATACTCTTGACACTTTCGACCTTGAAAATCCTAGCTGTCTGACGATTTCGAAAATTGAATGGCCCATGCGTCGCGCACCTACGATTTGACCGCGATCGAAGACGTCTAAATCAGGCAGTTTACCCATACTGGCAATTCCAACAACTAATTCAAAACAACCACAGTACGCGCTATATATGCAGTTACCACAGCGCCCTCACTTGCGCATACATGATGCGCAGCGCTACTCAATTTGCATAGGCTTTGCTATCCCTAATTCAGTGGCACTTCAGTGTATATATATATATATATATATATATATATATATATATATATATATATATATATATATATATATATTTATATATATATATATTTATTTATTTATTTATATATATATATTTATAACAAATATAATAAATAATACGTAGGATGGGACTTGCAACTAGATATGTACAAATTATACAGAAGAGATACATACAGGAGTGACTCTTTTATAGCCCTTCAAATTAGTAACCAGCATTGTTTAGTACCCGTTGCTAACATTCTGGAAGATGCAAGATGCTGTTGGCAACACCTCATCTGTTGATGGAGCGGTCTAAAACCTGTAGAATCTCTGGTGGAATCCACGGAGCGGTTCCTTCATCTTTGGGATGAGATAAAAGTCACAGGGACTGTGACCGGGGAATATGTGGGATGGTAGAGCATTTCTCAGACCCAGGGAGCAAACACATCACCCACAGTGTGCGCACAAGCATTTTCCTTGCATTAATATGATGCAACAAATTATTTCGTACAATAGGCCGGTAACTAAAATATGGCTGTGTTCATCCTGTCACTGTGCAGGCGTGTGATGTTTGTGGGGAAAGCGCGTTCGCTCCGAGGTAAGGCAGGTATGGGACGTCCGTGTGGTATATGCTGCTTTCATGGCTCTGCTGCGTGGAGGGTTTTACAACAGTGTTGCCACTGTTAAAGTTCCATCCCCATATATATAAAATATATATATATATATATATACAAGTGGTTATCAAAATAATGGAAACTCTTATCAATATTAGTAGTGTTTATAAATGTGTTTCGTATTCCTTAAAAAACAAGTCTGATCACCGGTATTTTTATAAACTATAGTGTATGTATTATTCTACAGTCAGTTAGTAGTAATGAAGCTGAGGGCATCGTGCTTTTGGGGAGAACAGCGTAAAATGTCAAACCTTGCAGAACTTCTGAAAAGGGAAAATTGTTGGAGCGAGTTTAAATTGAATATCTGTTACTGGAACCTCCAGGTTAATGGGTGTTTTTCGAGCTATTGTATCGTAACTCATGATAGCATAAAGAGTGCACGGAAAAACATCCTTTGCAAACAGATTAGGGGACGAAAGGGAGAGCTGAGTGAAACAGACGGACGAGGTATTGTAGCGGATTGTGACACGAAGAAAGAGAACAACTGCAACCAAAATGACCGAAGAGCTCAATCTGCATCTGCATGTTCTGGTATCAACCATTAGAGTGAGAAGGGAACTTCACAAACAAAGCATTTACGGAAAAGTAGTTATTCCGAAGAAACTTGTAATAGTTACCAATACAAAATATCGTCCACAATGGTGCCACGATCGCAAATCCTGGTCAATTAATATGTCGAAAACTGGCGTTTGGTCCGACGAATCGTTGTCCACATTGTTCCTCGCCACAGGACGTGCGTATGTCTGGAGAACACCTTATAGAGAATCTATGCTCACTTCTACCCAGACTTGGGTGTATATAATTTGAAGTGGCACTCTATTTGAATTATATACAAACACAATTTATACATGAAACAATGTTTATTGGATTCATTGCACATATAATTGGCTTTTACAGCAATAAGCATGCGTACTACTTGTACGGAATGTAAATACAGCTTTCAAGAACAATATAATTTTATACTCACGAACAGTAAGTCAAACCAGCAGTACTGCCACGTAAACTTCTGGCCCGTAAAGCACTAGCGCAGGATAACACCTTTTTCAACCTTAACAACCTCCCCCCTTTTTTCATTAATGACGCTGCGTGGTATTTATACTAAGCGCGTATGCCAAAATTAGCATATCTGAAGCAGCTTCTTTAATTCACTCAAAAGTTCGATTCTTGTGAATCGAATCTTGTGTATACCTTACACTGGCCTCCCTCGAAAAAAAAAATTAGGTAACTGAGGTCTGAACGGCTTCAGTTAACTAATTGAAAACGCGTGCTGGTCTGACTTTTTACATAATGGGTGGCAAAGCCAAAAAACCTTCCACACGTTGTGTGGGGGAAAAACGCCACTACCATTTTACAAAACTAACCCCGAAGGGTCCAGGTGACACCATTACACAGTGGATTTGCAGAGTTGCGGAAACTGGGCTGGCCAACTGCGCCCTAAAATATCTATTTTAATTAAAAGTGACAACACAATTGCACAGCATGACATTTCTTGACTGTATCTGCTCTCCCCCAATTTATAATGTACATGTGTTATGATTTGCGAAGTTAGTATGTTAGTTGTTTGTTATCTGTAGTTAGTATGTATTTTCTTTCACTACATGTCCCCTTCCAAAATTTATAAAACAATAGTATGCCGTTTTTTTGTCAGTGGCTCACCCCTTCCCCTCAAAATGTTTACACAGTATCTACATTGGGGAACTTCAAACCAATTTGGTTCGATTTTATTAAAGGGTGGGAGTTAGAATAAGAGAATTGATACAAGACTTGTTCCTCATGAATGCAGCAACTTCACTGCACCAGTTTGTCCAATCCGCTGAACCTCTCTTGATGGTCGCAGTCCTAGTAAAGGGGTTCGTTGACCGTGTGGGCATCCTTCGTGCAGCAGGTCGTTGGTCCTGAGGCGCTGGTCCGGCTTGACGATGGACAGGAGGTCTCTTGGGAGGAGGCCAACCTTGCTGGGCGGCAGAAATCTTCCGTTTCCTGTACTTATGCAAAGGAACTTTAAAATTGTCATTCTTCCTTTTGATAACCTTGTGTACCTTATGTGTGCCACGTTCATCCTTAGATGGAGGTTTTGTAGTGCACACTTTACTTTTCTTCGTACTTTTGCTTGTATCGGTATTAAATTTTAATGCAGATTCTATTTTTTCAACAACCTGACTCTGCTTTTCGTATTTGTGCTTATACGACTTCTTGTTTACCGCCTTAATTACTTCAGTATTAACAGTTTTAATGCTGGAACCTGAAGGCTCTTTTTCACGTTTTTTATCCCCCTTAACTTTAGTTTTATCCTCTTTTGACGAAAAAGTCTCTTTGAAACTTGCGATATGAGAATCGTTATCATTTAAATTCTTTAACACTGCTTCAGTTTTAGGAAGATTAAGCTTTTCGTACTGGTGCGTTTTATTGCAAACTTTCTCTATAACTTCCGAAGCATCAGCTAAACTACCTATAGTATAACTCTGTGTCAACTTTTCATCCTGATTCTCAGTCTGGTTTTCATGTACTTTATTTAAAACCATATTATCAACCTGGCCTACACAATCCTCATTCGGCTGGAAACTTGAAATAATATCATCACCTAGCAAGTTCCTAATATCGTTTAAAGAATTTTTATTGTCGTCAACTAATAAGTATTCACTAACTTCCGTAACGCATACTTCGTCATCTACTAAATTTCCTTCATTAACAGATGTGTGAATATCATCTAAAATATCAGGTATAGCATCAATAATATCAGGTATAGCATTAATAATATCAGGTATAGCATTAATAGAAGTGTCAGATGATTTATTTTCTAAACCACTAGCATTATTATCGGCACTATTTTCAGACATTTGTACTGGAATTACCTCATCATTCCAGCTAGACTCACTTTCTTTATAAGCCAAAAAAATACCCTGACTTTCACTATTCTCAAAATAATGATTACTGCTCGGACAAAATAATACATTTGACCACACAGTTTCAACAGGTTGAACCATATCATGTGAATCAACTTGCCATTGCAAGTAAGGTGCTTCCATATTTTCTTTAAGTGCACTAATTTCATTATAACGCCGTGCGCTTCTATTATTTTGCCTGCGGTACTGCTTACGCTGCTGGTTTGAAACTCGCGAAAAATTTTGGCGCGGCTGTATAAAACTTCTCGTACCTGAATGACGGTGAGGGGTAGCGAAGAAATGTCTATTGTCATATTTAGCTAAAGCTTGAAGGAGGGTAACCTTGCTTGTAATTGTTTGATTATCTAAAAAATCTTGAACACTTGGCTTCAAACGTTGGATAACTATTTTTAAGATTATCGCTTCCGTCATTCCCTCTAAATATTCCTCACACTTGGAAATCTTTTCCATAGCAAAATCTAATGCAGACTGACCTTCACGTTGCCTTAGCGAATAAATTTCCGCTTCAATTTCACTTTGATTAAAGGTCTTTGGAAAAACACTAAGAAACTGTTGCTTGAATGACAAATAGTCAAAATTCAGATTACTGCTTTTCATACACGTGTACCACTGATATGCACTACCTCTTAAAGCGGCTAGAGCAATTTTAAGTTTATCCCCCTCTGGGGTGCATTGTTGCTGAAAGTAATGCTCGATTTTCTTTAGGAATTGGCTTGAGGGGCCGCCATTGAAGGTGGCTTCGAATGGCGCAAAATGCTGAACCATAATTACCCGAGGAAAATTTCCAGCAGGATTTTGTTCTACAACACTCATTTTTTAAATAGTATATAAGTACTTGCAACAATTTTATCAATATACGTACACAGTACACAGTTTTTAATTTCAATTATGTTCTTCGTTACAAATTTAACGCTAACTACCAGGGTATATATATTTTTCGGGCGCCAGTATAGAGAATCTATGCTCACTTCTACCCAGACTTGGGTGTATATAATTTGAAGTGGCACTCTATTTGAATTATATACAAACACAATTTATACATGAAACAATGTTTATTGGATTCATTGCACATATAATTGGCTTTTACAGCAATAAGCATGCGTACTACTTGTACGAAATGTAAATACAGCTTTCAAGAACAATATAATTTTATACTCACGAACAGTAAGTCAAACCAGCAGTACTGCCACGTAAACTTCTGGCCCGTAAAGCACTAGCGCAGGATAACACCTTTTTCAACCTTAACAACCTCCCCCCTTTTTTCATTAATGACGCTGCGTGGTATTTATACTAAGCGCGTATGCCAAAATTAGCATATCTGAAGCAGCTTCTTTAATTCACTCAAAAGTTCGATTCTTGTGAATCGAATCTTGTGTATACCTTACAACCTACATAAGCGTAAAATTCTGGCTGTCTCATTTCAACTGTCAATCATGGAGGTAGATCTATCAGGGTTTGGGATAGCCTCTCATGGTTTTCTTCAAGCCCTAGGGTAACCCTAAAAGGGAGATTGAAGGAGAAGGACTATCTCGAAATTTTGGCTCACTAATCCATCCTATGGTGCAAACATTGTTTCTTTCAGAAGATGGCGTTCTCCAGGTTGATAATTCCCCCTATACATACAGCTAAATCTATGAAGTACTGGTTTGTAGAGCATGAAAAAGAAGTCAAATATCTTATCTTGCCCTGTACAATCCCCCCGACTATAAATCATCCAACTACTGTGATCTGTGTAAGCGGATAGATAAATTTATCGATATCCACCACCCCATCTCTACAGGAATTGTCATGATTTTTCCCTGAAGAATGGTATATTATATACTTATCCACTATTTATGACTTGTATAATCCAATTTCAAGCTTATTACATGTAAAACGTGATCCTGTCCCGTATTAATAAAGGTTTTCATGATATTTCTTAGTGTTTCCATTATTTTGATAACCACCTGTATACATACATACATATACACTGAAGTGCCACTGAATTAGGGATACCTACCTAGTAACGAGTTGGGCCTCCTCTGGCCTTGATAACGGCTGCCACACAACGAGGCATAGATTCAAAAAGTTTCTGGAAGCGTTCCACGGGAATGGCTTGCCAAATATTGGCTAAAGCTGTCCATAATTCAGTAAGGTTCTTTGGTGCTGTGTGATGGCTTTTCACGCCTTGTTCCAAAACATCCCAAAGATGCTCAATAGGATTTAAGTCTGGGCTTCTAGGTGGCCAATTCATGACAGAGAAATCAGAGGAATGCTCATCCAACCAGCCAGTAGCCAACCGGGACTTGTGAGAGGTACAGTTGTCTTGCTGGAAAACTCCATTACCGTGCGGATAACAAAACAGCATAAACGGATGGAGGTGATCACCCAGCAACTCTACGTACCGAATTGCATTGAGGGTGGTTGGTACACGCACCAAAGATCCCAAACTGTGCCACAAAAACACCCCAGACCATGATTGAGCCACCATCCCCTTGTACAGTTTCAGCCAGGCATGCAGGATCCATGGCTTCGTGAGCCTGACGCCATATTCTCAGCCTCCCGTCGGCGTTAAGTAGTCGGAATCGAGACTTATCACTCCATGCTACTCGTTTCCAGTTCTCTACACTCCAGTGTCTGTGCTCTCTTGCCCAGGCAAGAGAGCACAGCCCGATGGCGAGTATAGAGCAATGGTACTCTTGTAAGTCGACGGCTCCCATACGGTGAAGAGAGTGTTGCACGGTCCGTTTACTGGCTGTACAACTGGCACCGTCATTAAACTGGGTGGTAATTTGAGCTAATGTTTGGCTTCGCTGGCTAC